>PVIH01000185.1:74535-412455 GCA_004025045.1 Sigmodon hispidus
TTTTTTTTTTTTTTTTTTTTTTTTTTTTTTTTTTTTTTTTTTTTTTTTTTTTTTTTAGTGCTTAGTAATACTCCATTGTGTTGACATCTAGTTACGCTAGCACCATTGTAGAGTTTTGGCTTCTTTGTCAAAAATCAGGTGCTCATAGGTACATGGATTAGTGTCACTTTATTCATCTATTCTTTTGCTAGGGGCATCTAGGTTGCTTCTAGGTTCTGGCTATTATGAATAATGCTGCTATGAACATAGTTGAGCAAGTATCCTTATGGTATGATTGAGCATTCTTTGGAAATATGCTGAAGAGTGGTATCATTGAGTCTCAAGGTAGATTGATTACCAATTTTCTGAGATGTTGTCATACTGATTTCCAAAATATCTGAACATTTGCACTTCTACCAGTAATAGAGGAGTGTTCCCCTTACTCCATATCCCCTCCAACATAAGCTGTCATTAGTGTTTTTGAACTTAGACACTCTGACAAGTGTGAAGGGGTATCTCAGAGTTATTTTGACTTGCATTTCTCTGATGACTAAGGATGCTGAGTAATTTTTAAGTGTCTTTTGTCCATCTGAGATTTTTCTGTTGAGAATTCTCTGTTTAGGTCTGTACCCATTTTTTAATTGGATTATTTGGTATTTTGATGTCTAGTTTCTTGAGGTCTCTATATATTTTAGAGATCATCCCTCTGTCAGATGTGAGGTTGGTAAAGGTCTTTTCTTGTTCTGTAGGCTTTCCTTTGTCTTATTTACTGTATCTTTGCCTTGCAGAAACTTTTCTGTTTCGGGAGGTCTCATTTATTGATTATTGCTCTCAATGTCTATGCTATTGGTATTATAGATAGGAAATGGTCTTCTATGCTTAAGGCTACATCCCACTTTCCCTTCTATCAGGTTCAGTGTAATTAGATTTATATTGAGGTCTTCTATTTGACTTGAGTTTTATGCATAGTGATAAATAGGGATCTATTTCAAACATCTGCATGTTATGCCAATACTGTTGCACGGTTTTGGCTTCTTTATCAAAGATCAGATGTTCATAGGTATGTGGATTAATGTCAGAGCCATCAATTTAGTTCCATTGGTCCACATGTTGTAGACCAATTTTTGATTGTTTGGTTTTCTTAAAAAAAAATTGTGTGTATTCTATCATAAGTTTTCTAGTTGATGTACAGCTAGCAAAGATTTTTCTCTCTTTCATTCAAAATAAAAAATGACCCAAGTAATATCTTTAAACTTCCCTTTGAAACTTCACAAGCTAGTCCTCCATTGCTTGCATAGCTCTGAATATTCTTATCTTCCATGTTCTTACAGAACTTCTCCTTGAACTCTCAACTTTTCTAGCCAAAGTTCCTTCCACAGTCCTCCCCAAAACAACATCATTATGTCTGTCACAATAATATCCTACAGTCCTGGTACCAGCTTCTGTCTTTGTCCATGATCTATGGCTGTAAAGAGACATCTGCATGACCAGGCCTCACAGCAATACCCCAGTTTTGGTACCAACTTGTCTTCAGGTTTCTGTTGCAACAATTAAAGACCAGAACAAAAAAGCAAGTTGGGAAGGGATGGGTTTATTAAGCTCATGTTTCCATATCACGGTTTATCATCAATGGAAATCAGGACAGAAAACCACATAGGGTAGGAATCTAGAGGCAGGAACTGATGCAGAGGCCGTGGGGAGGAGGTACATATCAGCTTGCTCAGCTTGCTTTCTTATAGAACCCAGGACCACCTGCCCAAGAGCGGCCCCACCCAAGGTAGGGCGAGCACATCTGCATCAATCACCAATTAAGAAAATGCCCCATAAGCTTGCCTATAGCCAGATCTTGGGCATTTTCTCAAGCAAGGCTCCCTCCTCCCTGACTACTCCAACTTGTATCAAAAATGACATAAAACTAGCCAGGACACTCCTACTTTGTCAGCTGTCCTTTCATTTTAATTTTAACAAAGTAGTATTATATACATCAAAACAATTTTTAAGTAAAAATTACAGTTATAGTATCAGCCCATTTGTATTTGGCAAAATTAGAGAAAGTATTCTATTATCTGTCTTTGTGAGTATAAAGTTTCATATCAAGATTACCTTTTATCACAACTAAGGAAAACATTAAGTCTAATCAAAACTGGAGAGTTTCACAATAATTCAGGATTTATTTTGTTTTGTTTTGTATTTTTAAACAGACTATCGTTTGTGACTTTTGCATTTGATAAACTTTCTTTTATTATTATTATTATTATTATTATGAATAAAGGAGTCACACTTTCTTACCTTATATATCCTTATTCGAGATTCCTTCCCCCTCCCACCACATCAGGTCATTCTTTCTTCTCCACAAATCCCCATCCCCTCCCTGGTCAGTCCCATGGTCCCACTGACCCAGTATTGCTTAGTTCAGTCTCCACTCCAGGCAGATCCAGTTTTCTCCCCCCTCCCTCAAGACTGAGTCAGGTGTTCCTCTAGGGGGAGTGGGATTCAAGGAATCAGTCCAGGGTGTTTCTGATCCCAAGCTGTTCAGTGGTTGTGGTTTTCAGCTTGGGCATGCTTTGCTTTTTTCTTGTTTGTTTGTTTAGAGTCCACTAATGAGTGAGTACATCCCCTGCTTATCTTTCTGAGTTTGTAATACCTTGCTCAGGAGGATATTCTCCAAATCCATCCATTTGCCTGCGAATTTTAGGATATCATTTTTTCTTACTGCTGAGTAGTACTCCATTGTGTAGATGTACCACAGTTTGTTAATCCATTCTTCAGTTGAGGGACTTGATAAACTTTCAATATAGAATTTTTATACTTTTTGTAATAGTTCTCCTAGGATCTCCACAGCATACAACATTATTGATAAATGTTTTTCCATGCTATAAAAAGATTTGTTTTAGAAAGATTTGCCCATATTTGATAATAATGAAAATGATGTATTATTCACATCTGTGATGTTTTTATATTACAGCACTGTGAATTGTTGTGTGTGTGTGTGTGTGTGTGTGTGTGTGTGTGTGTGTGTGTGTGTATGTTAGAAGTGATGTCAGTTTCTTTTTTAGTTGTTCTTGGTCAGAGTTTTTGAGACAGGGTTTCATCTCAGTCTTGACCTCAACATTTTTTTTTCATGGGGAAAAAAAGAACTTTATTTTCTAAAAGAAATATAAAATACAATGACAAGAAAAAAAAGAAATATGTAACAATGCCATTGTATAGAATGAATAGTGTTGAGATCAAACAATATGATGAAACTGGCTAGCCAGCATACTCCAGGAACCCTCCTAACTCTACCTTCCTGGTGTTGAGCTTACAGAAGCACATGGCCTTGTGGTTGTGGCAGACTTTGAACACAGCTACAGGGGTCAAAGCTCAAGATGTCATTCTAGCATAACTTAGTCATCTCCCCTATGTTTCATTATCAACAAGAATTTTTAGAGATGCAGGAAACCAAGGAATAATTTTACTGATAAATCATTTTCAATAAAATATCTATTTGACAAAAATTTTGAATCACTGAAGAAAGAAATTAAAGAGGATATCAGAAAATGGAAAGCTTTCCATGTTCCTGGATAGGTAGGATCAACATAGTAAAAATGGCAATTCTACCAAAGGCAATCTACAGATTCAGTGCACTGCCCATCAAAATCCCAACACAATATTTTTTGGACCTTGAAAGAACAATACTCAATTTCATTTGGAATAACAGGAAAGCCAGGATTGCCAAAACAATTTTACTCAACAAAAGATCCTCAGGAGGTATCACCATCCCTGACTTCAAGTTATACTATAGAGCTACAGTAATAAAAAACAGCCTGGTACTGGCATAAAAACAGACATGTGGACAAATGGAATAGAATTGAGGATCCAGACATTAACCCAAAAACCTATGAACACCTGATCTTTGACAAAGAGGCCCAAAACATTCAATGGAAAAAAGTATATTTAACAAATGGTGTTGGCCTAGCTGGATGGAAGTGTGAAGAAAAATGCAAATAGATCCGAGCCTGTCACCCTGCACAAAACTCAGATCCAAGTGGATCAAAGACCTCAACTTAAACCCAGCCACTTTGAACTTGATAGAAAAGAAAGTGGGAAATACACTTCTACAAATTGGCACAGGCGACCACTTCCTAAATATAACACCAGTGCCACAGACACTAAGACCAACAATCAATAAGTGGGATCTCCTGAAGCTAGGAAGCTTCTACAAAGCCAAGGACACTGTCAATAGGACAAAACGACAGCCTACAGAATGGGAAGATTTTCACCAACCCTACAAGTGATAGAGGACTGATCTCTAAGGTATATAAAGAACTCAAGAATCTAGAGCCCAAAACCTAGAATAACCCAATCAAAAAATGGGGTTCAGATCTAAAAAGGGAATTCTCAGCAGAGGAACTACGAATGGCTGAAAGGCACCTGAAAAAGTGCTCATCATCTTTAGCCATCAGAGAAATGCAAATCAAAACAACTTTGAGATACCACCTAACACCTGTTAGATTGGCTAAGATAAAAGGCACAGTTGACAGCATGAAAATCTTCAATGTACTTTGTCATTTAATGCCTGTACATTTTATTATTAACATGCTTATTTATCATTAGATACTTAAAGGTAAAGTCAGAAACCTTCAGCCTGGCTTCCCTTTCAGCAGGGTAGTGGCAGGACTTCTACAGAATGAAGAGCTGTACTTGTAACGTGCTTTGTATTTTAATAAATAAAGTCCACTCAGTGAAAGTATATGACTATCTCATTCTCAAGGCCAAATGATTACATTTCGTAGACATAGGCCCATCTTCAGTAACTTGAAGATTTTCATGCTGTCAGTGAATATTTTTTATGCTTCACATTTGAACTTAATTCATCTGGTGGATCTTTTTCTGTAAAATCAATCATAGTTGAGTAATGCTTGGGAGGTATTTGTAAAATGAAGTTTGAAGTGCTATAAATTTTGAGAAATACCTTTATAACAAGGAAATATAGATTGATTATAATTTAGAAGTTATTTTAAAATTAAACAATATTCACATGATTATCATTTGAGTTTAAGACAGTGTTATGTTCAACAGACTTTTTAAATGAAATTTATTTAAAAGTGTGTAATAAATATGAGAAAATAATGAATTTCTATGTTACAAAAGGTAAGGCATGAGAGTTAAGTGGCACTTTAACTATGTATGTGTGCTATAATCTGAATTTTTAGTGTTATAGAAAAATAATGTTAATGAGAGAACTAAAATACAAGTTACAAGTTCCTTATTCCTTTGGTGTGTATTTTTATCCTTCACTTCATTTTTCAGCATCATATATTTCATTTTGGCTGCCCAACATTACTTTGGGATATATATGTATATATTTTTTAAAGGGTGGTGTGTGTGTGTGCGAGTATACCACCTGGAAATCTGAGGACTTTGGGGAGTCATTTCTCACCTTGCTGGAAGGAGGTTTTGTTTCTGCTGGACTGCATAGCATGTGCAGGCTGACTGGGTAGTAAACTTCTGGGTGATTCTCCTGTCTTCACCTCCTAATTTACCTCAGAAGTGCAGGACTTACAGGTGCTTGCTAATGCATCTGGCTTCTTTGGGTTCCAGGTCTCAGGTTTCTCAGTTGCTTCAGGCAAGTACTTTAGTCCAGTAAACTATTTGCAATGCAATTTTACGGCCATTTTGCATGTATGATGGTGTAATGGAAAGAAAGTGGACATTTTGTGTACATTTTTTCACAAGATTATTTGGTAAACATGTGCAAAATGTATTAACCTGATATGTAATTTTTTTTTCATTTGTCATTTTAAGAAAGATTTACAAACTCCATATTCTACACTAGTGTTTACCAAATAAACACTTAATGTCATAAACTTGCTGGTGTTTGCTTACGTTCTGTATTTCTTTCTCCAGTGGTGTTGGGTTTGTGAGTTAACATGGTGGGGGGGCTTAGAGGAGGGAGCTCAGCGGGACTCCATTGTTGGTTTTGTGTATCTGCTGTGTATCTTGGGAACAGGATTTATCTCAAGCTTTGGCTTTGTTTTCTGTCCTTCTACAGGAGTGTGGTGGTTCCTGTCAAGAAGCCACCTCCAGGGAGTCTAGCTGTCACTACAGTGGGAGCCACAGCTGCAGGAAGTGGGCTGCCAACAGGAAGTACCTCAAGTATATTTGCTGCCCCTGGAGCTACACCAAAAAGTATGATTAACACGACAGGTATCGTCCTTATAGACTTTTGTGAAGCTTCATCCTTTTTTCTCCGTTTGCTGTATCTTCATTTTCCCATTTAATCTTAAGAACCAAAATCCCAAAACATTTAGTGTTAGCTTAGTCTTTGGTTCTCAGAACTTGTTGCTGGTCTAGGACTCAGACACAGTGGTCATTTCAGAGGACAGTCTTCGTTTTTCTTTTGTCATGCTCTAGGGGAGCAAAAGCTGATCTAGATACTGGAGAGTGATGGGTGAAAATAAACTTATAAAGCATGTGAAGGTGCTTCAAACATGTTAGTGCTAGAAAATGGAGTTTGGGGATTAAGCCTTGAGGTATATCCTTTACTAAATCCCTATGGAAAGGCAGAATTCCCTAAGAACCTTGATAATATGCAAGCAAGAGCCTCAACTTTGTAGATAGAGCATATGAATAAGGGTCATTGCCTCATACTGTATTAATTTATATTCTTAGGTTATAACTATATCCAATTCATTGTCCAGCTATTTTCTGTGATTCTAGAAATCAAAAATTCCAATTTAAAAGTCTGACTAAAATCAATCTCTCTCCTCTCTCTGTCTCTGTCTCTTTCTCTCTCAAATTTCCAGAAATGTTCCTGTTGATTATTAGCTAAATAAATCCTTACCCAAATCTTTGTGATTCCATTTTAGGTATTTATACAACGCAAGATGATCCCTGACTTTTCTTCCCTGACTATAGTAGTCTTCTGTTCTCCAAACTGTATAGCCTTGAACGTTTCCATCTATTATCGTTACTTAGATTCTTCCCATCTCTATTGATTTTGTAGCTCCTTTTGTGGTTTCTGTATCTATCTTGTTTATCATGCCTCCTGAGTCTGACATATCATGAACCACACATTTATGGGGTGTAGTAAGTAGAACACTCTCTTAAGCATATGTACATGTCTCAGTCATTGAGCAGCATTAATGGCATTTTAAATTTTATAAGTTTGTTTAGTTTTAAAAATATAGCAGTGTAGTAGGATCTATATTTAGTGATATCTAAGGAAATATCTTTTTTAGTTTTCTTATGACATTCAATAAAATAAAAAGATTAAATCACTTTTTGTCTTTGTATAAGACAAGCTATGCTTTCTTGTAATTTTTATTTTAAAAATTAGTGATTGATATATAACAGTATAAGTTTTTAATAGTACAAAAAGTATATTACAGTAAAGATGAAAACTTTCCTTCTTAATATGTGATTATATATAGAAAAAAATATAAACATGAGCTAACATTTATGCTAGTCACAGTGTAGATATCGACACAAGGTACTGTATAGCTGTTACAGTGGAAATCCAGCGAACCTCTCACTTTGTTGGTATTAGCATAAGATATAATACTTAAGAACACTAGATGTCCCTCAACTGACATATTATAGAAAAAAATCTCTAAAATGGCATCATTATATCATTGAAGAAAACTAATGAGTTTAAAATCAGTATCAAAGACAGAATTTAATGCTCTAAAATGACAAAATTATGCTCTCAGTGCTCTTAAAATTATGCCTTAAATAATGAGGTCTAAGAATATTAAAACATAGCAATAAAAAGGGGAAAAAAGTTTCATATTTAAACTTGCATTATTTGATCAGCATCATAAATCTAGATTTTCTTTCATCTGTTGATGTTTTTTGTTTATATCCATTTGTAATACGTAATTTTGTTAGATTAAGTTAACTGGATTTTAATGTTTTATCTATTACTTAAAATCATGAAATTTATTAGTATACTAATATGACCAAATAATTTTTAATTGTCAGATTCTCATTAGAAATTCTAATTAGTTATTCTTTGAAAGTTAAATAGATAGAAATGATGTATTAAAGTTATTTTGTTAAATAAATTTATATTTAAAACTAAAATTATTATTTTGGGAACAGGTGCTGTGGATTCAGGGTCCTCCTCCTCTTCCTCCTCTTCTAGTTTTGTGAATGGTGCTACCAGCAAAAATCTTCCAGCTGTACAAACTGTAGCCCCAATGCCAGAGGATTCAGCTGAGAACATGAGGTATGCTTAGTGATTTGTTTCTTTTACCATTTCTACTCTCCCTTTTTAAGACATAGTGAAGTATTTGGTGATGGGTACTCATAAAGCAAACATTCTTAGGAATGTCAGCTAGCTACATACTTTTAATATATTTGTAACTGCCCAACTATGTGCTTGGGGAAATTAGTAAAAGTCAGTGTTATATTCTCAAATGCAATTGAGGGGTCTTGATTAAAAGTGCTTACAAAGCTTTTAAAATTTTGTAGTATAGCACATAGTATTATTTTCAATAATTGTTCAAATACATAAAGATAGCATGGTAGAAATTGATCATCTCCAGTGATAACAGTTAAGACCATTAGCTTTGAAAATAAGTCTGTGTAATTTTATGTAATATGTATCATTGGACCACAAATAGCCAACACTTATTTATTGTGGTGAATGATGACTCATAGAATGTACCTGCCCCTTGTTATGCAGTTTATAGACATTTATAATTTTCCACTTTTTATCTATTTATCTATTTCAAATAATGCATTTATGTAAATGGCAACATGGGTATCTATTATTGTCTGAGTATATGCAGTGCATATTTGGTAAGCAAATAAGAGATTTTAGATGGAATTTCTGCCCAGCTTTTCTGTCTGTTGCGATTAGCCTATGCCAAGTGATTTTTCCATGGTTTTGTCAGAGTTTACTGACTCGAGCTGAAAACAGAATGCCAGTTCATTCTGGTCATGACCATTTTATAAGGCCTTTTTTAAATCATTATTATCATTATCAATATGGCCTGTTTTTAATCAACAAAAGATACATATTTGGTGAAATTCATAGTATCTTTTTTGCGTATGGTTGCTTTTTGTGTTATAAAAATATTTGCTTACATTTTCCCACTCTTTCTATTGAGCTGCATATAGCTGGAATGGCTTTTTGAAAATGTATAACAAGAAACAGATAGGAAGATGGTCCACCCTCATTTGAAGACTTGCTTACACCATGATCCTCCACTTCTGTCACAAATTATGTCCTTAAATCTTGATTTGAGTTTCTCACTCATTCTGCTCTACCTCTACATCTTCTACTAAGCTGACAAAATTAGGTTCAGGTTTAATAACAACATTAAGAGGGCCTTGAGGGAGGTCTTTGGGCCTTGCCCCTTTCTCGAGAGGAAATCAGAGTTCTCCATGCTTCATATTCTCTTAGAACTTTAGAATCAGAATTAAAACACCAATTGTTAAGAACAAATATGCATTTTCCCATAGAATGGAGTCTTCATAGACCATTTCTACAGTATGCTAGACTCTCTTTTCAGTTTTTCATTTCCACACTGTGAACATCAAATATTCTGTTTTTCTTAAACTAATGTCTTCGCAATGATTCTTATTTTGCTTTGTACAAGTCTTAATATGTTTCTGATTTTATTAACTTTTAAGGAGTTTAATATTTTGTGTCTATTTTTTAAGTTAGTTTTCATTTCAGCTGCAATGAAATCATTTGTTTATGTTGCTGAAACTCAATAAAATTATCAGAATGCATATTTTAATGAGTTTTTCTAGTTTATAGTCTGGTAAAATCACATTGTAAATTAGGATGAAAGAAATTGTATTTGTCACCTCCGAATTTTCATATTCTTACATGTAATTTGCACCAGCATTGCCACCAGTAAACACTTAGGTGCTTTTCAGCTTTTCCTTTTAGATTTTTATAGTCAAAGATTTTTTGAAACATGGGATCATACAATATGTACTGAGTTTTGTCATCTCTCATTTGACTTATTTATTTGTTGATTCATTTATCTTTTTGTTTATTACTGTTCTAGTCCTATTTAATATTAAGTATTATTCCTGTTGAGTATTTCTATTGAGTAAACAACTTAGAATACAAATGCTGGTAGGAGAGTAAGTTAATGGTTACAATTGTGAGGAAATGCTGAGCCATTTTGCAAAGTAGCTGTCATTGCACTTTCTGGGCAATGTATAAAACATCCATGCTCTACATTTGCCAGTATTACTGTTGTCACATTTTATAAATGGTGGGATGATTATATCTCATTTGTTTTTATTGCTGCTGAGTGATTTTGCCCATGTTTATGTGTCATTGAACTCTTTTCCTTTGTCTTAAAATAGATTTTTTTCTTATAATCTGTAGGAATTCCTAGCATATTCTGTATAGGTGTCCTTTTTCAGCTATGTGCATTTCATTGCCTCACTATATAGACTGTTAAGAGCAAGGATGTCGTTTTAATTTCCATGAAGTCTGTTGTCTCAAAGTCATTTTGTGATTTATGACTTCTATAACAACTAAATTATCTTTATCAACCTCCAGTATCTTGTATTATTACTTTTTTTCCTAAAAGTTGTGAACTTTCTTCATTGATGGTTAGGTCCCTGATCTGTTTGATGTAGTTTTAGGGTACACTGGGTAAACCTTGAGATTTGCTCTTAGGTATAATGGTTGAAATTTTATGTTTCTTAACAAGATTGGAGATATTTTTATTATGGTTATATTGATACTTTAGGCTTGTGGAGCATTGGTGTCTACTACTAACTATTCCTGTCCATCAGTGCTGTCTGTCATACACTGAGATATTATAGTTTTTTATTGTAACAATCTTGAACTTTTTAACATCTCTTTAAAAATAGCTTCCATGTCTTTTATGGTGTTCTGAGTTAGGATTTCTCTTTGATTTTCTTCTCTCCAGTACTTGTGTTGGGCTAATGGAGTTTTCTTTTTCTTTCTCCTAGTTTCTCTCCATTGTTGATTTATTATTTACTTCATTTTTAAAGATTTAAGATTTTTATGTTGAAATTTTAAACTAGCACAGTTGTGTAATATTATTTGCTTATAATGGTTCATAGAAGAATATTCTTATAACCATGATCATCATGCATCTTACTTGTAATATTTTGATGAAGCTAAATAGTGGCAAAGAAGTATAGTATTTAACCAAGCATGCATTCTACTGTGAGATTCAATCCCCAGCATGCCCAAAGGTGAAATTAAAACAGATAGATAAATCAAAAGGAGTAATATTTTACTTTTGTTTTGTTCAAGACAGACCATTTACTTATATTATTATTTCCAGCACTCTTAATTTACATAAATTTAGAGTTTTGTATTGGAAGAAATTCCTCAAACAGTTCAAGCTAGCTTCAAATATTTTCCCAACATTTGTTGTTCTGAAAAGCCCTTAGTTTTGCTATTATCTCCTAATGACTTTCTGACCAATGCAGACTTGTTGACCTGTATATTTGGAAATGGATTTGAAATAAACTTTATTCCATATCTTCAGGTTTGCATAGTTATTCTGAAGAAAATGCCATTTTTTGTTCTATGAAGTCAGTTTTTAGTCTCTGCTTTCCTTAGATTTATTATAGTAATAGTTTATAATGACAAACTTGGGTTATTTAATATTAAAATTCCACATGTTTTATGTTTCTTGAATGTGTACTTTTAGTAACTTTTGTGGGAAACTGATAATTACGTATTTCTTCTACTGTGTCTTTTATTTCTATAGTTTTGTGTTGTGGCCACATCAAATTTGCAGAAATCTGGTACTCTGTAACAATATCTGCTTAATTCCTTCAGTTCTGCAGGCTTTAGGTCTAACTCACTCAGACTGGCCTCATAGTTGGACCACATTGTTAGTGGAGACTGGGATCTACTTTCAGATTATCTGAGGCTGGAAACAGAGGGCTCAAGGACCTGTTCTTTTCCTTGTTGTCTATCTGGGCTATACTTGGCACTCAGCGTTCTTCCCATCTCATTGCATGTGGCTTGCTCCTGAGAACCAGTAGAATGTGTCAGGTGCCTCTCTTTCTGGGCTGCTATTGTTCCTCTTCTGACTCCTCTTTCTTGTCTTTTTCCTTCCCAATGCTTCTTCTGGAACCACAGAGGTGTCCACTTTTTATAGTCCATGTGTTTGAACTGAGCACACCTACAGGGTAATCTCCCTGTCTTAATGTACATACTCTTCATTTGATTTGCAAAGACACTCCTGACATGATACATGGCTTATCTCTCAGTTCAAGAGGCTGTGGTTCAGGTCTCTTTGGACACATTATTTAGTTTAGTGCACTTTGGAGATTTAGCAGCACCAAAAGTGATTACTTCTTACTGTCCCAAAGCTCTTGAATTCCTGTGTGATAAAACACTTAAAACCTATCTTTTAACTGTGTGTGTTGCATATTATTAACTATAATCACCATATTGTGTCACTGAAATTTAACCACTTTCTAATTGTAACCCTGTATCTGTTGAGCAAACTCTCCTATCTCGGCCTCTGTAACCATATTCAACTCACCATTTCAATGAGACTGAGTTCTTTGGATTCTTTATATGTGTGAAGATTATACAGCATTTATTCAATACATGATTTATCTCATGTTGCATATTTACTTCCTAGCCTGTCCATGTTTATTGCACATGATAGGTAGTGACAGAATAGTAAATATTCTGGATGTGGTCTAAATACCACCTCTTCTGTATATACTCACCAGTTAATAGACTCTAAAGTTAGGTACACATAGCTTTGTCAACAGTAGTACAGGAAGCATGATAGTCTTTTTCTTTGTAATAACACTTAGCTCATACATGCTGGCTGTCTTGCCATGTCTTAATTCTTACAGATGTTAATAATGCTTGCTTTATATTCCTAGATAGTTTTTAGATTTTCAGAATCAGATTTGTTTATTATCCTGGTTCTGTTAGCTTATCTTATTTCTGCTGCTTTGAATACATTGTAAATTTGGTTAAAAATAAAATTTTCAATATGATGGTAGCATCTTAGTTGCAGTGATGCCTGAAATTTGCCTTATTTTACTTGTACCAGGTTTTTAGTGTCAGAAGCCAAGTAATTCTACTTTAGAATTTAGCAAAATTTTATTTTTCTACTGTTGTGTATATTCTCTGTAAACTGCAACTTTTATCCCCTCATTATTTACCTTTTACTTGAGTAGTGTTGTTTTGTCAACTGCTCTCAGTCTTCTTATTCTCTTTGTAGCTGCTTGGGTGTTGTCTTCAGAGGCTCAATACTCTATAACCTCATCTGCTATTCTTTTACTGAGTACTTGTGTGCCCAGTGTTCAGGGGCCTGGGCTTCTTGTTCTGGTTCAGACTCAGTTCTCAGTTATAGGCAGATATAAAATCTCACATGGATTCTGACTACTTCTCAGTGATAGAATCTTGAAATGCTGGGGTCTCAGTATGTTTCCTTCCCCATAGAATTTTCCTGTTCTGGCACTAGCAATGTTTAGGCTTTTGTGTGTGAATGTCTTGAATTGGCAGGATTTCCTGCTTTTCCATAGCATCCATGAAGCTGTTACCTTGTTTTTTGGAGATGAAAAACTGTTCTGAGCTATGCTTTGTGCCTTTTTGCTGCAGTTATTGGAACATCTCAGCTTGCAGAAGCAACAAAGGAAGTTTTTCCCATCTTGTACATTCTGTCCAGTCTTTTACTTTTCCATTGGTGAGACTTATAGAAAACATTTTGAAATTAATTTTGGTATCCCAGTGTATTTTTAGCATTCTGAGAATTTTACTTTTCCATATAATAATGCTGTCATTTTAACTTCATAAATTTCAAATGTAAGCTCACATTGTGCCTTATAAACATAAGCTTCTTCCTCAGCTATGACCAGCAAAACAGGTTCCTGCATGCAATTCCCATTGAGAAGTTCTTGTTTTGATTTCAGGTTCAAAACTAGTAGCTACTAGTTTTACTCTTGTGTCAGAAAATATATATATATATATGCTCTTGTGTCAGAATAGGATTCTATTTCATGTCTTTCTGTGTGATTATTTTGTGTGAAACTCTGTATTTCTCCATCACAAATAAATGTCCTTATTTTCTCCTTAATTATATAAGTTATTTGTTGATTTTTCAACTTATATTTTCCAAAATAACCTATGAACTAAATGCTCTTCTAAAAGCATACTAAATTACTACCTAAAGAAGCAGTTTCATAAAGCAGGGCATATGTCTGGCTTACTAGAGAATTTCTTCATAAGACCGTTTATAAAGGCTTTGGAAGTGAGAATTGGTTTGAAAGAACAGTGACACATTTTTAAGAGAGAATACTTGGGACATTGCATGAGACAGAGCCAATCATCTAATTAGCAGTTTCCAAAAATGCACTCCAAAAGCTTTTATAGTCATTTGAATACATCTCTAACAAGCATCATGTTTCTTAAAACATTAAAAATGTTTACTTGGAATTTACTTTACATTATAAAGTAACAAACTTCTTATATAGAAAAATTCTGTTCAGCCTTAATTTCTTAATCTTGTGTAATTCTATCTACTTTCTTAATGTATACATTGTGCTCTTAAAATATATATTAATCTGTTTAGAAGAATTAGGGAAAATATCAGCTTTCAATTTTATAAGATCATAGAAAAATAAAATAAGCACACATTTCTTTTTTATAGCATGATGGTTTGCTTAGTGGTAGCAACCCTAGAAACTTACAGCTTAAAAATTGTTTGACTGTATGTTACAGATTCTGAAATTTCTGATCTGTCTACCCATTGACTCTCTAGTATGCTTGCTCATGTTTCATAGCAGTAATTGAATGAAAGCTTGATAAATGTTTACAGCCATGGCTTGTCAGTTACTAGTCATAACATGTAGTTCATTAAACAACCTTGTGTGGCTTTTCTACCATAATACTCCCTTTCTATGCATTTTTAAACAAACCATTTCATTTACGTATGACTTCATTTCCTAATTCATATAGGAACATTTAATTGGTAAAGTGTTTCTACCACATAATTTCCTAATTGAATTATTTTCTATCTGCTGTATCTTCTAGGTATATTACTTTACATAATTGAGTTACTTACTTAGCTTTACATTCTGTTGTTATAACTGCCCATTCCTTTTTGATTTTAAGAAATGAATACATAAAAAAAGAAATGAATACATTTAAGAACTTTACCAAACAAAATTATTAATTTTCTATATTTATGAAATTATACTAATTAACTATGATACTACAAAGGAATCAACACTGAGAGTAAATCAAGATTATAATTTTTATGAAGTAGCACAATTATAATAATGCAGTTTATTAAAATAAAGTTAATTAATATATATATATAATTTTTCAAATGGGTGTGGTTAATCATGAGTTTTCTAGGAATAGAAAACAGCAGTTTCTATGCATTTAATTGTTTATAAGTCTTCCCCAATCTGCTGGCATTCTTCGTAAAACTACCATGTCCTTGGATGTAGCTTAAGATCAAATCTTTGTTTAGAAACATTTAATAAGTATTGTAGCCATGTGTTTTTATACACTTTTTCCCCCATGGCTTAATTGTATTTTATTAAAAAAAAAAAAAAAGCTTACAATTTACTAAGACTTTTAAAATACATATAAAAGGAAGTACCAGTTTGGTGTAGTGATGCACATCTTTGATCCCAGCACTTCAGAGATAGAAGCAAACATATCTCTGTGAGTTCAAGTCCAGCCTGGTCTAAAAATTGAGTTCCAAGACAGCCAGAAGTACATAGTAATACCCTATAGCAAAAGCAAAAGAAAAAAGAAAGCAAAGTACCTAATTTTGGTTTAAAAAAGAAAAACATCATTAAGTACTTGTACTGTAGGCCACATTTTTTTTATTATTAGATTTCACATCTGAAGCATCATTACCTTCTGTGAAGGTTTAATTTTCTTCTATTTTATTAATTTTGTTAAAATGGTTGCTAAATTGCTTCAGTCGTAGGCTTTTTTTTCTGTATGGAAATGAGTGGTGCTCTTTCAGAGTTTTTGCTCACTATTCAGAAAAACAGCCAAATTTAAAGGAGCCACTGATCTAGCCTCATTAGCATCTCTAGCCTTTAGTCCAAGTAAAAAATGATGTCAGAGACTTAGATAGTTTTGGTTTCAGCCCAGGACTAACTTATTATTCAGAGCAAGAACTTCTCTAAGCCTTAAGAAGTTACTAAAGTATAATTGGAAGAACAAGGTGCCAGTCTTTGCATTCTGTGCACCAAACAATGTTTTGTTTTTTTTTTTCTAAATGAAGTAAACTCTCAGAAAAACTGAAAAGTACTAATATTCCCCCTAATGTAAATAAAGCATGCTCCAACTTCTTACACAATAATTTGCTTAGAAGTATTCTTTTTCTGTCTGTTATGTGGTGTTTGCTTCTTTGTGCTCTTATGCTGTAGTGCAGTCTGACCTAGAACTTGCCATTTCCTGCCCCCATCGCCCTAGTGTTCAGATGTGCCCACCAGGCCCAGCAATCCCTTTTACTTTATATTTGAGAGAAACATCTATTTATAGGACTAATAGCCATGGAGTTTCCTTGGGTTATCATGTCTTTGTTACATGTTAATAAACAGTTTTCTCATGTATGTCATGAAATATCAAAAGTTTAGACTGTGCTTTACTTCAAGAAGAAAAGGAAACATTAGAAGAAAATACAGGCCCAGCATAATTTGCCTTTTTATGTGGAAGTACTGAATTCTTTTTTTTTTTTTTTTTTTTTTTTTGCCAAGAAATGAAAGGGCTCTAAAGATGAATTTTATTTTTGTTCCACTTATTTTAATCAATTATAAATGAATGAATACATCATTTATCTTCCTTTGAAAACACACTTAGAGTAATATGTAAATGTCAGCATCAACAGTAAGCTGTCAGTTTTGTCATTGTAGGAAATGATACAAATATTTTTGACTTAGAATGTTTATGTTATATAATCTGAAAATCTAGCAATATGATTAATGAAAGCTTCCAGAATCTTGAATTTTTTAATTCTGTGTTCATACTCGTGTTAATTAAATATAACTAAATATCAGTGCTTCTTTCAGAAATGAGCTTCAAAGTATTACAAATTATTAATAATTTTAAATTATTTAAAAAATAATATTTATCTATCTTATTTCTGCATTTGTGATTACTACTTAATGCTTTCATAGTAGATGCAGTAGCTGTATCTGGGAATCTATGGACATCCTGCATATAAAAAGGATTTGGTGAAACAGGAATTGAAAAAAAAAGGTCTATTTATAGTTATAAAATGTCAAAGAAAATCTATAGTGATGGTAAGAATTCTGAACCTTTAGATGGTCTTAACTCCCTAACATTTGTGTTAACAATCCTTAGCATCAGATTCTCTTTAGAGCAGTCAATGTAAGACTGGTCCCTGATCAGCATCAGCATCACCTGAGACTTGCATGTACACTCTCATATTACAGCTCTATATGCTCACTCAGAAAAGGGTGGCTTGGGCAGCCTGTGTCAGCAAACTCTGCCATGATTCTGCCTCACCTCACAGCTGGAGGGCCCATCTGAAATAGACACATTACTGTTAACTTTTTACTTCATATTACCTGTGAGGGCAGTGGATTCATCTAACATTATATTGATTTTGTAGTAAGACACAATAATACATATGGGTATGTTTTATTCAAAATACCACTTCCAAAACTAGCATTACTGACATTTCATTGTGTATTGGTTGCTTTCATGCTCAGATTTTGTGGCTTAGCTGATTAATCCCCCTAACTGACAGATGTTAGGGTCATCATTCTTCAGGCAGACAAAGCTAATGTTCATAACATCGCATGGTTTAGTCTGTGGCAGAGCCAGTATTACTGTTTACGTAGTCTTTCTTAAAACTTACTTCTATGAGAATTAGGTTTATAGCCAAAATGTTAACCTGCCTATGTAAGGATATTTACCTTTCCCATTTTTTCTTTTACTTATAACATACCTGCAAGGCAACTACTTAAAATGCAAAATTAAGCAATATACATACTATTTTAAGGATTGAGAAAATAAATGGGCTTATGAGATGAAAAATGTTACTCTGATAAAGCAAGTCACCTACTTCCAGTTACTTCTTTAGTTGTCCAACTATACAGGAAATGCTTTTTTGAGAACAGGAGTTTAAATTCTTTGTAACTGGTACAATGACCACACAGTAGGCCTCAAAGCCATTTCCATTGGTGATGTACAAAGATACAGAACTCATTTTTCCTGACATTCCTAGATCTGCGGCAGTCTCTTTGGCCCCATTGGGTGTAGAACTCAGGTTCTTTTCCACAGGACAGTTGTTCTCATTCAGCTTCAGTCTACAGAGTAGACAAGCAACTGTGCAAAACTATGTTCCTTCCATAGTTCCATTAGAAGCTTCCTGTTTTCCATGGGCTCAGACTGGACTTTTATTGTGACTTATATTTTAATTTAGAACTAAAGTTTATTTGGCATTTATATTGAATTATATTTACTAGTCTTTATGTCTTAATTTCAACAGCATCACTGCAAAACTTGAAAGAGCATTAGAAAAAGTTGCTCCTCTTCTTCGTGAAATTTTTGTAGACTTTGCCCCATTCCTATCTCGTACACTTCTGGGCAGTCATGGACAAGAGCTATTGATAGAAGGTATGATTTCTCTATATATTCTACATATTTTACTTTCATGAAATGTACCTATTAATCATAGCATATCTTGTGCATTTAAAAAGATTATATATTGCCAAAAGAATTTAAAGTTACCATAGCTGCAAATTCTCATGAGACTTTATATGTATGCTTTCTCTTTACTCATTTTTAAATGCCACTTTGCAAAGTCGATGCCAATGACAGAATTCCAAATGAGGAACTTTGAAAGGTCTTAGGATGAGCAACAGTGGCTCTTCAATCTCAGTCTTATTAGTGACACTGTGGATTCTTCCATGGGGGCAGCATTTTTTCGGATTGGTCTCTTAATATTTCCTGCTGTTCTGAGAGTCATGATTCTTCAAATGACTTTTCTTATTCATATAATGTTTTTAACATAATAAGCTATAACCAGGAAGTCAGTAAAAGCATTGAGAAATGCTGATAGGCATTTGGTGAAGCTGTTGTCTCCACCTCAGCAACAGCCTAAGTCAAGTAGTGAATGGTGAAGATTTAATTTGTACACCTGTAGTAAGAGAAGAGGTTTGAAAACGACAGCTAAATGAAACCTTATTTCATGTAAGCATTTCAGTTTATGACTGTTTTTGAGCTTCAGAAAAGGAAAATCAGCATCAAGATGGCCCTGAAACTAAAAGGGGTTCTTTACATTTTTTTAATGGCCTTTGAATTTAGTACCTATGGTTTCCATGTCCTGCTTACTGGAGAAGCAAGGGCATTTTACTGTTTGTCTGGCATTGCTGCTGTGCTTCTGCACAGTGTTTCTATGAGGCAAAATGGTGCTAGTGAATGTCAGCCCATGCAACCCACTATATGGGGCTACTATTTGTATTGTTAACTATTTGTATTGTTAATTTGTATTGTTAGTTGATGAGTTACTGTAAGATGGAATATTTGGATGATAATTAAATTGCATAATGCACTTAAAGTTTTCAAACAAGATGGTAGCTTTGGAGAGAAGGAAAATTTTTGGCTTTTGGCTGAAACACCATGGATTAGAAAGCACCCAGAGAGAACTGAAACATCTTTTTGTAACCTTGAGTGACTGGCAAGCTGTCACAGTTATGAGACAAGTGGGAAAGTCACTGTTTCAGTCATTACTTCCACCCACAAAAGTAAATTAGGAAATGTTGCAGGGATCAGGACTCTGAGCATTTCACTAACTACAAACTGCCCCTTAATAAAATTCATGCGCTTAGAAACTGAAACTTCACCTTGGCCACAGATTGTGCTTATCTAAGTACATTGTTTAAGATGTGTGTGATCCATTGAACAGTGTGTCTGACAGATGCCCTGATGTATCTGTCCTGTGATGTAAGTTCAAGGACCTTATAGTCTACCTGGCAAGACCTATAATTTAGATCATATGCAACATAGAATATAGTTAGGCCAAATGGCTGGATGATCACAAACCCTTCTAGTGAAATCAGATGCAGATGAGTTCCCCGGCTTATTCCTGCCTATTCTTAGAGCTTTTCATCTTCACATAATTTTGAAGTAAATGTCTCTTGCTCCGGTTTATTTCCCATGACAACCCAACCTGTCTTATAAATTCTAGACAGACTTTGAGCCAGATACCCCATTAGCTATTAGTCGATATCTCTAACCAGATACCTCACTGGTTACTACTCAAACACACTTTCAAAACTTTAGTCACTTTTCCTCTCAGATGGATTTTTTATAACATTATTGTTTTGTTACTAGTATCACTCTTAATGTAAACTTTTTAAAAAAAGAAAATCCTGATTGATCTTTAAATTACTTTCCTTCTATTTGCTATTTACAGTAAGTTGGTAAAAATGATAATTTTTGAAAATACTACTTTGAAGCCTAATTCTGCAAATATTTTATCAAGATGCTTGAAAATCTGATAAGATAGCTAAAAGTAGAGATGTTGTACAATTAGATTCTATGAGTGCTAATGCTTATTGGTGGATTATTTCTCACTTCCTTAACTCTTTTATTTTGCTTAGTATATTTTCCTGAGGAGCAAGAGATCTGGCAATTTATACTTTCATGGGTTTTTTTAACATGGCAATTTTATTTTAAAATTTAAATATTAATTTGAAACTAATGTAAATGTTTTCTCACACCTTGCAAAATAATGAGTATTTTTTTCTGTGTTTATGTGTATGCTTTTTCCAAAGTTTACAGAAATTAGAAATGCTAATTAAAGATAAAGTAAAAGACATAATAATGCTATGAAACAAGTCTTATGTTGTTACTAAAATGTAGCCACACATTTTATACAAGTTGTCAAAGAGCCAGAGCATCAATAAAACTAGAAAAGTACAAATTACAAGGCTCAGGTATGGATTCTATATCATGGAGTGGGCCTGACATCAAATCAGATATTGCTTGATTTCTCTTACAAGCCTTGTGCCATTGCCCTTGCATATTTTGTAGGCAGGACACCATTGTAGATCACAGGGTTTGAGGGTATATTTGTGTGCTGAACTCCCTAAAGATGAGTCCTGAACTTGTCAGGCAGTGTATCTTTAGAAGAGGTGGGAACAAATCATGAGAGAAGGAGGTGGTTGAGTGAGAGGAATAACAAAGAGAGAAAAAAAAGAGATGGATATCTTCATATTAGAAGCCAGTGCAGGATTGGAATGAGACCGGATGGTAGGGAAGCCCCCAAGAACCCACACGATGTCCCTGGATAGGTCCGCAACCAATAATGGAGGGGGTGCCTAAACAGGATGTCCCCTATAATTAAATGAATCACCACCCTAAGTGTCATCACAGAACCTACACCCAACAGTGAATGGAGGTGGAGGCAGAGATCCATGGGTGAGCACTGGGCCGAGCTCCCCTTACAGCTGGAGAGTAGGGGAGAAGAGTCTGTATGAACAAGGAGATAGGGAGTATGAGGAGGAGTCCCACAGAGATGACAGCCTGGAATTCTGGAGAGCATACTTAGTCAAGAACAATCCTTGGGTAACCATAGGACAAAGAGCTAGGCCCTCCAAGGACAGGCAACTGTGATTAGCATGGGCAGTATGTCAAGCCTCAAGGGGTGGGATCAGACTCTATTCCTGTAAATGGGCTGGCACTTTGGAGCCATTTCCTGTAGAAGAGTGCCTAACCCAGCCTTGATATTGGGATGAGAAAATTGTACCTGCCTAGAGTGGATGTGCCATGCTGAGCTGACCCACTTTGGGACTTCCTGCCCTTTTGGGGAAGAGGATTAGAAGATGGGGTGGAGAGAGGTTGGAGGCAGATTGGGAGGGATTGGTACTAGGGGAGGATGGGTGAGCAGCAGAATACATGGGAAAAAAAAGACCTTTTTTTAATTAAAAAAAAAAAAGAAAGAAAGAAAGAAACTGTAAGACTAAGGTATAGCTACCAAGATTTTCTCCCATTCTGTAAGCTGTAACTTTACTTGATTAACCATTTCCTTTACTACCATTTTTAAAAATAAATTAATTTTGTGTGGAAAAAAAGAAAGAACTGCTGTGTAATATGTCTATAAATAGACTATTTCCAGTCACTAAAATTGGGGGTAAGTTTGATCAGCTGAAAGAGCAGCATCAGACTAACAAATACACATAAGCAGATATGTGAGGACTCAGATTTCTTCCTAATTATATATATATAATTATATATATTGGGACAGCTGTCCTAATAATATATTGGGACAGCTGTCTAACATATTACCCACTGAACCTTTTGTGAGCTGGTATGTTTTCTAGGATCTTTTTCCTTCCTCAATCCTTTTGAAACTCTTTGACATTATTAAAATGAATCTGTGAAATGAATCCCTGGGTCTGGGTCTGAGGTGAACGTATTTGAATATTTGAGGTTTTAAAGAATTATTTCCAGACAATATTTGCACTACTCTAACTTATACAAAACTAATCCCTTATATAGCAATCTTTCCAGAATTTTCCATAGCCATACATCTGGACTTTTTCTTATACCTTTTTCATCAGTAGATGAAAGGGAAATGGCTGAGTAAACTCTAAGTGTCCGTCAATTATTTTAAATTGAATGAAAGACTGTGAACAATAGGCCTCTATTGATAACAGTGATGTAATATGAGCTTAAAGTGAGTGTTCTAGAGCTGAAAATACTGCCACAAGTTAGAAATTAGTAATTCTTTTTCCTCCTCTGATTGAACATAGTTTTATCCTGTAGTTTTTCTGTAGTCAAATTAAAATTATATGTAATAATAATGTCCTTCTTTGTTAATGTAAAAATAGCATTTCTTTATAGCAGAATAGCAGCAAATGATCGATCTTCAAGCTGTGAATTTTGTTTTTTTAATGTCATTACTTGAGAAAATGAAATGTTGATATCCTTAAGTCATGACTCTAAAAATGGCCCAGCCAATCCATGTATCTAGGAATTACTGTTGAGTAACAGAATGAAGTTAATATCTGCCAGAATTTGGTTGTCACTTTTCAGATTCATCTCTTCTCCTTTCTCTTGCTGTCAACTGCTGGTAAGCAAGCCATACATTATATATCTTTTATTGACTTTTTTCTTTTATGTATCGTTGTTTTCCACATCTAGAAAGAGAGAGACAGAGAGACAGAGACCTCTTTTCCTTTTACATGGAGTTCTCTTCATTTTACATAGAGTCCTCTTTCTGTCCTTTCTTCTACTCAGAGTTGCACTCCTCCTTTGACTCTCATGACAGGGTCTATAAGAAACATTAATGCACCCGCTTTGGGGTTTTGTGGGACCTTTTGTTCTATTAAGAGGATTATTTTCAGATGTAAATGAAAAGGATCTTAATTCTTTCCTTGCCATTTTCTCACTTAGATGTAATTACATAATTAATATCTAGTAGTTTCTTCTACTTGAAAGGACACTATTTTTATTACTGATGATTTTTGGTAGAGGTAAAATTTTGTGTTCTTTAATAAGAATTCCCAGTGTTGATCTGCTGTCCATATCTGTGAGTTTTCTGCTTTATTCTAGATTGTTCTCTGCTCTGCTCTATAGAAGTGCATGTTGTTTCCTATTCTCGCTTGTTTTTCATTTGGGGACCAAACCCAGGATCCTAGGTATGCCAGATGAATGCTGTAGTGTTGAGCTCATCTCCAGCCTCCACACTCTTAGTAACACTTTGATCTTTCCACTTCCCTCCGTTTAATGGGACATTCCCTCTCTTGAGAAGGAAAATTGTTAGTCTGGTTTGAAGAGTTCAGGGAAATTACACAATCAGCACTTCATCTCCTTGGTCATTGATTATTTCTGAAGTATTGCTTATCACAAATAAATCTTAAGAATTTTTACTTTATCATATAAGTATGTCTGACAGAAACAAACCTTGAATTTATGTAACGTAAGCCAATTTCATGTTTTAAGAAAAGAAAATCACCTTCAATGTTTATATAATACAATATATTTGAATTGTATATTGGTTGGGTATTTTATGTTTAGTTTTTTTCTATATATGCAGTTGTTCAGTTTTTCTCATCAGCAATTGATTACTGCTACTTTCAGTTGTCTGTGTTTTTTACATGCAAGCTAACATAGTATCATTCATTTTCATATCTATCAATGTTAGTCAACATGCTTTGTTATACTTATTATGTGATTCCACACCAAGTATTAATGGTATTTTTATTTTGCCTTTGGTGGATAACACTGTGGTTATTCAAATTTTACTTAGGCTTCATTTTAAATGCTCAAATTCTTTATGAACCATTTTGTAAAAGTCACTTAGAGTAAATATAGACCTAAGAGTCAAAACCCACAGCAAAAATGACAGAACAATTATGAGTGATGAAACGTGTTAGATCCGTGTGCATCCCCAGACCCTGTATAAGTGCAGGATATGTGTGGCATCCTGCTTGTAATTGCAGTGCTTGGGAGGCATAGGCAGGGAGTTCCAGGAACAGGCCAGCTAGCTAGGCTAGCCATCTGAGTGATCTCTGGGCTCTATTGAGAGACTGCCTCAGTGAATAAGGTGTTCATCCTCTGTTATCTGGCTTCAACTCCCTCAAGTCTGTACAACTCTTTTAGCTCCTGTGACAATGCAGGTTCTAGTCCTTCAAGACACTTTTAATCCTTTATATGACTTCATTCTGTGGAAACACTCTCCCATTTGCCCCTTGAGTGACCTACTCCGTAGTCAGGGCTACTTACCAAATTTAATCCTCATCTAGTCACCTGCACCTGAACAGCTATGAGTCAATAGCCTGGGAAAATGCAATTTTAAAATGAAAACTTAAGTTAGCATATGCTTTTAATTGTAATAAAATCCACATCATTGTTAATTGCTATCTTAGCAGTGGCTGTTATTAAGACAGTAAAATGTTTCCAGTGAATAAGATAGAGAATAACCAAGGAAGACTTCCTGCATTATCCTCAGACCTACATATATATGCACACACATGCTTATACATATGCCAGCATGCCTACATAACCACACCTACTCATAAATACATATATATGTAGTAAGTAAATAAATGATGAATAAAGCAATAAAATTTTTAAGGCAAGAGAAAGACTTAGTTTAGCATTTAGATTTAATGATGTAAGTTCCATTGTGAATCAAATGCTGATTGATTGTCAGAATGTGAAATACATTTTGACCATGTTTTATTTTGGAGGTTTTATAAGTAATACAGAACTAAGTAATATCAGCTAAGGTTTGAGAAGGGAGAAAAGGGGGTGAAGATAGAAGGAGGGAGAAAGAAAGAGGGAAGGAAGAATAGAGAAGAAAGGGAGGGGTGTTTAAAAGATGTGTGGGTTTATTCTCTCAGTATTTCCAAGCCTTGTCCTGCAGTGGTGCAAAGGAACCGTGAGAAACCCTGTTTATACTTTGTTAGCCCTATTTATGGTAACTTAATAATTTGCAAAGAAGTACTCAAGGTAAATACTTGCTATTAGAATTAGATGAAAACTCCCTTTAGGTCCCAAGGACAGGAAGGAATGTAGTCTGACATTAGGTGGCCTGAAAAATAAGACAGGAGAGTCAGTAATAAAAGCCACTCCTTTTGAGCTAAAACTACTTCATACGCCCTAATTTCTGCATCTCTCTATATTCTTCCCAAACTAGTTTCTGTGGCATAATCATCGAAGTGGGACCCATCACAGCCCCGAATCTAAGTTCTCTTTTAATGCAATGTCTTTCATCATTTGACATAGAAGAGAACATGAATGACTTAGCTAAAACTGCTTTTCTTCTTTTGGAAGTAATTTTTTGTTTCTACTAAAATCAACTTAGGTTTAGAGAAGGGTAGGAATAAGAGGTTGTAAGATACACAACACTATCCTTTTTAAAGAGCTGTACATAAATTGAAATATTTTGAAAGAATACAGTAATGTAGAAAGTCTAATTTGAATGACATCAATACATGTTTACTAAAATCCAGTACTTAAGTCTTTTATAATTCTAAGGAGTATGATTCTTAAAAATGTGGTAATATGTCATGAAATTTCCACTAGACTGTTGTTAAAGGAATGAGCTTTGTCAGAAAAATGCATGCCACCCACAATACTATGGTCATAGTGGATACCTTACCTGTTTGTATTTTTATCTAGTGGGAAATGATGTATTAAAATGTGATTTTTTTCTTTTTCCCCTTGTGTGTAAGATGTGTATATGTGTGCATATTCAGCCTTTGCATGTGCATGGGTATACACATGTGAATGGGCATGTACATGGAGGACTAGAGAAATTGATGTGGGGACTCATTCTTCATTGCTCTACCACCTGACTCACTGAGGCAATCTTCTCAGTCAGACTCAGAGTCACCTTCTATACAGTCTCCCTGACAGTTTGCTCTAAGCAACCTCTTGTTGGCAACTGCCGTGCCCAACCAGCATTTTGTGAGTCCTGGGAATCAGTCCAATCTTTGTGCTTTAAGAGCAACTACTTTAATCACTGAGCTATCTCCCTAACACTAAAATGGTCTTTTTTTAATTAGCATTTTAAAATTGTCGTAATGGAAGCAACAAATTCAAGTAGATTGCAATTGGGAGCATATTGTACATTTAGTATCATCAATAAAGGACCTGTAGAAGAAAAGGTAATACCTATAAAAATAAAATGAATGGACATTTAAAACATGTCTAGCTGACAAAGGTTCTCATTGGCCTTATTGGGCTCTGGAGGTCATCTACTCAGTTGTGAAACAGGATGTGGGTCAATACCTAGAGCCCTCCATAGGAAGCAAGTGAACCTTTGGGGAATTGGGTCAGCACATTCTTGTAGGAAAACTTCAAATGTCAGCTTGAAAATATCAGTTAAAAGAAGAGATCACCTTATGCACTACAGTAGATGACTTCAAAGGTGCGTGGGAGGTCAGACAAGGGTAAAGCTATCCACACTCCTTAAGAACTTAACCACAGCTTCCTTGCAGAATAGGGATCCATACTAAGGGGAAACTTCTATGAATAGAATCTACACTGAACAGTGGAAATACAAAAGTAATGAAGAGAAAAAGATAAATAAACTGTAAAAGACAAACAGCCAATTAAGAAATCAGTCTATCACATTTTTAAAACAACTACATGCACAATATTTTTGTGTTACTATGACAAATAGCCTGTGTTTAATCAACTTACAAGGAAAAACATTTTTTATTGTTGTTATTTTCTTTTGTTTCTCATAGTTTCAGGTGTACTTTTCTATAGTCTTCTGGCCCCGTTGCTTCTGTGCAGGGCAGCACATACACTGGAAATTACATGCAGAGAAGATTCTTGCTTAATGGGAAGAGAAGAAGCTAAGAGAAAGAGAAAGATAGATAAGTAGAGCCAAGATACTAAAGCCTATCCAAAGACATACCCTCCAATTGTCCTAACTTCCTTTCACTAGATACCAAATACTAACGATTTCATCACTTTTCTGTACTGCCAAAGGCTGGTGACAGAATAGTAAACCTATGGACATTTGGATGATAAAGAGGATCCATACTGCAGTAACAATAAAAAAGCAAAGCCTACCCTAAGAAGCTTCTGAAATTTAAGAAAACCCTTAACATGTAACTGAAAAAATAGTAATTTTATGTATTATAGTAAAAATTATGTGAATGAGAAGAAAATCACATCAGAAATATGAAAAGTTGAAAAGGCAAAAGCTTTTTGAATCAAAATTTAACAATTATAACTCTGAAGAAAAAAATTAGAAAGGAATTACAAATTAAGGATTTTTTTAGATGGAGTTAGAAAAAAAAAATAAATGATAAAATCAACAAGTAAGGCCACAAAAGGGCATGAAGAGGAAGTAAAAATATAGTGACTGAAAGAAGAAAATATGAAAATAAGCAAGACACATTTGGAATATCTAAATTACTAGAGATACATACTTTCTAATAAGGAAAACAAAGTGAATTAGAATCAACAACTCAAGTTGTCATAGAATGTTTAAAAGATGGGATTGGAAAATACATCCTCAAAGGACATATTGAATGCCTGTGTAAATTAACACCAAATAACAAATATTGACACATATATACATATATATATATTTCTAGCAACCTTATGAAATTTAGAGAAAATGCTTTGAATATGCATAAAATGTAGAGTAATTGACAAGTGAGGGAGAATCCAGTTGTCATGATATGTTTTAACACTGTGTTTTTCCTTCGAGAAAAGGTAACAAAACAGGATAGCAACTACAAATAGTTAACATGCAAGAAATCAGAAAACAGTCTTCCCATTCTCACTCCCTGAAGAATGTAGAGAATATTCAGGAAACACTGATATGAGAAATCTTAATCCAAATATATCTTAAACTCAAATAGAGATGTGTTTAGGGAGGGTTGTACGGGAGAGAGTATAACTAAATCCTTAATCTGAAAAACTGACAAAGAGAAACATCCAATGCTTACTCTTCCATCTTTTGTATCAGAAGATTGTAATAGGTGCTGTTAGCTTTCTCTTGATGAAAAACATCATTTTGTAAATGATGAAATGATGGAGCCTTAGAACAGAATTTGACATACTCAAAAGAATTAGTAGATCTAAACAAGACTTTCAACTTCATAAAGAAAGAGAAATAAGTTTATAGTCTGATAGGCAAAATACTATCTGAATGAATGGATAAAATGAATACCTACATAATACCATAGGAATTTGAGCATCAAAATTTATGCTGCTGGAATTTCTGTGGTCTAAATGACTTGGTTTTCTCAAAATAAATCACATGTTGGAAAAAAAAAAGTGGAGTCTGTAGTTTGAGATTAAAGACATATCAAAAATAATTAGTAAAACTTAGCTGTATATGTATGTATATTAACACTATGTATTTAAGGTTATGAAGCTAAAAGAGAAGGAAGATGATTATCATAAAAGGCTAGTAATTTATAGAATGAAAAGATTTTAATTAAAACAACCCATAAAGGGATTTTTAGAATAGTTGGCAAAAATCAGGGTTTTTACCTATGCAATAGTTACAAGATCAGTTATTTCATGCTCGCATATTAATCTGTTTTGATAAAGTTACATTAAATTTTACAATCAAAAATGATCTTTCTGGTGCTGTGGATTGTTAGAGGCCCGGAATATGCCAAATACCCACTGTAATCCTGCACTCAACCTTCATTTCCCAGTGACCTAATTTTAATATCCTCTGAGGGTTAAGATATAAAGTAAGCTTTCAGTAACATTTAGAACCTACTTAATGATGAAGTAGATTATCTTTCTGGAAGGGAAAATCATAAAGAAGTTATTTTAGTCAATGTTAAACTATCCATTTTACAAAGTTTTTGTTTAAACTTCTAAAATTATTGTCATGGAATTTAACAATACATATCTTAAATTTTGTAGTTGAATAAGGAATTGACAATAGCCACAATAATTATAAAACTGAAAGTCATGTTTGAGTTGAAACATTGATCCCTGTATCACAGTAATTATCATTGTAGCACTCTACCAGTATGTGGTCACAGTGTGTGATAGTGGCAGATAATGTGATAGAAGCATCTTAAGAAACAGAGCGTAATTAGATCCTCTTGTCAGGATGTACAAATGACACTAAGAGGAAATCTGAGAAACACATCTTCAGATGCTTTCAATGTTAGAAATGTTTGCCCTTAAACACCAGAAATATTTCTTAAATTAGACATAAGGGAGCAAGAGGAAACATTATATTCTGCACACAAAAATGACCACACAAAAATGGAGAGTCCTAAATACTCCCCTCAATTGACACAGAAAAGTGTTTGATAAATTTTAATATTTTTCATTATAAAAATACTCAGAGGAAAGTTTGATAACAAAGGAAACTATCTCAACATAACTAAGGCTTCACAAAATGCCAAGGACTACATTCCTAAGCAATGGGACACTGGTAAATGCTTTCTCTGTGAATTCTAGTATATTAGAATGATTGCACTTCTGTTTCATATACTATGGAGAGTTCATCAAGGTATATGTGCAAGGAAAAGATTTATTCTACTTTGGACAGGAAGAAATAAAATCTGTCTCTGTTCTCATATGATACCTGTATAAAATAGCACTTAGAAGTAATGAATGGATTTAGCCAACTTGTAGGACACAAAATTAACATCCTCATAGATCATCTTTCTTTTTATGCATTAGCACTGAGTAGCCTGCAAAAGAAGCCAAACATAGTTGCAGTTATAATAGCATTTAGAATTATGGACTGCTCAGACCTAAATGTAACCAATATAATAAAATTTGTATTATGCAGACTTCAAAAATTGCTGACCACTTCAAATGGTCATGGATTATAGAGTTGATATTAGGATGCCAGTTAGTCTTTGGACTTGCCAGTATTATGACAATTCTTGTTTAAAAACAATGACAATGGAGGCTTGTGTAAAATAAAAATATAGTAAAATTCATATGGAATCTCATGGGCATCAGAATAGTAAAGAAAAAAAAATAGAAAAAAATGGGTGGTTGAAGCTTAATGATTTAAACACTAACTACAGTGATGCACTTATCAAACCCAGTGTTGATTGAAATAGGACATCAGAGACAGCACCATTCTGAGCTTTTCTATTTAGTTTTGTGTTGAAGATTTTTGAAGAACTCACCATTTTTCAGTCTTTTTACTCTTGAGTGTTGGGATATCAGATGTGAACCATTATGCATGGTTGCTTTTATAAAAGATTCTACATGATTTGCCCCGAGTTTTTTTCTCGTGATGGAATAACAGAGAGTGAATTTGCCTTCATCTTGCTACCACAAGAGTACTTGACCGGCAGGATATGTGAATCTAAAGGATTTATATGGTGAACATCAGGCCTTAGATAGCTGTAAGCCATGGCAGAGGGAAAGTCCTAGGAATAATTGAATGGGATCTGTGATTTCCGTGACACCTTTTGTGGAATCAGATTCTAGATTGCCATATAGGGAAAATGGTCTCAGATAATTCATAGCAACCTTGATGAATTGACATAGGGATTAGAAGTGAGGACTAGAACTTAGGACACTGTAAGTTTTGTAGACATGGTAGCTACTCTTGTAACTAGCTTTGCAATGTTGTGTGGCACCTTGAACCTTTGAAGCTGTGAATATATAGGTACAATATTCACAAAGCTGGGTAACTTCAGCTACATGCCTTTATTTGACAGTTGGGACATCGTCTCTCTCTTGCTGCCTACCTAGCATTCAGTTGCCACTGCTCAGCAGGGACATCAGCCCAGATGGATGACAATACTGGCATAGATACAATTATTTTTATGGTAGAGCTTACTCTAGATTCATTATAATCTAGATTTACTCCAAAACAAACAAAACCAGCTTTAAGTGGACTCTATAGGATTAAGTTGTTTCACCCACAATTTAATTGTGAAAAAACAGACCAACACATATTAAAGAATATAGCAAAATGCGAACATTTGACAGTGTAGTATTTACAATGCCTATTTACAATGCCTTATTCCAAACAAAATAGTTAGATATGAGAAGAAATAGTAGTGAAATTTAGCACACTTTCTGCAGAGATTTTGTGAAAAAAAGACAGAAACAAGAGCTTAAAAGAAAAGGGAGAGAAACCATGAGACAGTATTAGAAAGAAAGAAAATTTACAGTAACTGGAAAAACAGAAATCTGAGAGTTTAAAAATAAAATCTGTAATGTAAATTAACATGATGTGTATGACAGCCTTTTGCCCTAAATAGGAACATATGAACGTTCTTAAAGATACTAAGTTGACTCTTTCCCTGATGAAGCAGAAGGAAAAGAACTAAGTTAAGGGAATAGAGCTATAGGAACTAATATACAGGAGTCTGCATTGCAAGAGAAAGAGTTCTAGGCATGGAGTGTTAGGAGGAGGAGGATCAGGAAATCAAGAGCTTACATGTAATAATAAGTTCCAGACTTGCTTGAGAACCTGTCTCAGAAAATAAAGAGTATTACATGTTTTATACTCTCTTTCAGTAAGGGGGAGAGAAGGAGGTAAAGGGAGAAAAAGGCCAATAGAATAATAGGCAGATGTCTTGAGAGCTATAAATCCTAAGGCTTGTGAAAAGCAACCAGCCACCAGCTGGATCAAGGCTAACACTAGAGCACCACAGAACATCATAAAAAATTTCAAAGCCCATGTTAAAGAGAACATTGCAAAATAACACACTGATGAAAAGCAGGCACCAACTCATTTAAAGTGACTTGAACACAACGTTGGGCCAATGATTTCGGAGGCCCAGAAGCACCTGGAAAGGTCAGCATCATTAGCAAGTAGTCATGTGTAACAGTCACTCACCACTACAAACACATGGAAATTATTAAAATAGAGCATGGACCATAACAAGAAAGGGAGAAAGTAAGGTGCCACCTACAGGATCATCCATGGCTTTCATTGTGGCTTTGAGGATTCAAAATGATCCCCTAGGAAAATGATTTCCGTGTTCTGAGTTAAACAAACACTTGGTGTATAACTCACTAATCTTATTCTTAGGTATTTCTTAGTTATTTTCCCAAGGGAAATGAAAATTTCTTCTCATACAAAATCATGTAATGTTTTTGAATGTTTGAATGTTTGGAGCAATTGTGATTGATAATAGCCAGAAAATTTTTACTATTATTATAGCATTAGTACTATCCATATTAGCCTACAACTCATTGTTGTACTCAGGAAAATCTTAGTTTTTATGTGGAAATAAAAAAATCAGTTGTAAAATTCATTTCAAAGCATTGGTCAGTAATAGTAGAGGACCCTGACACACTACTTTAATGGATACATTATATATTCAGATAGGAAATGCCTAAGACTTTGGTCCTATGCTACACTTAGACAAAATAAACATCCTCTCTCTCTCTCTCTCTCTCTCTCTGTCACACACACACACACACACACACACACACACACACACACACACACACACATGGATTAGAGCAATAATGCATTTATGTATTAGGTGTAGAATATATGTTCTTCCCCTCAGCCCAGGGAACATAGTCCAGGCTAGATGATATTTAGGACAGGAAAAAAAGTCTTAACAAAAATAAGAAGGCTCACTTGTGACTGCAATGTATAAAACAAACTAAAAAAAAATTTAGAAACACTGAAACTCATCAACATGCTCCTGACAACCAGTACATCAATGAACAATATTTCAGTATTTCAGAAGAGATTTCAAATTTGCTTGAAGGGTTAGGAAATGGAGATTACAATGTATGAAAGTTCACTGGGTTTTACAAAGAGCTAGTTTAACAGGGAAGTTTATGGAACTAAGTGCATTCAAAGGTGAGGGAGCATGGGCAACTTGTTAAACCACAATGAAACAAAATTTAAAAAAGCTTAAGTCTCATAAAATGAAAAGTCTCATAAAATGAAAACATTATTAAAAATGAAATTAAATATGGATTAAAAGCAGAAAACATGGACAAAAGTAATAGTCTTGAGAGGGGCAGAACATTCACAAGATTAAAATGTGTGAAACATAAAATCTTTTTTGATTTTTTTCAAGACGGGTTTTTCTTTCTGTAATAGCTCTAGCTGTCCTTGAACTCATTCTGTAGACCAGGCTGGCCTTGAACTCATGGATCTGCCTGCCTCTGCCTCCCAAGTGCTTAGATTAAAGGTATGTTCCCCCACCATCCAGCTAAAATCTCTTAGTGAAGTAGTCATGGGCATTTTGAAGTATGTCACGGTAAAAATTTGAGGCTTGTGATCCGATGGCCCAGACCTGGTAGTGTAGGCACATAATTGGATGTGGATCTAGCATCTTATAACTGACACAAAGTGAGATTTCACCATAGTTATCAGGCATAGTTGGAAAAGTAGTAAACTCCATTTCTGAAAGACCTCAGTTGAGTTTGCAGCATAGCAAACTCAGCCAGGACATGGATACTGGACATTGATTCAGCTTCAGCACCGTTCTCCTAGACTCTCGGAAAGGTCTTCCTAGTCTGTATTCAGGTAGAAAGACATGGATTCAACTCAGAATCTGCATGGGAACTTGAACACTAACCTGTTATAAACGGGAATGCCATTTCTCATGTGATTTATGTATATATTCTTACTTTTCCTTTCTCTGAAGACTGCTGTCTCATTCCAACCTCCTTTGCTCCTACTATTCCCATTTTCCTCTTTCCATCTCCTTTCCTTCCATTTCTGTCTTGTTTGATATTAATCACTAGTCTTACCATGAGTATTCTTTTCCTTTCCATTCACACCCAAAATAATTATTATATTAGTATAAAAACCACTGTTAGTTACCCTACACTTAATAAAATGGTTAGCACTTATGAGGAGATCAAATTATAATTGATTTGATGTACTTTCATTTGACTCCTACCCTTGTGATAGTGATTGCTTTTGCAAGTAATATTATAGTCACTGCAGAGAGCTGCAAATCAAGCCTCATCCCATAATCATCAGTGTACCAGAGAAAAATAACACCAGATCCCTATAAAAACCAAACTCCCTCCAAAAGAAGAATGATTCAAAACACCCCCAAATTACAATGTTTCCTGGCTCCATAAGGGCAAGTAACAGCACAAAACACATAATAGAATTCCTTGAAAACAATACTAATTTCATAGAAAAAGTCACCAGTGAGATTGAACAACCCAGAAAAAGAATTGGAAAAAAAAAGGAATTGAAACTGTATTCAATTTAAAAATTACAATTCCTGAAGAATTCTATAAACACAAACTAAGTATTGAATAAAATAAGAAAGTTGGTGCAATATATGAAATAATTCTTCAGTGACTTCTTCAATAAAGAAAAGATACTAGTTATGAAAAAGCACAATGTATCAAAATAACATCTGTGGAAAGACTCACCAATATACTAGATTAAGGAAATGATAGACTATTTGGCTTGAAGACAGAACATTGGAACATTTAAACAAAGATGTAAAGCAATCTTAACAATACTCTCAAGATCTACAAGATACAATGTAAATAAAGATCAAATCTAAGAATTATGGGGAGAGTGTCTCAAGGCATAGAATATATTTTCTACAAAATCAGAGCACAAATTTCCCCACAATTGGAGAAAGAAATGCAAATCCAGATATAGGAGGCATTTAGAACATAAAACAATACCAAAAAGAGCATCCCCATCATATTACAATTAAACTAAGTACACAAAACAAAGAAAAACATTCAAAACATCAAAAGAAAAATATCAAGCCATATATTAAGGCAGATGCATCAGAGTAAGCAGATTTCTCAAGAAATTTAAAAGCCAGAAAGGTTTAAAGTAATGTATTTCAAGTTCTGAAAAATGACTGGCAGCCAAGACTATTGTCCCATCAAAGTTACCTGTCCTGACTGAAAGAAAAAGAAAAACTTTCCACAGTAAAAACAAGCTAAAGGAACCAATTGGTACTAAGACATCTCTATAAAATATTCAGATAGAAATTGTTCAGCCTGATGACAAAGACAAATATCCATGAGGTTACAGGGAGAATAAACTGCTCTATTCATAATTAAGTAAAAATGTAGTAGGATAAACCCATACTCAGTCAAGAAATTGACAGGAATTAGTACCTATCAGTGATGAATGAATAGACTCAATTCCAAAAAATCAACAGACCAGCAGGTTAAAAATTAGGACATTTCTCTTTGTTGCTGCAAAGAATTTCATCTTCCCATAAAAAAAGACAGATGTTCCTCAGAAGTGAAAGAATGTGAAAAGGTATTAAATAAAATGTAATGGTGGAACAAGTGATTCTTACTGCTCTGTGTCTAACGGAAGAGCTTCAGAACAAAATTGGTCAGAAATGATTTGTGTTTGTTTTGGTTTGTTGGTTTTAAAATGTCATTTCATAATGATTAAAAAAACAATACCTGAAGACTATAAAGAGGAAATTATTATTCTAAACATATATACACCAAATGTGTAAACCCAATTTTATACATCAAATAAGACTAGTTGTAAAGGTACAGATGAATCCTGACACAATCATAGTGCATGATTTCTGCACCTCACTCTGAAATTTACAAATCAGTCCAGCTTTAAATGTCAGACAAGCATCTGAATTACATGACATCATAAATCAACACCAGTAAACAGAGACTAATGAAATATCCACCTAAACACTGAAGAACACACATTTATCTCAGCAGCTACAGAGCTTTTTTCAAAGTAGATTGTAAAACACAAAGTAAAGCTTAGCAAACAGGAAAACTGAAGTAATTTTTTTTCTATATGATCACAGTAGAATCCAATTAAAACCCAATATTAAGAGAAGCTATAGAACATAGCATGAACTCATGGTGATTAAATAATACACTATTTTATAATGAATGGGTCACTGAACAGTCAACACATAATAAAAAAAAATCTTGGGATAAAATGAAAAGAAATGCATAGCATGCCAACTCCAGTAGGATACATTGAAATTTCTAATAAAATAGAAGCATATTGCTCTGCATGCCTGCATGAGATCTCAAGTAAACAATATAATCAAGTTAATAATATACTTTAGGATCTTGGGAAAACAAAACCAAGCCAAACCCCAAATTAGTAGACAGAAAGCAATAATTAAGATCCAGACAGAAGCTGATGAACTTAGGGGAAAGTAAGAGTAGAAAGGATCAAGTAAAACAATTCTGTACATCTGAATAGAATTCTGTTTCGAGTATGTACACCATCTTCATTATCTATCCTTTACATGAAGGGCATCTATGATTTTTCCTTTTCTAGCAATTGTGTGAGTAGAGCAGCAATGAATGTGACTGAGCAAGTATTGGTGGAATGGAATGTTGAGTTCTTTGAACATAATCCATGGAATAGTATAGTTGGACCATATGGTAGATCTACTTTTAAGGTTTTTTTTTGCATATTCTCACAGATTTATACAATGGCTTGAATAGTTTACTGTCTCACTAAAAGTTGTAATTGCTTCCTTGTTGTTAGTCATTCTGACCTGGGTATGAAATCTCAAACTAGCTTCAATTTGTATTTCAGTATTTGCTAAGAATGTGTAATACTTCTAAAGATATTTCTTAGCTATTTATATTTCTTCTTTTGAAGACACTTTCTGCAGATCTGTAGCCATTTTTTAAATGAGTATTTGTTTTCTGTTGTTGTTTTATTCTTTTTTATTTTTTGAGTTCTTGTATATTCTACATATTAATCCTCTGTCAGATACATCCCTGAATAAGATAAGTCTCATTCTGTTGGCTTTCTCTTTGCCCAGTTGATTGTTTCCTTTACTGCACAGAAGCTTTTTAGTTTAAAAAAGTCTCATTTGCCAGTTTTTGGTCTTAATTCCTGACGACATAAAATATTATTAATAAAGTAATTTCCTACACCTATATCTTTTAGAGTATTGCCAATATATTTCTTCTAGCAGTTTTAGCACTTTGGGTTTCATATTGAGGTCTGTAATTAATTTGGAATTTATTTTTGTGGATCATGATAGATATGGATCTAATGTTATTTTTCTACATTTAGACATTGTTTTCTCAGAAGCATTTGTTGATCTAAATGTCTGTTTTTGTACTAGTACCATATCTTAAAGATAATCAACAGCTATCTAATTGGAATTAAGGCCTTGAGCGTCAGAGAAATTTTTCACCTGTAACTGTAAACCTAGTAGTTAACTAGACTGTAGTGGAAAAACTACCACTACCACCTAAACCAGTGTCATTTCCAATTATATTCTAAATAGGTATCTTTATATCCACAGATAAGTATAGCTCTCACCCCTCATCAAAGAAACTATTTTTTTTTCAGCAGCAGCAGCAGCAAATTGCGATTATTACATAAATTCAGGAGTAGTTAGAATGCAGAGGACTATAGACTATGGGTGCTCAAACCCAATAGATACCTCTACAGTGCACCCTCTATAGCTAAGACTGATCATATCATAAAAGGAAGAAAGGAGGGAGGGGTGGAGAGAGGTAGGAACAAAGGAAGAAAGGGAAGGAGGGAGGGACAGAGGGAAAGAAAGATTTTAAGAGCCAGAAGATCAGGACATCTGCTAGAAGAGGATGTCCTCTATAAATGTCAGGAAAGCTTAACCCATAAAAACTCAAAAACTGCTATCACCTAAACAAGACCTGCATAATAAGAATATCAATGTGCTGACATGCCAATGTGGATGGAGGAAATTTCACAGGAATCCACTACCAGATAAAGAGTGACTGACAGTTAATTGCTACTGAAAAAGAATTCTGTTCTTCTCCAGGAATGAGCATCCTGATAGGTTATTCAATCTCAAGTGGTCAACTCTAAATACATATACATATGAGTAACACTAAAGAAAATCTACACGTTTTATTAATGCAAGTGTGTGTGTTGTCAAACAGTAAAAATTGAAAAAGAGGTCAATAATTTGGAAAAGAAGGGGACACAGGGAGGTTTGGAAGTAGGAATAAGAGATGCCTAGTAGAAAGGATATAATGCTAATCTATAAAATTCTCAAAAATTAAGAATTAAATTAATAAAAAGAATAAGACTCAAGTCTTTTTCCAAAATAGAGTTCTTTCAAGAAAAATAATATCAGCAAATCCTTATGTAAATAAAAGATTCACACTAATTAAATCTGAGGTGAAAAGGGACAGATTCTAATGAAATTCAGACAATTAGGGCCTATCTTAAAATTTTATATTTTGTTAAAATTCAGAGTGTAAGAAATGAATGAATTTTAGATATGTATCTACAAAATTAAATTAATAAGATCATTAAAACAGTTCCATCTATAATAAGCAAGGAGAATGAAGCAGTAGTAGAAAATCTTCCCAGTAAAGTATTGTTGGGAATGATTTCTTGCAGATGAATTCACTCTTGAATGTTTTCAAATTTCAAGGCAAAAGAAACACAAATTTTTATTAACCCAAAAGCATGGTACTGACACTAATGACCAGACAATTAAAAAAAAATGCCAACAAACATGAACTTTTTGGCATTAGTAAAAAACATCTCCAAGTTTAAAATTTTGATATGTAAGAGCTGTCTGCTTTTTTACTAGTAACTTTCTGAATGTGAGTGACATCTACCCAAATTGAACTTTAAATAACAGTACAACTCTGTACAGACATGCACATGTAGTCTTTTTCCTGGGCTGTCAGACATACCTCCCTTTCTCTCTAGTTTCAGCCTTTGAGGTCAGGCAGAGGGCAAGTTAGTTTTGACCATTAGTCTCCCGTCAGTCTTTCTCAGGTGTCAAAATACAGTTCTTCACATACATATACTTCTTAATTAGATAGGGTTGCCACAACTTAGGGATAACAACAAAAACAAGCCATTAAGTACTAATTATTATGAAAGAAGCCTGAGAAAAATTAGACAAGAAATGAACTTTTGTCAGAACTTAAACCCCAACCCCTTTAAATATTGTCCACAATATACTTGGAAAGTTGACAATTTTAACATGTAAAAATATTTCCCAATATTTAAGTTACGCAGAACATTTTTTGAGATTTGTGTATATATATATAGTTTAGTGTTGTTTATGTAAATGATAGATTAGTTGACCATGGCAGGATCAGGTACAATTAAATTCAGTAGACTATAGACCATAGCTGCTAGCTAGTTATATTTCAGTAGTTTTTGTAATAGCTTTTAAAATTTGTAGATTATGGACTAAGCCGAGAAATCTAGATTTAAAAATATTTCAAATGCCATGCAGATATAATATGTGTTATGATTTTCATTGAAAGTTCCCAAAATACTTCAAATACTTTGCATACATATTGATATATCTGGTGTTCAGAAATCAGTACATTGACTTTTTTTTTACAAATTACCCTCTGTCTGAATACCTTGCTTCTTCCTCTGTCCCTGAATTACTAATGGCAGAGTTTAGGAATTGAAAGCTTTTTTTTTTTTTTTTCAACAAACCCTATATGTTGGAAAGAAGAATTCTCCTTTATTTCTAGTCACCTCTACTCTAGCTTTTTGTTTCTTCCTCTGCAGAAATCCACGATACAGAAACCTTCATGTTTCTCTGGTACCCTGTAAACATTTGGTGTTTGATACCTCTCTGTAGATGAACTGTTTCACTTTGTACTCTAACATTGTTGTGCCATATAAACTTTCTATTTGGACTGAAGATTATAAGGTTATGAATGCATCTTTGATTTTTTTTTACTAGATAGTACAAACCATGATTATGCTAATTTTTCCATGCATAGTAAGAATTTGATCAGCAAGGATCTTTTTATTGTATTTACTGATTTTTCAGGTTAGCTGCTGTGTTAAAGCTGTGATATGCTCCCCTGAGGCTGCTTTAGGTTTTTTCCTATTTTCACCGTTTGCTTGTTGTGTGCACATCATCAACTTCGGTAGAGTTGTTTCTCTTAATCTAGTTTTGCTTGTTATGCAGCTAATGTAATTCACAATTATATATAAAATGAATCACTCAGCAGGTTTAGAGAGTAGATTATTAAAAACTACAATTTATATTTGATGCCATCTAAGCTGTTAGATTGCTCCTGTCCTTCTCCATGTGAAAACAGGACGTGTGGTGTGGTTCGTAGTGCATGTGCATACCATCTTCTTCTTCTACTTCTGCTTCTTCTTCTGCTGCTTCTTCTTCTCCTTCTTCTTCCTCCTCCTCCTCCTCCTCCTCCTCCTCTTCTTCTTCTTCTTCTTCTTCTTCTTCTTCTTCTTTATACTATTGTTTGGGTTCCAAGAATGGAGCTCAGGTCATCAGGTTTGTGCCCGTTCCTGCTGATCCATCTTATAGGCCCACAATTACACAAAATAATTTTCATTCATAATTAAATTAATAACAATTGACTTATATTTTGTTTACACACTTTGTGGCATATCATGCCAATAAGTTGTTCCTATGTATAGAATATGAACTTATGATTTCCGGGACTGTGAAAAATATTTATAATGTTATGTAACTTAATCTGCAAGGCATATTTCATTGAATAATATTGAGTAAAAGCAGACTCATTGCTCACCTTTAGTGTTTTGCTCAAATATTACATTCACAAAAGAAGCTCAGTCTGGATCAAGTCTGAGAACCTACTCCTCTGAGCACACAATTCTTGAAAGTCTAGTTTATCTTCTCAGAATGTGTCTGTAATTGTTGGATAAACTTGAGAGACTCTTGAAAATAAATGAGTTCACCTGACAGGCCTCTTCTATTTGAACTGCCTTAACTTGAAAGTATTTTCCTTTTATGCTTTCATCACAATAATTATCAAGTAGTTTCCTTTTAGTACGTGTCTTAGCCTTTTGTCTTTACCTTTATGAAAGCTTTATGATGAAAAAGAATGTGATACCTGGCATATATTCATCATGGTTTGTTAATGTATTTGAAAAAATATTGATTTTACAAATATAAAGATCCTAAGGGTTAGTAATGACTTTTAGAGTAACTTTTAGCTATATTTTAGAACTTAAATATATTTATTTGAGATTTAAAATTAATGAGAACTAGATTATAGTTTGGAAATACAACTATATTATTCATTTTATATGCTAAAACTAAAAGAATGTCATCTTTTAAAATTATATAATGTTATTTTAATATAATGGTATTTTATAACTTTAAAGTGCCTATGTAGCTATTTATATGATATAACATGACTGTTGTATTTCTCTTCTTTGATTATTTATCTTTCACTTAATGACATGTATAGGTAAAAATACATGGATAAATTTTGATGATTATTTTGGCCAGTGTTTTTGAACAATACTTAACTTGAAACAGACATAGTTAGAAGTGTTTGCACTGAACTCTAGATTTTAGAATCTGAAGTTGCTCATGGAGAAGAGAAGCATGTTTCACAGGGACTAACTAGTATAGAGCTAACAATCAGCATTGTAATCAAGTTTAACCCAGAGAGCACTATAAAGGCCAGATGATTTGTGACAGTGAACATGTCTGTTACTTTCCTTATTTCAGCTTCCCCCATTGCCCTTTAACTAAATCAAGAGGTCAAGAAAAGGGCAGGACATTCCATTCATTCACCATTTTTTTTTTAAGTTTGAATTTAATCTTTTGGATAATACTTTCTCAGAGAAACCTTAAAAATGCATGTTTTGTAATTTTTGAGATAGTGTTTTAGCCTCGGTTCTGTTTTTAGTGTACCATAGATTATTTCATTAATATATATTTGTATGCCTTTTCTCTGTAATTGAGCTGATAGCTTCTTCAAAGTGAAAAGCTGTGTTGGCTTCCACATGTCTCAAGCTTTCCTTAGTTCAAGGTCACTAACATTTGATTTATTGTGGATTCAGAAGTAAATGATTTAACTGAGAATGTTTCCAAGCATAGCCTTCCCCTACATGCTAGTATTAAGTAATTTAGGCATTACAACTCATTTTTATAATGTGTGAATTAATCATGCCTGTGAAAAGAAGTGGAAAATATAAAAAGTGGTACTGACCATCAAACATTACCAAAATGTTTTTCAAATACTGCATTTTTGATGGGCTAACACAAAGCTGCAGTGTGTAAAGTAAAGGTAGTAAAAGTCAACTTGGCAGAATGAAGTTAGGTAAGACCTGTTAACACAAATGTGTTATCTATCATTTTATAGAACAATCATTTTAGTGTTATAAACTTCAAAACCAGGAAAAATACATGTAGAGATACAGGTTGGTTCTCAATCAGCCATTCCTCTTTAGAAATGGACTTTATTTTGACCAAATGGAATTATCATGGGGAAATATATATTATTTATTTTATTAATATTTATTTCTTTATGAATTTTTGAACATATTTCAGGTAAATAAGCACCATTACCTATAGACATTAAGAAGCTAAGTCACCCGAACAAATTTTAAAATAAATATTTAAAATCCAATATTTAGAATCTTAAACCCAAAAATATTTTATAGTTCAGACATATAAGAAAGCTAATAGTTATATTAACATTTATCTCATAGCATCTTCAGGAAGACCTAGGCTAGCTGGTAAAACACTTTAGTTACTCAAATTGGTATGCCTGCCGGGACATAAATATTCACACAAAGAGGAATGAGGATTATAAATAGCACATTACTATTCAGGTGAAAATTTGCCAATAGTTTGGTTTTTAGTAATCTTCAAAGAATTTTTTCATTTTTCTGTGGATTTTGAAGTTTTAAGATATCAAATAATGTTCCCTGCAGTTTAAAAGAATCTGTAGATATATTGGTGTGTATACATTTGGCCGACATTTACTACTCAGGCAATCAGCAATCTTCAAAATACAGTCAGGTGGTAACTGAGTTGTTAGTTCATTGTACAAATCAGCTCTCACTGGCTCTACAGTATTTGGATGGGCTTTGTTTTTAGATAAAATTTATTATTTTAATGTGAAGCTGAAACTGATTGAATAAAAGTTAGCATTTTAAGTGTATTTGATGTTGTTATAGCTTCTTTAAGACATATTACATTTGATGCAATAAAACTGTCAGAAAAAAAAGATTTATTTTGAGATGTCTAGTAAACTGTTAGTACATATTGTGTCTGCACATGTTAGCATTATTCATTGTAATAATGGAATTGTAATTCCTCATTGCTTTTCCAATAATGCTTTAATATTGTTCTTGCAGTCTTATTTTTGTTTTTAAATTTGGGAAACCACATAAATTACTCTGGTGATTTTTTTTAAACTGAAAGTAATTTTTACAGAGAGAACCCTGCCCTACTTAGAAGAACAAATAAATGGTATCTTTCAAATACTAAAGTAAAAAAAAAAAGTAGTGAAAAATGCATGAAGGAAATGGCTATTGTGCCAGAAATAGTGACAGCTTTGCAGCATCCTACAAAGGCACACCTTTGAACCTAAGGCAGAAGAAGCACAATGGACACTTTCTTCTATTCTTCACATTCAGCAATGGTGGTTCTCAGCCTATGGGCCATGATTCCTTTGGGGATCACATATCAGATATCCTGCATATCAAATACGTACATTACAATTTTTGACAATAACAAAATTGTAGTTATGAAGTAGCAACAAAAGTAATTTATGGAGAAAATTAAGTAATTTTCCACAATATGACGAGAGAGTCACAGAATCAGGAAAGTTGAGAACCACTCCTCTACAATATTACACTCAGTTCAATTTTTCTGGGTTGGTTGTTGTTGCTTTTCCTATCTCAGACATTTGTTTTCCCTCTTTTGCCAACATAGGTTCAACACAAATCAGACAACTGACACTCCTTCATATATTCCTGCGTAAGGCTGCTAACCTTACTGTCCTACTGCCCCCTCCATGGTCCTCTGGATCACATCAGTTACCTGATGACTTTTATTAAAATGATGCTCTCTATGAGATTGGACACAATGATCAGTATATGTTTACTACATGAATTGGGCTCTTGTCATTTTGATTTTCTTACCCCTCCCCTGACACACACATCTAAGTTTGGTGAGTTTTGTTTATTTTTTTTTTTCAGGCAACTAATGGTGGCTTCTAAATACTTGTTTAGATTCTTTGTCATAGATGTCTGTCACAGTCGCCTGTTTCAGAATAATGCCAGTTATAAAAGAGGATAGGATGTTGCTTCCAAGATACTAGTCCCTTTGCTTGTTGTATGTTGACTGTAGCCCTTCACTTCACACCAGGAGGAACAGCCTAAGAGACTGGCCTGTTATGCACTATTTGAAAGCTAAAGGACTCTTCACTTGATCTTTAAGTTCAAGAGATACATTATTAGTCAGACCCTCAGATTGACACTAGAATCTGACTGCTCTTCAGAAGAAATATTACTATAGCTTTGGGTGGTGCCTGTATTAAACAAAGATAGCGTGGTCCCAAGGCCAAGTTTCTAACTTCATACTCATTTGTGTAGTTTATAATCTTCTTTGTCTTTTGCTAAAGCTTTTTTATCTTATTGTTTTGGTTGGTTTGGTTTTAGTCAAGAGCAAATGTATTTTCAAAGTTTCTAGTAAATGTGTAAACAAATATCTGCCAATTTGAAATAACTTTTTTCTTATTCTCTTTGTTAGCTCTCGGGATCTAGACAATATAATCAATATACACATATGCCTGTGTCTTGGCTACCCATTAGCTGGTACCATCCTTCAGCAGTGTAGTTCATATGATACTCAGGCTGTCTGGAATTTTCACCTAATCTCTACTATGTTTAGTCAGTCTTCTTCCAGTTGAGCACCTTCCAGTGACAGCCTCCTTCCTATCATGCCAGAGATACCTGCTAGCTCCATTCAGCTCTTTGTATTATGCTGCAAAACCAGTATGGCTTGCAGTGTTGGGTTTGTATTTGTGGACAGCATATTTATTCTAGTGAATACATGTCTTCTGATAAGAACATTCTGTTGATTGTCCTGTACTTACGCCCCAAACCTTTCAAACAGGAACTAGCCATGTCACTTTGGCTGACCTGGAACTTGCTAGAACTCACAGAGAACTAACTACCTCTGCCTGACTCCATTGAAGGCAACTTTTCAGTTTAAAAGGCACAGATTGTCATCAAACAATGGAAATGCCATTACCAGTCCTTGAAACCATTTCCACCACTTAATAACCTACACATAGCTCTTCATCTTAACTTCCAAAACCATTTGTAATTTTCTTTCTTCCAGTCTCTCTGTGAATTTTAACCTAGATTCCCAGTCGTGCTTTCCAGCACCCTCATCCATCCTCAAGGTATAGAGCTCTACTGAGATATTTCTCTTTGACCCTTAATTGCATAATGTATTGCTTTCTATTCCCACATCTGACCAAAACATGCTACTTTCACCAAGGAATCTGACCAAGTCACTCTAGTCACACTTAACCATGAAGACCTTCATTATCTGATATTGCCATCATATTGATGCTGGATTGTCATGTATAAAACATAAACTAATGATTCTAATTAAATTACATAATGTCAGGTCCCAGTTAGTTCTACCACTTCCTAGGAGAAACACATTGGTCTCATCACCAAATATTTTCATCTTACTAGTGTATCAAATGCTATAATGATAAGCTATAATGATAACTGGTTCAAAAGGTTAATATTATAAGGTATAAGGAATTATAGCCTGGAATGCTTACTGAGCTGTAATTAGTAAACTGTTATTTATCACTCTAAAGTGTTCCCATTTTACTCTTAAAAGTGTTATCATATGCATTTATTTAATTACAAATTTCTTTTCAGATATAGATAGGATAAATAAAGACCTGTATGAGTACTTCATTTGCCACTGTCTAAACAGCAAAGAGTAGTTCACAGCATCACCAGATAAATTTTACTTTCTTGAGCTTGTGATTAAATTTCCACAACTGAAGTTTAATACTTCTTAAATTTGCAAATGTGGTGATGTTTATTGGAATAAAATGTTATTTTATTGTGTGTGCATCTTATCAGAGGCATAGCACCTGAATGTCACCTATTTGTCTTGTTTGTACTCCTAACCCACCCGTATGAATAATTCACAGCAAGCCATTAGTTTAGTCAGTTTCCCGAATTTCCTTAGCTGAATGTTCTCATCATCAGTGTCAGGTCTGTTTTTACTTCCTGGTTTGTCCTTTCAAAACAGGGGGCTCTGACCAGAATTAACTAGAGAAAACGCACTACGACAGAGCAAGGCTCTATGGACCTGAGTTCATCTTCTTTTACCAACATGAGAATGAATGTGTTTGCAAATACCATCTTGTTATCCTGTCAGCTTGTTCACATTCCTCTGGGAAAAATACATCAATGATACAAGCTTTTATATTTTTTATATGATGATTTGATAATGTTTCTACGAGTTATGGATGTAGCTATTACATAAGAGTTTTTTTGAAGATTAGTAATACTATTTTTCTAAGTTTCTACTTAGTATTATGTATTCAGAATTAACACAGAATAAATATGGACAATTTTTAGCAGAGTAGTATTGTCTATGTTAATATGCCCATATCTTAATTATGATCCTATGTCCATTTCCTTAAGGTTTTCTTTATCAGATTCCAAGTGCTTGATCAATGAAAAAGCAATGAATGTTCCATTAATCTTTGACTTTATAGCTCTTGAGCATGAGGATTTCTGACCAGTCATCACCACATGTCTCTTAAACAAGCTTTTCACATCAGTCTCTTATTTCATTAACTGTCTGCCCAGGATCTGGTAATATGGACTACCATTGACTTTTTACAGCTTGTTCTGTCTGCTTGTATAACATGGATAAAGTCTTTAGAAAAATAGGCAGGAATGGGTATTTATGCGCCCCTGCAATAAATGCACATGCTAGTGTCTATAAGGCACTTGATGCTGCTAACCGAAAACAAGAAAATAAAACAGCTGCTTCAACTTTGCATTTGTTAACATTTTAATGTAAAACCAAAGCATCTCTTTCTATAAGATTATTTACTGGGTCTGCAAGTAGGATCAGGAGGTAAGTACTTTTGCCCAATAGGCCTGGAGTTCTGAGTTCCAGCCCCAGAACATACACAGCTGTCCTTTGAATCCTCTCATGTTGCATTTGTTCTCACCTGTTCATAATAAATTTATTTAGAAGATGCTGTTTTGATTGCATTTGTACTTAAGAATAAGAATTTTTAAAATCTGGGCTGGAAAGATGGCTCAGCGGTTAAGAGCACTGACTGTTCTTCTGGAGGACCTGAATTCAATTCCCAGCATCCACATGGCAGCTAACAACTGTCTGTAATTCCAAGATCTGACACCCTTACACAGCTATACATGCAGGCAAAACACCAATTCACATAGAAATAAAAATATAATATTAAAAAAAGTATTTTCAAAATCTATTCATTAAGTTCTTTTTCTATAAAAAAAAGGGGGGGGTGGACAAGACATGGACATTTATTTTAAAGTAGCAGCCATTACAACTAATATGCTCATCAGAGACTATTTTAATAAGGTAGCAACCACTATAACTAGTATACTCATACACAGATTTTTATTAAGTCTCATTTACATATCCCTATTATTGAACTTTTGGAAATTTGGAATTATCTGCTTTCTTACTACATATAACATTTTACTAATCATCCTTTATTTAGGAGAGTTTAATAATTAATGTTCAAGCTCTTTACAGAGTATTTTTACCTGTAGAGTAGGAAAGGCACTAGAGCATAATGTGACTTGCATGATATAGTAATATAAAGTACTTAACACAGGCCCCATCAGACACTGATCCTTGTGATCACGTACTCATTGCATTCATTTTTTCATTCTTTGTCATACGTGGTCTGTAAGTTTGGATTATTTAATAAGTTGTGGTGAATGAACTATGTGTACCTAATTTAATTTTGGGCCTACAAGTAGAAAATAGCAGCATCTCTTCTATATTTGTTCTCTGCTCCAGGTAACATACAGCAATATCTTTGGATTAAAGTAATTGTAACTAGCTCAATTTCAGTAATCATCCTTTACCTTACATAAACATTTGAAAATACCATGACATGAAATCAGTATTTTAGCAACTTTTCTACCATTTGGAACATTTGAATATTTATATTAGTGTAGAAGAGTATATGGATGAATATTTCCATTCGCTAATTTGTGAAGTCTTGTTAATCAGGTAATTGCCTGTGGTGTGGTTTGACCTTTGCTGACCTTTCCCTATGCAGGCCTTGTGTGTATGAAGTCCAGCACGTCCGTGGTCGAGCTTGTCATGCTGCTTTGCTCTCAGGTAAGATTTTCATTTGCTTGGTCAAATTAATCTGCATGAGAATTTCTTATGCATGTATAATATTATAATTTCAACTTTATCTTTTGCTGTGGAAATGCAGAAGATAGTTTCCCTTGAGGTGCATTGAGCATAGTGATCCTCCCCCAGAAGCTTTTTTCTCTCTCTTCTCTCCCTTTCTCCTCTCTCTCTTTCTCTCTCTCTCTTCCCTGACCTCCCATTGTTCTCTCAGTGACAGCCTCTGGTTCTGTTCTGCATTCCTAAGGCCTTTTGCTTTTGTACAGATCATCTTTTAAAAAATTGGCGTCCACATTACAATTTTAAAATATAACTAGTAATTACTATTGTTTTCTCCTCTGTCAGACTAGAAGTGGTAGAAACTCAAGGTTTTTTTGTTTTGTTTTGTTTTGTTTTGTTTTTGTCAGTACTAAACACATACAGTCCAGCCATCAGTGAGCCTTTGGCAGGCTACTTTTCCAATTTTATGTAGGATTAGTATATATTAATAAATCTGAAAGTCTACTGAGTAGTGATTATCTTTATTAACAAGAATTAAAGGTAAATGGTTGGATATTGTTTCTTTTTTAAAACTGTAGAAAAACAGAAACAAACAAAATCTTGATCTCTCTAAAGCTTGAGAAGAACCAGGTATTAGTCTTTTGAGTAACTAAAATAGAAATCTATTGGTCTTCCCTTTCATTGGCACTTCGTCCCCCTCTTAATAAATGAATATGAAATATTTCATAATATTAGAATGAAAAGGAAATATATACATGTTTGTAATACATAGCTCTTATATTTATCCTATTTTCCTCAGTAGAAAAAGATGAACATACCTGACCATAATTGACTAATGACACCACCAAGCCAGATAAGCCAAGTTGTGACTTCAGTATTTTTTAACATTCCAGAGCAAACAGCAAAAGCTTGCCTACTGACTTATTTGTGGTCTCCTAAACAGAAGGGTGAATACACCTGACCATAATCAGCCTGAGATCCGCCTAAGGCCACAGCCAAGCCCCAATGTTACTTCAATGGTCTTTATAGATCCCAGAACAAACAGTTAAAACTTACCTATAAATTTTCAGATCCATGTTTACTTTCTTCAGCAGTGTGTTCGTGAAAATCCAGGAATACAGTTAGGAGACCGTAGAAAGCAACAGCCCTGGGGCAAGCTCTTCTGCAGAGCATGCGAAAATTGTAAGCAGTGTGGAGGTCCTGAGTTCAGGTGAAGTGGAAGGTCCGAAAACATTTTAGCTTGATGAGAGTTCAAATATTTAGCAGCTTTTGTGGCAAGACATAGTTTAGAATGCCTTCTTTCTTAGCCCTGGCTATCACTGCAGTTCAGAGAAATAAAGAGGAATGTTGCATTAGGATCTGGTGTCTTTAATGGCCTCATCATCTAATCGTAGGTTTCATATCACCCATTTGCTGGCTCCAGGAATTCCTGCCATTAGGGGCCCTAGAGATGAAACTTTGCCTCAGATATTGATTGGAAGGAAGAGTGGGAAATGTAAGCTCTCTCTGTGGTACACTTTCCTCACTGTGTCAGCAGGACAGCAAGATAAACAGGACTCTTAGGTTGATTTCCTAATTGAATTTTTAAAATAATTCAGTATTTCAACACTGAAAAATTTAAATGTTTCAAGTGGTTTATTGTCTAAATATTCCACACATATGTAACTTGAAAGGGCTATGCATTAAAAATAACTTGGATGTTTTGTTGCTTTATGCTCATCTGTAATGTTACTTTCTACAAAGCATTTTTAAGAAAACAAATGAGTGGTTTTGATTCCATTAAATGTAGTTAACTATTTTAGTTTGAAATTAAGCTTATTAAATGATCACTTGCAGATCATTAATTGGTCCATAAATGTTTTCAAACTTTGGGTTTGAAGATACTAAGGAAGATAGACACATTTCAAAATGTTCTTAAATAATACGAAATTTTTCTTTCATTCTAAAATCTATGATTTTACCAACTAGCATGATAACTACAGCAGTGGAAGACCTCTGATGAGGAAAGTTAACAGTGCTGTAGAGATAGCTTGGCTTAGCTCTCTTCAAAGCGTGATCTTTTCTGCAGATCTTAATGCATTTCTTCCATTGGAGCTGATCCCTGTAGAATTAGCACCAGTCTGTGAGCTGTCTTCCTGCCAGGGCAGGCAATGATGAATCTTTAAAACCTCAGCCCTCAGAGCGCTCTTTGCTTTGTTTATTGTCAGTCTCCACAGGATGAGCAGCAGCAGTAAGGGAGACTAACAGGAGTGGTGCAAAGTATAAGCCTCCCTGTCTGGATACCACCCCCCACCAGGAGAAATACCTTAAAATACTATCCATGCTGTGATTCAGTTCCTGCCAAAATAAGTTTTCAGTGCAAATATTAGTTTGTAGTTTGTTTGCATAAAATTATCTTCAAATTTAGACAAGCCATTGGAAACTCAAATTGTGTTAGAGAGAATGAGCAACAGGGATTGAAAAGGAAGTAAACATTTCTTTGGCTGCCCCATTTTTCTCTTTGCTACAGCTTATTAGATGCTTTTAATTTTACACTTTTCAGTTTTATGTTGGAAATTCTTTGTTAAATACTGCATATTATTACGGATATTTGATTTTCTTTCCTTCTTTTCTGGGCGCCTAAAATAATTACTTTTGCCAATAGTTTGTGTCCAAAATGTGGTCTAAATTCACATGAGATCACATTACAGATGTCTGAAGGTACTTGTCAAGGATAATTCAGTTCATATGGCACCCTCTAAACTCCAAGGGGCATGGCTTCCAGTTTACCCCCAGTGGAATTTTGCATTTCTTCAAAAACATATTTTAAGTTTCAAAAAGATATTACTATTCCCCATTGTAATTTGCATATTGTTCCAAAAACACAGAACAATTTTTACTTTATTTGGATTCTTTTTTCTATGTACATATTAAATTTCAAGAATTAATCATTTACTTTTATGGTTGTATTAAAATAGTTACTATCATCTTCTTAACAAAATGTTTTCTTATCATTTCAAAGTGTAAGGAACTGTATAAAGTAGTTTCTCTGTGTCCTACTTGGCAAAGGAGCCATGGTCAGTGTCCTGACCAGGCCTCCTAGTTGTTTGCAGGTAGTATGATGTCAGACTCTGATTCTGCAGTCTGTGACTGGAGTGCTCCCAACCTCTTCACAATACTAATTTCCTCTTAAGTTATTCTTGTATACTACATTCTTAGATGAATAGCAGACTGAGTTTCTCTAGTAAACTTTTTAGGTGCTATAATAGTTTTTAATTATTTCCAGGTTTTCTTTTTTATGAAATATCCATGAGAAGAACTCTTAAGAAAAATTGAGTGTTGTTACCCACAGGATTTCCTTAAGTTTCCATCAGTAAAGCTTAGCAGATGCCACTTGCATTTCTCTTTGCCTTATCAAGAGATAAATGGAGGAGCCTCATGTTTAAAAAATAATATTCTAGTATATAAGTGCTTTCTGACTTAAAGCACTGATTAAGCAAATGCCTGCTTAATAAATCATTTCTGTTTTCATTAAAAGCTTAAAATACATAAGTTAAAATAAAGACTTAGAATCTATGTATGACATGCTCAGCATGAATTATTTTGTGGTTTGTATGACTTTGTTCTTTTCTAAATACTTCATATACTAAACTAAAAGGATTTGATGACTTCACTGGTGTGGTCAGGGTGTGACCTAGGACTTTAAAAACAGCACTCACAAAAGGAGCCACAACTGAGGAAAATCCTTTTCCTTTCAAGTGATTTGGTCTTTGAACATTTAATTTTTAAAAACTTTTTCTCCAATTTGGTAAAGATTAGTCAGATGGTACAAAAGAAAATGCTTTTCTTCCAGATGTAATAAAGCCAAGATGAGGTTCCAAGGCAAGACTGAGGCTAGTGCAGAGGCCTGATAAATGTCTTCATGCATATGTACTCAGTACTGTAAGGATTTGAGTTGGGCAAAAAGATGATAAATAAGAGAAAACCAGAGATGGATCCTGTGTTTTTCACTAAGCCTTTGGAAATACTAAATCCTGATTGTCATGGTAAAATACTGTCTCATGTGAGTCAGTGCTTAGGTACTTTGCGACCACCTTTTGTTAGTATTTTGGTGATTACTAAGACTTTAGTGACATGCTTCCATTCCTCGAGGAGGCTAAGCATGGCAAATTACACGTCTTTTAAGACAAAGAGGCAGAATTAAACAAAACAAAAACCCAACAACCACAACACATGGTCTGAAATTTTTAGTTGATATGATGAAACAAAATGCATGTGTGACTCTGAAGACTGAATGGTCATAGAAGTTGCTATGGGAATGGACCCTGAAGCTGGTAGGCTTTCCCTGCTATATTATCAGGGAGGAGACACAGGTCTTGGAGACAGTCTAAACAGGTCTTCAGGTCTATTTGTCTGTCCTCTTAGGTCTGTCCTCAGGCCTGGGTCCAACCTTGTTCATTGAACAACAAAAATTAAATAACTAGGATTAATGAGACAAGAAATAAAAGTGGAGGGTATGACTGCTCTTAGGAATGGTGGAGGAGCAGGTTTATTGTAGATAAGAGGAAGTGAACAGTAACTATGAAGGAGAACATAGCCAGAGGTATCTGGAAAGGTCCAGAATGAATATGCCTGTGAAATGAATTGGGCCTTTTGAGGAGAGGGAGAGAGGGCAACCAGGTGCAGAGACCAAAAGGACAAGAAGCCCCAAAATAAAAAATAACCATCCTAGTCAAAATTGCTGGATTATATAGGAAAGAGTAGCTGGGGAAAGGGTAGCCCCAACCCATAGATTTGAGAGTTCAGTGTAGGAGTTGGAGTAGTCAGCCAGAAGGACCCTGTAACTGAGAGAGGCTGAAAGAGCCTTGCAGCCAGCATCTATTTTGATATGTTGATAGGCACCAAAGTTAGTCATTTGTCTGGGTTTGAGACTTAACAATTGCCACGTGCATGCCATGGCACAAGCATACTGATGTTCCCCCACCCAGTATCACATACACACACACAAATAGTAATAATAATTCTTAGAAAATAAACTTGGCGGTATATTTACTGGGTTATATAAAGTATTTCACATCTTCCTTGGTGTCTTTCAAATGAAGTTTACACAATTTTAGTCTTTTTTTTTTTTTAATCTTTTAACAATCCATTCTTTTGCTTGGTACTTTCTATAAGCTTCTTCCCTTTGTGCTCACATGAATTGGTTTATCTAAAAAGGTGTGGATGCTCATCCTCAAAGAAATGGAAGCTCCAATGGGGCAGCTAAGGAAAGGAAAGGGAAGACATTCTCTGAAGAGAAGGGTTCATCCCAGCTCAGAAATGTCTGTCTCATGGAACTTCTTGTGTCTTCTAAATGGTCTTCATATTCTCATGCTAAATCAGAAATTAGAAGAGTTATACTTTACATGTTCAGATTTTGAATTTTGTTTTGGAAGTTCTTGTATCAAACTTATATGTCAAGACTTGAAGGATTTTAAAACCATACCTGTAAATAAACCTTAACTGTACATTTGAATGTGACAAACACTGATTTCCTAAAATGTTACATATTTTCTCTGAGATTTCTTTAATTGTGTTAATAGATTTTGATGTGTTAGATTTTCATTTTTATTCAGTTTTTTAAAGGTTTTTATGTTCCTTTTTTACTTCTGCCTTGACCCAGTTTTCATATGTTAGTATGTTGTTGTTGAGAATTAGTTTTCTAAGATTTCTGCTGTTCTTTTGTGGACATCCAGCTTTAATCCATGTTGGACTTTTGTATTACGTTCCATAGGCTTCTGAAAAAAATAAGTCAAAACAAAGCAAAACAGAAAAAAAAAAAACATACTTTGGTGTTTGGGTAGAATGTTCTGTAGGTGTCTGTTAGGACAATTTGATGTATGGTATTGTTTAACTCTAAAGTTAATTTTTGTCTGAATGCCCTGTCTTTTGTTGAGAGTGGGGTAGTGAAGTCATTCATTATCTGTTAGGATCAATATGTGATTTTTAGATAGAGTGTTTCTTTTATGAAATTGGATGTCCTTTTGTTTTGTGGCTAAATGTCTATAACTATAATATCCTCCAGATAGGTTTTTCCTTTAGTAAGTATGTGCACCTATGTTGAACTTGTTCAAATTTTATGTCATCATTCTTTCAAAAATACAGTAGGACAGCTGTCTGTATAGCATTTTTATCACCATATACTAAGTACTACATATCTGATAATTATTTATATTGTACCAAAAAATGTACTTATATACAAATACTACATCATTTTATATAAGGGACTTGAGCACCCTTGAATATTGGTATCTTTATATTGCCTACTTAATTTTAAATGATTATCCTTTATATTAGTAATTTCTCTAAATTAGTCACTATTGATTTTTGTTGTTGTTTCTTACATTATTTTTCCTATGATCTTGTAGTACAGTGTTCATGAAAGTAAGCCATGAAAAGACAAAAAAGAAAAAATACTTAAAGCGTTTTACATATATACTCAGGTGTGTATTAGCTTCTCTTTCTGTCCTAGGTGGCTGGATTTTTTTTCTTTCCTTTTTTCCTTCTTTCTTTATTTACTTATTTTTTTCTTTTTTCTTCCCATTTCTCCTCCTTGCTCCCTCCATCTCTCCTCCTCCTCCTTCTTTTTTTCTATGATAAACACCATGACCAAAAGCAGGTCGGGGTGTAAAAGGATTTATTTCAGCTTACTCTTCCAGGTCACAGTCCATCCTGAGAGTAGTCAAGACAGGAAGTGAAGGCAAGAAGTTGAAGGCAGGCACCATGAGAGAACAGTTTATTGGCTTGCTCTGTCTGGCTCGTTTCAGGGTCATTTTCCTAGTATTGCATTGCCCACAGCAGGCTGAACTCTCCTACATATACAAGCATTCAAGATAGTACACACATACTTACCCTGTCTGACCTAGATAATTTTTCAGGTTGGTTCCCTTTTGCCAGATCACTTTCATTTGTGTCAAGTTGGAAGTAAAAACTGATCAGCACACTTTCACATTCATATAAAATGTGTGGGTTGCTGCTTTTTTATTACACCATATTCTTTACTCCAATTCTTGTTCTTAGTAGCTTTACTAGATTATTATTAAATTTACTTATTTACTTATTACTAGATTATTACTTATTATTTACTAGATTGCTTGGATTTTCAGCATGTCATTATCTTATCAGTTACAATGAATACTTACTTTGATTATTTTAAGGACTACCACCACTTTTGGTGATAGTTAATATTTAAGTAGACCTTAAGGATACTGGAAATAAAAATCAGTTTTTAATTTTCAGGAGACTTTAAAACTATTCTTACCCTCTTGTTTTCCTTCTAATATTTACCATATTTTCAAAATGTTTAAGATGGATTAAATATCTAAGGACATTACGTTGGCATGTTTAATTTTATACAGAGAGAGAGAGGAATGAGTAATGTACATTCATCTGACATAGATGAGGAGAAACTGATTGAAGGAATGATATTCTGGGCCTGAGCTGTCTACTGGTCATTCAACTGACATAAAAGAACACAGGGATTTCATTGTCACCCTTCTGGAACTTATTTGTCTTCAAAGTGTTCCATTTCAAAGGATCTTCACACAAGATCCAATTCCCTGAGAAAGTTTCTCATCTTAAGGAAATTTTATGCATCTACAAAGAACAGCTAAAAATGGTGACAAAACTGATTTAAAGATTTGGTGGTCTTCTACAAGCATTTCAACTTGAAATTAAATGTTTCCAACAAAGATAAGTATGGGATGGGGTGTTCATATATTCAGCAGGATGCAGCCAAACTGCTCCTCTACTCATAATGAGTTCATGTTGTGCAGGGATCTCTTGGGGCAAGATACAGCCTGAGAAAGCATATACTTCACATAATACAGAATAATGTAGCATACCACATCCTTATTGCAACATTCTGTTCAAAAGAATTATAGAACACTTGTCTGAGACACAAATTTCTTAAATGAAGGCTTGTGCTTCTATTACCCATTGCTTGCTTATATTTAAACACCAACACCCTTACATTAGCTCTGACTTTTTACTTCTGTTTCTGTATCAAACATTATAAAATTATCATTTAGCCTAAAGGCAGATTACAGATACTTTCAGTTTAATCTAAATAGTTTTCAAACATTTACTCTGCTCATCTTGTGGAGTATTTGGGTGTGTTCTATAAAATGTCTTTCTTTGAGTTAGGTATTTCAGGAATGTATGGTGTTTGAAGAACTGTAGCATGTCAGCAGAACCATAGGCTTAAGAAGTCTTTAAGACTCTTCATAGTTTGGGGCTGGAGAGGTGGTTCAGAGGTAAAGAGCACTGGCTGCTCTTCCAGAGGTTCTGAGTTCAATTCCCAGCAACCACATCATGGTTCACAACCATTTATAATGAGATCTAGTGTCTTCTGGTGTGATGTTCAGGCATACATGGAGGCTAAACACTGTATATATAATAAATAAAATTTTTAAAAAGATTCTTCATAGTGGAGTAAATTATTATCACAGTAAATGTTAGATAGTCCTGGAAAGCTAATATCTTTTGTGGGATCTTGGTTTACAATAAACATAGTATTTAAGCTCAATGCCTAAAAGGTTGGTAGTGTGACAACTATTTAAAATGTAAGAAAAGAAGGCCCCTATGATTTTCACTAAGTATAAAATTGAAAGGAGTCCTGAAAAATGGAGCAGACTTATCAAGGAGGTTGGTGGATACATCATAGTGGCTTCGTGTTGCCCCCAAGTCTTTTCCCAGTTACTGATCCTCTTTGTGCATAAAGTGTAGACTCATGGTTTTTCATTGAAATAATCATCTATCCATTTGCTTTAACACTTACTCTCAGCACAAATGCAAAGCTCTCAATGAGAATATGATGTATAAGAAAGAAAAAGGTTGAGGTTGACCAGAAGGCTTTTGTGAACCTGAATTATGTTTAGGGCAATTGAATACCCATGGGTAGCAAGCATTTCATATATAAAGAAAAAGATGAACTTCTGTATAATGAGTCAAGTAAAGTTTGTTCCAGTGCTGCATGGTTGTTAATAATTTGTAACATTATCAATTATAACTATAGGGTAATCATTCAGAAATTACTTGCATTCAGTTTAGTTATAACTTGAATGTAAGAATCTAAGAAATGGCATTTTGTTATAATAAATATACATTCATTCCACCATATAGATAAGTTGTAAAAATATTATATAAAATTGTGGTTTCTCATGTGCAAAAAAAAAAAGAAATGTAAGAAATGAAACAAGATTTGTAGATGAATGACATAGAAAGAGTGTTTGTGTATATTAATGGAACTAGAGAAATATTTGTAGAACTATTTAAAGGAATATAACTTTCAATTAAAAATGTACTTGCCAGCTATTTTTTTTAAAGAAAGATTAAGTTACTTGAATTAACCCAACACCAAAATGGATATTTAAATTATATTCCAGATTTTTCCATTGAAAGTGTACAAAGTAAGCAGCATTCTTTTCTAATCCAAAACACTGTATCAGAGTTGTTGTTCATAGTTGTGGCCCTTTCTCTGTGGGGCCACCAGATTCAAGCATTTAGCAAATATGGTTAATCTCCAATTATCAAAGAGAGAATACTTTAGAGTAACATTTTTAATATTAAGTATTGTGCTACACATTTAAAAATAATGAATTTGTAGCTTTGTCCTGTTTCAGTCTTTTGATTGTGAATCTAACTAGAACAATTTATTTCCAAAGCAGTCTAAAATGGATAATGTAAAGGTACAAATGCATAAACATATAAGACTCCCTAAGTGTATAGTAACAGAAAGGTACAGATACATATAGGCATAAATTGTTACAGATGCATAAAGGCATAGGTATATAAAGGAACAGATACATAAAGGTATAAATACATAAATGAATAGATTCTTAAAAGCATAAATGCATTAAGGCACAAATACTTAAAGTCATGGGTGAATAAAGACATAGATGCATAAAGGCTCAGGTGCATAAAGGTATATGTGCATGGAAGTTCAGTTATATAGATGCAGAGATACATAAGCATATAGATGCATAAATGCACAGACTCATAAAGGTACAAATGTGTAAAGGTATATGTGCATAAGTGTATAGATGCATAAAGGCATTTCTTTTTTTAGTTACAATGAAAACTCTGTAATAATGACTAAAATTTGTAATAGTATGAAATACATCTTCCCTGTGCCTCCTTTGGCCATTTGTTCATTCCTGGAAGGAAGCTTGGTGCTGAATGTCCACTTTACCTTCTGTCTTACTTTCCAACAAATGTCAGTTTGCTGAGAACCAAAAGCTACCTTCTAAACTGTGTGAATAAAAGCTATTAAAATTTCTTTCTTCTGAAATGATACTTGTTATAAAACCTTGGAAAGACATTTAAAAACAAAGTATTATGGAAGTTACTAAATGTCAACCTGATCTTTAGCTAGTTACTATTTCATTTACATATTTATGTTTCTTACATTTGCTTTGGTTTTTTTTTTCCTTTAGGAATGGCAGAATTCTATCCAGAAGAATGCAGGCCTTGCATTTATTGAACTCATCAATGAAGGAAGGTAATTAATTTTGCACCTTTTGGGCAATCAGTCAGTATGCATTTGATTACAGTGGGCAGCTGCACTTTCATTTTTAAAAATGGAAGAAAATAGCTTTGAATGAAATAATTTAACATGTAAGTACTTAAATTTTAAATGAACAAGTTTTTGGTGTTAAGTATTTAGTTTTTGGAAGCAAAGTACATATAAAATAATGATCTTCGATTTGTCATGTTTTGTGAGATATGAGGCACAACTTACTGAGTAGAGAAGTTGTATTAGACAGATCAAGTGAATCCAGTCTGCAGTCCCATCTGCCACCCCATCTGTTTTCAGGCTAAGCTCAGTGTTTAAGGTTGAACCCTCATCAGTTCCCATGGAATGGCTTTCTCTGATCCTATCATGCAATTGGTACCTAACTAGAAGTATAAGGGATAGTCAGTACAGAAGATTAACATCCTTAGTTAGGAGGAGTGTCTGTAACCATTGTTAATGATGCCATAGTTGATATTTTGTTTGAAACCATTGCTGTTTTTATCACTGTCATGTGTGGTTGTTTATTATGATTTTTGCAGTGCTTTATGGGTGGTATACACATTAAGGTTGTGGAACCCTTTGATACACAAAGAGCTGTGTATATTTGTAGATTCTATCAGCCCAAGGCATGCAACCATTACAAGTTGAATTTCTTATATGATATAGTGCATTATATGGAAAGTATTAGTATAATATTTGGTATGATGTTTGCTTTTTTGGAACAAGCTTTAGATTGATCAATAATGCAGTAATGCTTATAGTATAGAAGCTTGACTTTTTCTTCAAGAAATAATTATTCTTCAAAAGTAGTTTATATGTGCCATCAAAACTCAGTATTTAGTATTGCTCAGCTTTCTTCCATCATTGTTGTGTATCCTAAGATACACTATTTGTATAGTATCTTATTGCACATTTATTGTTTTAATATCAATCAACAATGTTTTATCATAATACAGTTTTAGATTTAGCTCAGTGGAAGAGCGTTTGCCTAGCAAGCGCAAGGCTCTGGGTTCGGTCCTCAGCTCCAGAAAAAAAAAAAAGTTAAAATACATTTTATGCTTAGTGCTCTGTTTTAAAAAAATGAAGAAACTTATAAGAATTGGTAATAGGGAAAGAGACTTGGCCTGGGAGTTAAGAGGACTGGCTGACTGCTCTTCCAGAGGACACAGGTTCAATTCCCAGCACGCAAATTATGATTCACAACCATCTGTAACTCCAGGTACAGGGAATGATAGCCTCTTCTGAACTCTGGGGATATCAGGACTGAGAAAAATATTCTACTGTCAGTAACAATTGTAAGAACAAAGGGAGCTGAACTTCTAGTGCTTTAATTAGATTATAATTATTGACAGAGAAGAACGATGATAGAAAATTTACTAATATCAAAGATGTAAAGCTTCTAGTTTTCTTTTTCAACAGCAGTTTAAGATTTGTTTTATATTGAGAGGAACTGAAAATAAAGAAAACACTGATCACTTTTTAAAACAATTAAATCAGAAACTTTTGCCAAGAACTCATTGTTCAACATAAGCTTTGTTACATAAAGGAAGGAATATTATGATCCTAGTTGACAACTATAAAGATAATTTTCAGAATGAAAATTTTAATCATTGAAGAGTATATAATATGAATGAGGAGATTATCTGCTATTATAAATTAAGCTACAGTGCTTCAAGATAACTTTTATTCTAAAATGGCTTTTATCTTGACATGTTTAAGGCTGAAAGAACCATGCCCGTGGGAAGAGAACGATATCTTCAATTAAACCTGAGACACAGTTAAAAGACATTCAGAGTTGGGGAGAATAAAACTCTAGTGATCAGGGCTGGAAATGGAGATCAGTAAACAGGTCTTACCTAACATTCCAGAATCCTAGTGTTTGAACCCTCGCAGCACATAAACTAGGTGTGGTGGAACATACTTGTAATTCCACATCTTGAGAGGTACACAGAGGACGAATAGAAATTAGGGTGATGCTCAGCTGTACAGTGAGGCTAGTCTAGAATACATAAGACTGTCTTAAAAACCTGCATGGAGCTGAAGTAGGCCCTCTGAATGTGGATGACAGTTGTGTGGCTTTGCCAACTTGTGGGGCCTCTTGCAGTGAAGCCAGGATTTATCCCTAGTGTATGAACTGGCTATTTCGAACCCATTACCTATAGAGAGATACCTTGATCAACCTTGATACTTGTTTCTGGGGTGGTAGGGGGAAGGAAGAAGATAGTGCTGCCTCAGCTTGATATCCCAGACTTTGTTGACTCCCAATGGAAGGGAGACCTTATCTTCTTTGAGGAGTGGATGGGGAGGAAGTGAATGGAAGCTAGCTGTGAGGGGAGGGATGGGAAACTGTTGTTGGTATATTTTAAAAAAATCTTTAAATAAAAACTGTCAAAAAATCAAACAATAAGTTGTAGAGAATGATACAGTGCAAAGGCCTAAAGGCAGGCCTTAACAAGGTTTGCTGCCGAGGAGGTCTTTCCAGTCATCCCACAGGTACAGGTTCTAGTGCCACAAACTTCAGCTCTATGTACTGGGAAGTCATCAGTGAGGATTAGGCATTGTATGCAGTGTAATGCACAGATTCAAGGGCTCAGCATAGAACCAGACTACCCTATGAGGCTTCAGACATATGTTTAAGAATGATGTAGCTGTGAGGATGAAATACATGAATACATTAGAAAGTATCATCTGGAAACTAGATAAAGAAGACTGTGATGAAAGAGAGAAGAGGAAAAAATGTCATCCTGGTTTATGGTTTTGATAAAGAGGTGTCACATAACGGAAGTCCAACTCACCCAAGGAGAGCAGTGCAGGAGGGGCATGGTTTGATGAGTACTTTTGCTTTGAGTTACACTGAACCTGTGTACTGTCCAGTTACAGAGGTTCACACAGTATCAAAGTACGTGGATGCTGAACTCTTCAGAAAGCAAGCTGGAAGGGCTTTAGATAAATGGAAACTCAAAAACAAGCTTCCAGTGCATGGGACTTTCTCTTCTCCATCTCCATGTGTTTGCCTCTATCTATCTTCTGGAGTTACCTCAGATAGAACCCTATCACAGTCAGTCTCATGAACAACCACCTGCATGACATCATCTTCAATTATCTTTTTTGTCACCAGTTTATAGATTTCCACTCTAAAATGTTTCCCTTTAAACTTAGATTTTTATTAGCTGTCTTAGATCTAAAAGTGTACATCTTTAGAATAGTTCCCTAGTGTGTATTAGAAATTAGAAGTATTTATGAAGAGATGAAGAGGAGAGTGAATGAGTAAATTGTTAAAATGGCCAGTGCTGAAAAGATAGAAGTGGCTAAAGAAACCTCACAGCTTGTGGGATAGTTTGGATAAGCATGTAGTGGGATATGTGTGTATGCATGTATGTATGTATGTATGTGTGTGTATGTATGTATTTATTTATTGGAGCTGTCAGCCACAATTGCTTCAGTGACAAAGTTTTTATTCCCAATATTTCTTATCTGCATGCTAATTCTAATCTGGTGAAGGATCTTCTGAATCTTGTAACCATCAGAGCTTTCTGAGCCTGTCATGTGAATCTTCATCAGGGAATATTTTTCAATCCAGAGGGGAAAAAACTATACAACATAAATGACAGATGATGAGAAGTCAATGTTTCGTTTTATCAAGTATTAAGGACTCTCTGGGATTTTTATTTATTTTTTTATTATTATGAATAAAGACATTTTTTAAAGAGCAGAGAAAATGTTTTATTTATTATCAAATCTGCTACTGTTTTTTTGTCATCTAAGTTTTATTCCACTCCAAAGTAAACAAAAATATTTCTTTCTGTTAATTATAAAATTCTGGAAGTCCTTAACATGCTTTTCTTCTTCTTCTTCTTCTTCTTCTTCTTCTTCTTCTTCTTATTATTATTATTATTATTATTATTATCATTATGAACAAAGAAGTCACACTTTCTTACCTTGTATATCCTTATTCAAGGTCCCTTCCCCCCTCCCACCACATCAGGTCATTCTTTCTTCTCCACAAATCTCCATCCCATCCCTGGGCAGGCTGCAGGCAGTCCCATGGTCCCACTGCCCCAATATTGCTTAGTTCAGTCTCCACTCCTGGCAGATCCAGCTTTCTCTTCCCTCCCTCAAGAGTGAGTCAGGTGTTCCTCTAGGGGGAGTGGGATCCAAGGTGTCAGTCCAGGCTGTTTCTGATCCCAAGCTGTTTAGTGGTTGTGGTTTGCAGCTTGGGCATGCTTTGCTTTTTTCTTGTTTGTTTGTTTGTTTGTTTGTTTGTTTGTTTGTTTGTTTGTTTAGAGTCCACTGATGAGTGAGTACATCCCCTGCTTATCTTTCTGAGTTTGTGATACCTCACTCAGTAGGACATTCTCCAAATCCATCCATTTGCCTGAAAATTTTAGGATATCATTTTTTCTTACTGCTGAGTAGTACTCCATTGTGTAGATGTACCACAGTTTGTTAATCCATTCTTCAGTTGAGGGACGTCTAGGTTGTTTCCAGGTTCTTGCTATTACAAATGAAGCTGCTATGAACATAGTTGAGCTAATGCCTTTGGAGTGCGAACTGTGCATCTTTAGGGTATACACCCAGAAGTGGTATTGCTGGGTCCTTGGGGAGATTGATTCTCAATTTTCTGAGAAACCGCCATACTGCATTCCAAAGTGGCTGAACAAGCTTACACTCCCACCAACAATGGAGGAGTGTTCCCCTTGCTCTGCATCCTCTCCAGCATAGGCTGTGCTCTGTGTCTTTTATCTTAGCCTAACAGGTGTCAGATAGTATCTCAAATTTGTTTTGATTTGCAGAATAAAGACCTTTTTTATCCATGTATCCCCTTGTTCAAACTCCCTTCCCCTGCTCGCCCTTCCTAGTCACTCTCTCTGCTCCCCATCACTTTATTTTCTCCCCAGCAAGGGCATTAGGTCCCAAGGTCCCAAAGTGGCTTAGTTCAGCGTCCACTCCAGGCAAATCCGCTGTCCTCATCCCAACATCAAGACTGGGTCAGGTGTTCCTCTGTAGGGAATGGGGTCCAAGGTGCCAGTCCAAGGTGTTTCAGATCCCAAGCTGTTCAGTGGTTGTGGTTTGCAGCTTGGGAATGCTTTGCTTTTTGTTTAAAGTCCAATAAACAGTGAGTACACCCCCTCCTTATCTTTCTGTGTTTGTGATACCTCACTCAGGAGGATATTCTCATAGTCTTCCATTTGCCTGCGAATTTTAGGATATGTTTTCTTACTACTGAGTAGTACTCCATTGTGTAGATATACCACAGTTTGTTCATCCATTCTTCAGTTGAGGGGCATCTCGGTTGTTTCCAGGTTCTTGCTATTATGAATAATGCTGCCATGAACATAGTTGAGCTAATGCTTTTGGGGTGTGAATGTGCATCTTTAGGGCAAATTAAATACCTAAACAGACCTATAACTCCAAAGGAAATTGAAGTTGTCATTAAAAGCCTCCCAATCAACAAAAGCCCAGGTCCAGATGGTTTCAGTGTAGAATTCTACCAGACATTCAAAGAAGGACTAATACCAATACTCCTCAAACTGTTTCATAGAGTAGAAACTGAAGGATTATTGCCAAACTCTTTTTATGAGGCTACAATAACCCTAATACTCAAGCCACTCAAAGACACAACAAAGAAAGAGAATTACAGACCAATTTCCCCCTGAATATTGATGCAAAAATTCTCAACAAAATCCTGGCAAACTGTATACAACAACATATAGAAAATATCATCCACTACGATTATGTGACATTAATAAGAGCTGCTGATAATACAGACACTTAGGATGAAAGGCTCCATTTGCATTGTTATAGTATACATAGTCTGTTCTCTGGTTCCCAAGTGTAGTTTGGGTCATTTTTCAATTTAGATAGTTTTCTTGTACAAATTCAAAATGTTAATACTGATTTTCAAAGGCCAGTATGTAAATGACCATTCATTTTTTTGGAGTAAAAGCACATCCCTCTGTTTATCTGCTGCTAAGAGCACTCACTCACTGTGTGCTACATACAAACTCAGTACTTCACATGTATGTTACTTCATTTGTCTGGACACACAACATGGTTCCTAACTCTCAGCTTGACTGTTAAGTTGTCATTTATTTGGCTGATAGGAATGGAAATAAAAGCCTTCAAATGGAAATTGTTATAAATGTTTATCCCTTCTACCAGCTACACCCATGAATTCAGTCATCAATCAGAGACTGAGAAAGCATGTTTGAGTCTTCTACAATTAACAGGAAAAACCAGCTAATGAATGTGCAGCTGAACTAAAGCATACCCAGGACAACCTGGTATTATACTCTGAATCATTTAAAGGAATCTAACATAGAGTATTTATTATTAAAACAAAGCATATTAATGGAATGCAAAATTGCCTATAATATCTTGGCAACGATAATTAGAATTTAAATTATTAAAATAAAAATTGAAGAGGAGGTATATAAGAAAGACATTTTCAAAATCTATGATGTAAGTAATCTTTTGAAATGAATTAACATTTTCCCTAAATAATGTTATACTACCCCTCTAAAGGAAATGTCAGATATAATTAATGAATATCAGATACAATTGATGAATTCACTGTAAAAATGCAGAATGTTTATGGTCAGTACTGATATAACCTAAGCTCACAATATTCCAGTTTCAATTTTATAAAGAATAAAAGATAAATTTTAACTCTTTAGGATCTTAAGAGGAGGAACTTAATCTAAGTGTAATTTATTAATAATTATGTAGCCTTTGTTTATATGCCATTTAACATTTAAACTGTTAAGGTTTTGTTTGGGTTTGTTTCTCCAACAGACACATTAAGTCACTCATTCAAACTCTCTTTCTCTCTTATCTGTCACACACACACCACCACCACCACCACCAACAACAACAACAAAACCTCTGAACCATTTATTTGGAGCTGATGTTTTGGTTTAGTTTTCAACCATGAATCTCTGGAAATTTGAAAACAGAAGTTATTTCTCAATTGTTTCATCTAAGGACCTAATAAGATCTTTTTCTGCTAATTCTTTGTGCGTATGTGTAATGAATTGTTAAATGCTGAGTTTTGTAAATAAATGAGCAAAAACTGTCTCATGCTTTATAAAATTATTCTGTAGTTCTAATTTTGACTTGAACATTTTAGACAATGTTGACAAAGTGTGTTTATTCAAAGCTGAAGTAAGTCTCTTTTTAATTAAAATCTTACATACTAGGAAAAGGCATTTGACATTTACTTGTATTAATTTGCTTTATGTTGTTATAACAGAACACTGGAAGCTGGCTAGTTTATAAGCAAAAATTTTTTGTTCCATGGTTCTCAGTTCTGGGAAGCCGAAGATCAAGGCCCCAGCATCTGGCAAGGGTCTTTTTGCCACATGTTCCCAAGGGTAAAATGTAAAGACGGGATGAGAGAGAACAAGGGGATGTGTGGTCTTGGTTTTGTAACAAACTTACTGTCAAAATAACATTAATCCATTCATGAGGCCACAGCCCTAAAGACATATTAACCTCTTAAAGCCCCCACTTTTAACACTGTTGCAACAGGGTTAATATTCAAGCTCATAAGCTTCAGGGAATATATTCAAACCACAGTGATCTTTAATCTTATTTTAATTATATTTTAAACAAACTTAAAATATTCCTCCAGATATACTTGTATTTAGATAGTTTTAACTTTCAAGATAAAAATTTTGAAATGTAATTCTGTATTAACGGTTCTCAATCTAGATCAAAGTTCTGAACTTGCCTCCTTGCATCAAGGAAATAGAACAACCAAGTTCTAAGTTGAGTAGTTAATATGTTGATACACAGCACAAAAGTGATTTTCTTCAATTGTACACTCTTTTTAAAAGCCAGCAAACTACTTCATAACATTCCCCTACCCCATCTGGTAAATGACTAAATAAAAGGTCTTAATGTTTATCAATTACTAATATAACACACACAGGTAACCCTGAAAGTCTCAGCACCAATTATATAGACAACATCAAAGACAACCTCAATTAAGAGTTAGGTCTAAGCACATCTTACTTGTTTAGTTTCAGCATGGAGAGAACTTCTTTTGCACATCTTTCTTCTGTCCCACTAACTTAGAATTGATAAGTTTGGACTTAACCTAAAGAAAAATAAACCCATTCAAAGATGTCCTAGTCAGTCCCATGGTCCCACTGCCTCAATATTGCTTAGTTCAGTCTCCACTCCTGGCAGATGCAGTTTTCTCCCCCCTCCCTCAAGAGTGAGTCAGGTGTTCCTCTAGGGGGAGTGAGATCCAAGGTGTCAGTCCTGGGTGTTTCTGATCCCAAGCTGTTCAGTGGTTGTGGTTTGCAGCTTGGGCAGGCTTTGCTTTTTTTCTTGTTTGTTTGTTTGTTTGTTTGTTTAGAGTCCACTGATGAGTGAGTACATCCCCTGCTTATCTTTCTGAGTTTGCCCAGGGATGGGATGGGGATTTGTGGAGAAGAAAGAATGACCTGATGTGGTGGGAGGGGGAAGGGACCTTGAATAAGGATATACAAGGTTAGAAAGTGTGACTTCTTTGTTAATAATAATAATAATGTTAATAATAATAATAATAGGAAAGAAAAGAAAACAAAGTCCTTTTTCCTATGTACAATAAAATTAAAAAATTTAAAAAAATAAAAATGTGGAGATATGAATGCTTAAAAAAAAAGATGTCCTAGTCAGGATATCAATAACTAAGTGCAAAACTTTCCAGTGGTGTCATGAGTTGTGACTTCTTTTAGGAGAGGGACTCAGAACCAAAGAGGCTCATCTTAGGATTATAGAAAAAGATGAGTGGCCCTGGTCATTAATGGAAGGACAGATAAGAGCCCCACTTTTCTTGTCTTAAGTAGAAAATGTAGGCAAAATCAAGATTAGATTGTGATCTCTGTGGTTTATATTAGTTACCCATGCGTATTTTCATGACATGAGTGCTGACCAGTAATTTTCTTACTGCTTAATGCTGATAGGGATTTATTAAATTTATCTACGTATCTTTAGGCATGTGCAAACTTTTTTAATTTTTCTTTCTTAAAAGCATTATTTATAAAGAAGACAAAAATGCAGTAAATTATACCATTATCTAGACTTCTGTATTTGTAGCATAATGGAAGAAAAGTAGTGAACTTCAATTACTAAAGAGCAGAGTGCATGTTAATAAAATATTTAAATACTTAGTGAATAAAAATACCAATTTTATTCTCCAAACCTTCTAGAAATACAAAGTGCTTCCCAGCTAATCTTATGAGACCTCCTGCCATTTACACCAGCGTCAAAGGCATTTCAAGAAATGAAATTTACTATCTGTATCCATGATAAACATGTGCATCATCTACACATGGACTCGTATATCATATCCAGCAACCTGTGAAAATAATTCTACAAAAAAGTTTTTTAGTCAAAAATGTAGAGTTAATGTGACATTCAAAACAATTACATAATGTTCCACATGCACAGACTGAAAGACAGCATCTGTGTGTGAGCAATCTCAGAGATGCAGTAGAGTGTGGAGTCGATATTCTCATTCTTTAATTAGGACTGAAAGTGAACGTCTCGGACATAGTGATCACTACAGAAGCACAGCCAACATCTTGCCAGTAGAGAAGGACTAATTACTTCTCCTGCACAGCCAAAGCAAGGCAAAAATTTTTGTTATTACTCAGCACTTGTATTAGGCATTTGACCAGACGTCTCAGCTACTTCATTTACAAAAGGAATCCCAAGATGGCCAAACAAGATACCAGGACTTAATCAAGAAAATAGATAGAATACAAGATCAGCTTTCAAATACCATGATGATAGCATGCTTATAAGAGAATCAAATCAAAAGTAAAGTAAAATATTTAGGAATATGTACACAAAAGAATTATACAATAAAAACTACAATGTATTTTATAAATACTGAAAATTCAGTAAATGCACAACTCTGCTCTTACCCTGGATCTCTCTAAACTGATAACTTAGGCCTAAAGTCCTTGGAGGATTTTTTAGTTGTTGATGATATTGCTTTATATTGTTTTTGTAGAGATTGATAAGCTGATTTAAATTTTTTTTCATGAAAGTGCCAAGGGACTATGATAGAATATAACTAGGTTGAATAATTTACCCTTCTTCATTTTAAGACTTCTGGCAGGTCAAGCCTGAAAAGACTGCTACAAATGCAGCCCAAGACATTGTGCTTTAAATATTCTAAGTTGTTGTTTCCTAACTCAGTTGAGAGGTTCTTGAGCATCAAGTTTGTAGGTGGCAGTGTTGTATTGCAAAGGTAAAGGGTAAATGCTGTTGGTATAGTATTTGTGTAAAGCTAGAAAGATCAGTGAGAGAGAGGGGGAATTCATATCTTACAATCAGTGAGGAAGTCAGGCTGTGGATCTTCAAGCTGCACCACTTTTCTGTGCAGGCCCTTGTCACGTCCCTTGGATTTGGTAGATTAAGGGGAAATTGTTCAGTGCTACTTGAGGTATGTATAGAGTCCAACCTGAATAGTCCTTGGGCTTGTAAAATTTGTCTCCAGTGCCTGTGGAAGTCCATGGTCTCAGTTCACTATGCCAGTTACACAAATAAAGCTTATAAGAACTTGAGTGTTTCTTTAGTTGATCTTCCTGGTATCAAAATCTTGGACTGGCAAAGATGGAAAGCTCTTCACCTTTAAACCTTCATAGTTTCTGCTTCTCTGACATTGACAGATCTGCTCATCTTCAGTCTGCTGAGGCATTTGTTTGATGTGGGTTACAGCATCTTACTTAGAGAGGTGGCAGGTGGGAATAAGATGTGTAGGGACAATGTAGAGACAGTATTATACCAAAACCTCATTCTGCCTCTACCAGTGTTGAGCTGCTCACATTTATCACTCTATTTAATTCTTCCACATAGCATTTTCCATATTTTACAAATGACTACATAAAGCAGAAGGGCAATAAATTGATGAAGAGTGTCTTTCATGAAAGCCAGAATGTATGATCCTATATTAAAAGGTGATATGGGGAAGATTACGTATGTGCATATCTATGCATACATAAGTATATATGTGTGAAACAAAATACTGACTGATCAAAAAGAAGATGGCCATAGATGCCACAGTTTATAAAATTTGGATATATACAAATTAAATCATTATATAATTGATAATTCATTAACTCGAATATAATTTTAAGTTATATAGAAAAAAATCATACTATGTACACATCTTTAGTTGAGGTTCTTTTTCATCCCAGCATCAAAATAATGCCAAAAAAGAAAAAAAAAAAACAAGAATTTCAGACTTAGCAGCTATAAATAACAAAATTCCTTTGGATGCAGGATATTGGACTTCCTTTGTGTATTATAAAATATTCAAACTGTCACTAGAGCAATCATTAAAAGATAATAATAAACAAAACAGTATTTGGATTGGGCATAAAGTTCAGACAGTACTGAAATCAGTGTATTAATGGTCTACCACTATTTGAGAAATTTAGTTTTGAACCATAGTGAAATGGTGCTGTATACCTGCCAGTGTGGGTAGAATTAAATACCATATGGCAGTCATGTAGAATGTCCATCCACCTAAAAAACTACTTATTCAGAATCTTAGTTGGTTAAACATACACTTTGTGACCCAGTTATTCTAAGCCTGAGTATAGGTCCAACAAAATGAAAAGTCCATGTTAAAATGTATGAGTGACAGCTAAGCACTGGGCCGAGTTCCTAGTCCAATCAAGAGAGGGGAAGGGATTATATGAGCAAAGGAGTCAAGATCATGATGGGGAAATCCACAGAGACAGTAGAGTTGAGCTGCTGGGAGCTCACTGACTCTGAATTGACAGCTGGGGAACCTGCGTAGGACTTATCTAGGCCCTCTGAATGTGGATAATAGTTGTGTGGCTTGGGCAGTTTGTGGGGCTCTGGCAGTGGGACCAGGATTTATACTAGTCATGAACTGGCCTTTTGGAACCCATTCCCTATAGAGGGATACCTTGCTCAGCCTTCATATGGGGTGTGTGTTGAGGGGAGGGGAGAGTTAGTCCTGCCTCAGCTTGTTATTCCAGACTTTGTTGAGTCTTTGAGGAGTAGATGGGTGTTGGGAGGAAGCTTGGGGGTAAGTAGGAGGAGGAGATGGAAGGAGAACTATAGTTGATATGTTAAAAAGAAAAAACTTAAATTTAAAAAAAGTAAAAAAATAAATAAAAAATAAAATGTGTGGTGAATGTTCACAGGAGTATTATTCATTTTAGCCAAAACAGATATTAATGAAAAATCAAGTAATATCCATGTGATCACAGGAACACAGAATTCCTTGGAAACTTCACCAAGGAAACACATGCATGTCTTTCTTGAATCCTTGTCTTATATTGTGGTAGTTGTACTGTTAACGCCTATTGACTTTTTTATCTTCTTCCAACTTTTTTTTTTTTGCTCTATTAATATTAAAAATTCAGTGGGATACAATGACAGAAACCGAACTTCCCCTGTGGCCCTGCCACATCTCTGATCTGGAGCTTTTATTGTTACAGTCCACAGTCAATCACTGTGCCATTTCTTCTCAGATTATCTTATAAGTAGACCATCTCTTATTGGTTCCTTCACTTAGATACTAGCATCTCATTTGCTCGACATGGACTCACAGAAATTAGGCCAACAAACATACAAACAGAACTGGGGTAGTTATAATAAATATTTTTTTAACCATTGTCCTGACAGGACATAGAATAATTACCAACTTTATCAAAAATAAAGTTTAGAGAATGAAAAAGTTTTTATGGCTTTTTTTGACAGAATTTTATTTGCTAAAACATTTGTTGTATAAAGAGGATTTTGATAGATGGTATACTTTTAATGCTTTACTTTTATTAGAATGTACCTTGAAAACAACTATTCTAAACCAGTATCTTCAGGTTATAGCTGACATGTCCTAAAAGAGCACTAACTTATCCTACCGTTCTCACAACAGTTTTCTAAATCAGCATTAATAATAGTTTAATTATCCTGAGCTCCTCAAGATGTACTAACACACACACACACACACACACACACACACACACACAACTAAAGTAATAGGCTATAGAGTTGGCTCAGTAGTTAAAAACACTAAAACATCAGCTTCTCTTGCACATAATCCAGGTTTGATTCCCAGCACCCACATAACAACAGACAACCATATAAAACTCCAGAACCAGGAGATCTGACTCCCTTCTTTGGACTCTTGAGGGCACTGCATGCACATGGTGCACAAACATTCAAGTAGACAAAACACTCATACAAATATATGAAATACAAAAATACTGAAAAAGAATTTAATAAAATAAGGAACATGGCAACAATCTGTATGAGTTTAAATTTTGCAATAACTTTCCTAGATTTGGCACTAAAAGCACAACCAAAGATACATACAGTAGTTGCCAGAACTCAAACTTTGTGTTTCCTGAAGGTCATCTGTTATCAAGAAAGTAAGAGGACAGTGGGATTAGAACAAACACTTTTTTTTAATTTATTTAGATTTATTTATATGCATTGGTATGAAGGTGACAGATCTCTGGAACAGGAGTTACAGACAGTTGTGAGCTCCCATGTGGGTGCTGGGAATTGAACCCAGGTCCTCTGGGAGAACAGCCAGTGCTCCTAACCCCTGAGCCATCCATCTCTCTAGGCCCTAGAACAAACACTTTTAACTAACATGTGATAGTGGCTTAATAGTAGATATGAAGAACCTGTAACCCGAAGGTTAAAAAGTCAAATAGTTTCAATTTAACAATGAGCAAAGGGTCTGATGCAGGTATGTTTTTTCCAAAAAAGATATAGAAATGGTTGGGGGGAAAAATAAAAAAGTTGTCAACATCATAATGAGTTGAGGTTTCACTACATATAACTATGTAATTGTAAGAATGGTCACACAATGCCCTTAGGAGCTCAGGAATCCAGAAGGATCACTCACTGAGGGGAGGAGTTGAGTGACTCTTTAGAATGTAAACATAGACTTACAATAAGACCAGAATTTTTACCTTTATGCATATCCTTAAGAGAGCAAGGTAAATGTTCACAATAACTCAAACTGGAAACAACCCATGTGTCTATGACCTGATGAATGCCTAAGGAGAGTATTCATATGGAAAGAACAGAGTATCATTGGGCTATGGAAAATTAGTGATGTTTTGACACATGCTAAATGTGGATGGGCCTAAAAATTTGAAAGAAGCCATAAGAAGGGTCTATGTTTATATGGTTCCATTTAAATAATAGATCTAGCATATGAAACTTGAAAGAGAAAGGTTATGTGTCATACTTATGACATGAAGAAACAGAATCTGCACCATCTGTTAATGGATGGGTGTTTGCACTCAATATTTTATATGGTATTTAAGGTTAATTTAAGGTTGAAATGGTAACTGTGTCTATGCTGGTTCTCAAAAACCTTAGTCAAAACAAATTGACTATGAAATAAGACCAACCAATTTGTTACCACTGAGGAAACTTGATTCTATGAGTTTCTTTATGGAATGAAGCCTCTTAGACCTTAGATCTTAGAGCTACTTCCTATTGAAGTAGGGTGGAAAGTTGTGAGCTGCTGTGATAAATGGTTTTCCTTCTCCTCAGCATGAGTAAGCAGCAGGTTGAGAACACAGGGAAGACTGAGGCACCCACCTCATCTCTGCACGTTACCATTCCACTGTTCTGCTTAGAATGAGACCTATTAGCAACTGGATCAAGAGCCCTTCCTTCATACTGTCCCCTCTTAACCTGTTCAAGTTTTATGATCTGCGGTAATATGTACTTATTTTCTTTCCCCTTGCTTCAGCCTTCACCATGTGCTGAACAAAGGCAATGAGTTAAAGGCTCATGATTCACATCCCTCTCTTGAAGCCTATTCATCTACATACTGTAAGCCAATAGCTTCATCAAGTTAGTGTTGAAGTTTGTAGTTCTCTTCAGTTTCCTATGTATGTGTGTTTATGTGTCTGTGTGTATTTGTGTGTCTTTGTGTACATGTGTACAGTGTATGTATTCCCAAAGGGTAGAAATCATCCTCTATTATATTCCATTTTATTTTTTGAGATAATCCTGGAACTCATCTGTTGGCTAGACTGTCTTGCCAGTGAGCCCCAAGGGTTTCCTTTCTCTGCCTCCCCCATGCTGAGATTATAGATGTGTGCCACTTCACCTGTAGATCCAAACTTAAGTCCTCCTAATTACATAGCAACCACTTTGCCCAGGTCCTCTTTATATTATTTGTGATGTGTCAGAGCAGTAACATCATAAAGTCTCTGTCCTTCTGCAGTGATTGGGATGTTATGGCTGCATGTTTCAGGGTCTTCATTTGAACACATACTACTGCTAAAATCTCCATGAGCACTGCCTAGTTATTCAAGCCAGTTCTCATCACAGAGTAATTATGCCTATTTCAGAGCAGAGACAAACATGATTCTAGCAAAAATTCCAGAGAAACTGAGAATTTATATTACAACTCTGAAATAAAGGTTCCATTCACTCAGCATTCTTGGTGGAAGATGCCATGAAGATTCTGCAGGTAATTTGTTGGGAAATACTAAAACTGGTCAATGCAATTCAGCTTTGATACATTAAAAATAATATTGACTATGTAGGCTTCTTAGAGATATATAACTTTACATTTATATTTCATCAACCTTTACCAGTGTCAGGATATGTAATAGTTTCTTCTTTGAATTTTCTGTGTTACCAATGAAAAGGACTTATCTGCCATAAGTAGATCAAATGTAGTGGTGAATACAGGAGGAATTGCTGTAAGTTGATATTTCATAATACACATTCCAGTATTTTGTTCTTATGTGTTGGGGTGTGTGATGTATTGTTTGATGAGCACATGTATGTAGGTATGCATACATGTTGGTGGAAGGAGGAGAAGTGGACAGTCTGTCTCTACTGTTCTCTGTCTTATGGCCTTGGGAACAGGGTCTCTTACCGAACCTCAAGTCACCATTTTAGCTAAGCTGGCTGTCTAGTGAGCACTTTAGATCCACTTGTTTTGGCTCACAGCTCTGTGTCACTCGTGCACAAGCCAACCTGGCTTCTTAAATTCAGGCCCTGATTGCAGCACATCAATACAAATTTTAGAACAAAGCCAAGTCTTCATCATTCTAATTGAAACTTAAGACAATCAAACAAGGAAAAATTATTTTTGTTATTAATGAACTATGAAAACCAAAACTTATGATCTTAAAAGTAACACTTCAGATTAAAATCTCAGCAGAGAATAACCTGGCAATTCATTCATAAATATAAATGAATGAATAAATAAATATGAAAACTGAATTTTAAATAGAAAATATAGAGAGACTGAGGATCCTCATACTTTCCAAAATAGCAGGAACTTGGTAAATTTGTCCTTTAATGGAAAGCAAAAAGTACTTGAAGCTAATTCTTCAAATATTTGTTTTTAAGTCACACACTAATTTCTATTTTCAAAAGGAAATGTTTGAAGTGAGGCTGGAGACATAACTTGACAGTTAAACACACCACCTGCTCTTGAAGAGGACCAAGTTTGGTTCTTAGCCTCTATATTGGGTGGTTCACAGATACCTCTAACACCATCTTCAGGAAAGCTTATGTCTTCTTCTGGTCTCCACAAGTACCCATAAACATATGAACATATGCACACGGACACACAAATTTACACATAATAAAATATATTTTAAATATAAAAAAAGTTTTGTTTTCAGCTGACAAAATGAAAATATGTTTAATTATTATGTAAAGGGTAACGGCATAATCAATTAAAAGTACAGTTTTACTTCTAAATTATTGTTTAATAAAGATAAAATATAAAAATGAAATTATGAGAAGTTTTTCAAATTTTGTCATGGGACAACATCATTTAACTGACTGCTGGTTTCTTCCTTCCTTTATACTATGTGTCTTTTATATCCTGTATCTTGATCCCATCATTTCCCTGTCCCTTGGCATCTGCCCTCCACTCCTGTACTCCTCCCCAATACAACATTATTTAAGGGGGAAAGGAAGGAAAAAAGGGGGGAGGATTTTAAAATCTCATCATGGAAGCTGCAGCGTGACACAGTGAGTCAGGCAGTACCTCCTTTGTCCATGTATCTTTCCTGCAAGTGTTCATGGCAAAGAGTCATTGGTCTGGTTTGGGGGCTCTGGTTTCTACTACACTGTCAATGCTGGGCCCTCGCTGGGACTCCTCTTGGATATCCTCTTGTTGCCCTGTGCTGTGGAGATCCTGCAGCTTTGGGCCTACAGGACTGACTCCTTCACTTGCCCCAGCAGATCACAGATGGGGTGGATGTTGGGGTGAGCCAGCTCATAGCCTGGTTCTGGGCCTGGAGTGCTAGCAAGGTTGGTCAGCCCCTCAGGTCTCCCTCATCCTCACTATCAGGGTGAGCTCTCCAGCACTGCCCTGGCTCATTCACCTCTTACAGCAATGAGAGGGGTGGGGTCAGTTCTCTTGCTTTCAAGTCCTCAGCATGGGTTCTCCAACTACACCATCAGGGCCAGCTCTGTTGTGTTGCACAAGTGAGGTGCAGAGGCCACTCTCCAGAGTGCTGCAGCTGGTGAAGGGCAGAGACAGCTCTCCTGCTCTTATGAGCCCAGGGCCAGCTCCTCACCTGTCTCAGACACTAATGGACAGGAGTGAGGGGGAGGGTATTTCTTCTCCACCCATGCCACCACGTATCAGATGAGTAATGGAGACAGTACCCCCACCCCTACTCCCCACCCTCACACCACAAGCACCTTCCCCTTTTAACATTAGGGCTAGGTCACCCTCACCTCTGACCAGCAGGCCAGTTCTGCTGTGCTGTCTAGGTGAGGAATGGGGCTCACTTTCCTGAGTGCTGCAGCTGGTAAGGGGGAGGATCAGTTCTCTGTTGCAGGCCCTAAGGGGAAAGGGGGAAGGAAGGGCTTCTCTCCCCCACCCACACAGTCACATGACAGTTGAATAGTAGGGGCAGCTCTTCCTTGCTCCTCACCTCTGGGCTGACTCACCCACACCTGCACTATCAGGGTTAGCTCCATTGTGTTGCCTAGGCAAGGTGCAGGGTCTGCTCTCCCAATTGCAGCTGGTGAGTGTCTTAAAATGAAACAGTGATACTCCTGAGGATTCTGTGAGGATGAGACATTTTAACAGTTGGGCATGGTGGTTCCAGCCAGTGTGGCTGCCACCATGAGCCTGAGACTGCTGCTTTCTCTCTGTGGTTCTCATTTGACTGGATTTGCTAAGCAGTTCTTTGGTCTTAGGGAAATTCTAGACCTGCCATTACCTGCTAGGTTGGTTTTGAACTGAGACTTTTTCTGGTCCTGGGGACTAGAGCATCTCTCTGGTCTTCAAGGCTATTCATGTGATGTGGAATGCAGCATGACAGCTGATTCCAGGGAGATTCTCAAAAATGTCAAAAGCTGCCAGTCATCCTGTGCCATTAACCTGAGTCACATGCCTTCACTTCCTTATTCTGCTGAGCACAGGAAGCTACAGAGCAGGCTACTTAGAAAGTAGAAGTGGGAGTGTCAAAGTAATGCTGCCTTCTGGAAAGAACTGCCTCAAAGAAAGGACAAGTTAGCAGAAGACTGATGGAGAAGACATGCATCAGAGTCTCAAGATCTCTAAGACAAGTCACTTTGAGGAAAGCAGATGGCTGGCACACTAGCTCCATGTGGGAGCGCATCTGGGAGACTGTTAATGATACAGTACTCTGTGGTCCATGCCACACACTGGAAACACACAACAGTATCTGCCTGTTAAGATCTGAAGCTGGGAAACAAGGATGCAGGAAGTAGCATAATTTGCTCTACTGTTGCATTTGTTTAAAACTTTTTTCATTGTAGTTCAAAGAATTTAGAATCTCCTCATTTGGGAGCTTTTGAAGTCCTTTAGGCCTATCATTTGCCTTGCTAAGCATACTATAGTTATAATTAAGATAAATCCTTTCTTTTATGATCCAGCTTTACGTAAGCTTCATGCAACATTTTTTAAATAGTAAAATTGTGTTTTTGTAAAATAATTGGACACCCCTCCCAAGAAAAAAGCTATCAGGAAATAGTAAATCCAATGGCATTTATCTTTTCAGATTGCTGTGCCATGCTATGAAGGACCACATAGTCCGTGTTGCTAATGAAGCTGAGTTCATCTTGAACAGACAGAGAGCAGAGGATGTACATAAGCATGCAGAGTTTGAGGTAAGGTTGCAAAGTCAAGCATCACCCACTTGTTACCTAACATGTCATACTTAAGGTGAAAAAGCACTGAAGGCATTTTAGGCCCTGCTTTTCAAGATTTTCTTCAGTGTCAACAAAAATACTGATACATTTACACCTTGTCACTCTGTCATGTTCCTCACCATGAAGGAAGGGGGTCTGCCATCATTCTTGGCTACTATAGAGACAGTTTGATCCTAGAGTTCATAAATAAATAAATAAGTAAAATTTTAAAAACTTATTTTTAATCTATTGGAGCTTTGTATAACAACTAGGTGCACGTGGATACTGGTTGTGGTCTTATGAGTGGACTCCTATGGGCTCAACAGATCTCCTAGTTTCACTATTTTAAATATAGCAGTTGCTCAGTATTTTACTCAATTTTTGAAATAGTATATTTCAGAGATACATAGATGGTCTAATAGTTGGCTTACATAGGCTCCAGGGTCCTTAGAGTTAATAAATGCAAGAATCCATTTTTCTGGTGCATCATGCCAAAAGCGAAGCTAGAGAAGAAAGCCTGTTCTAGTTTCCATGGGGTTTTGATCTCAGTAGAGCAGCTCACTGAATCATGCACATGATGGACTGAGTCTCGTGATCTCTGACCTCTATAGCTGAAAAGAATGAGACAGAAAAATAGCTGTTGTCACTTTCATACACAGCCACCCCTTGATTGGTCAGATGGATAGCAGGTACTTGGCATATGGCATTGTAAATACTGTATTTAAAAAACTGCTTGAAACATCCCTACAGAAAGTATAGTGACAGGTAGTTTACCAAAGTTAAGTTGCATATCACTTCAGCAATAAAAATGTTGGATGTTTTTCAGGGTATACATAGTATTTTAGATTGCTAGAAAAACTGAATTATCTCTTTTTTTGAAGAATATATTCACATATAAAATGTCAGAAATCTTCAGTTGCTTTCCAACTATAGTAGTAAGTAAGATTTAGAATTTTAACTGAATTGCCTGCAGGGTCAATTTTGTGACAGTCATATCTCTACAAAATAATCACATTGTTGGGGGGATATAATAGACCAAAATTTGTCTTATGAAACATTTCAAATATTTGTTCAGGCATGTAGATATTAGCTATGATCTTTAACATATATTTAAATAAGGGGATATTAAAACTTATACAGTATTTCTTTCCCACCTGTATATTACTGTCCCACATAGGGAATATTTAGATAATGTTTTGTAATTGCTCTCCTGATCACAATGATTGTACAACAATCCCAACATTCTGTCTGTGTGTCCTGTGTGTATGTGTGGCTTCCCTAATAAGAGAAGTGAGATTTTCTCAGATTCACCCCAAGTGTCACTTTTTTCTGAGGTAGTGGTAAGTTTAATCCCCCTATGGGTAGATGTGTAGCAGAGGTAGTGATGGCTTCTGAAGGTAGTGAACATAAAGGCTAGATATTTTTAGGACTCAGTGTCCACATTGTATACTAGAAATAAAACTCCAACTTGGAGAGAATAGTCACTGTTACTTAATGGATACCCACTGGTTTTTCAGGTCAAATGCTTACTTTGCTTACTTCATGTTTGAATGTAAATTCTAACATGTAATAGTAAATTCACTGATGTATGTGTTTGCATCTATGTAGGTATGTATTGGTGTATGTATATATGTGTGTAGAGGGTTGTGTGTGTGTGTATGTGTACTAAACACATCAGTTTTAAACTATTAAAAAAAAAGTTGCAGAAGGTATCATATGACATTTGACCAGGCTTGACAATTCTCTGTAACCCCAATAGAACCCTGCAGTTAAGGGGGAAATGTACCTAATTTGAGCTGGGTACGTTATAGTTAAGGCTTTTTTTTCTTAGTTAATACTATAACTGTTAAGGAAGAAAAATGAAAATTTAATTTTATCATCCAATGAGCTAATGAAATATTAACCTCATTATTGCAGCAGATCTTTGTACTAATTGGTGATTCCCTGTACAAAAAGATAAATTGGAAAATAAATTAATCCTCTTAGCTTACTCTGAATTCTTTCGACAGAAGAGAGAGCTTGCCTAGAGTGTGTGTCAGCAGACAGGACTGTGTCCCCATGCCTTCTGTGCAACAGAGCTTTGCACAGTGATGGCAGCTGGAGCCAGTTGCATGTATTTTCTTAGATGTTTGAAATGTAATTCTAAAATCACAGCCTGAGCCAGTCTGTACGGTCGCTAATCTAAAACTCAAGTCTCCTTTCAGCTCTGTATCCAAGATTTTCATAACAGGATCTGTTGGTCATCTGTGATGCTAACATCAGGAAGCAGGAAAAAGATGTAGATATGACAACCGATGTTTGTGAAATTGGGAAGATGAGAATAAGAATAATTCTTGTGAAACCTTTTGAAGCATTAAATATTACTGTTGGAAGGAAACACTGGGAAACACTTAGCTGCTCATTTTACAGATTGGAAATTAAGTGCAGAAGCCGACAGAAATTGCTTAAAATGTGAAATAAAATTTCAGTCTGCTAAATATCTAAGGAATTTTTCTTCTATACTATACTTCCTTTCAGGAAGCAAAAAATTATATGACAAATAACATGATTTTTGTTTTCAAAGTAACTATTAAAATCATATATCTTTAAATCATATATCTTTAAGTAAGACATGCTAAATTGGTTTTTAAAAGTAGACTTAAGTTTTAGTGAACTATTTATTCTTAATTATTAATCTTGACATTGAAAATGAGATTTTAAGAAGTGAACCGAAGTATAAAAGTCATTGATTATGTTAATATTTTTAATAATATTTTACATATACTTTCACAAGAGCACATTATTTTCCAATTTGAAAGGTGGTTCTGCCTTTCTTAGAAGTCTTAGTTCCTGTCAGATGAGGCTTTTCAATCCAGTTTTCTTCCCTTTAGCACAAGGGTAGACATCATTTCTCATCATTTCTCATTTGGTATAGTAAGTGTGTTTCTTACTTGTGGCATGCCTTCACAGTCACAGTGTGCACAGTATGCTGCTGACAGGAGAGAGGAAGAGAAGATGTGTGACCACCTCATCAGTGCTGCCAAGCACCGTGACCATGTGACAGCCAACCAGCTAAAGCAGAAGATTCTCAACATCCTCACGAACAAACATGGTGCCTGGGGAGCTGTTTCACACAGGTTTGTTAGGGTGAAGATGGGTGTGGAGGAAGACACTAATGCATGACAATACACAAGGAAAAAAAACACTATTTTCCCCATGACCACACATTTATTACTTAAATATAATTCAAAAATAAAAAAATGGGCTTTAATCTATTAGCTCAAGTCTTCATTTTAATCGTTTAGATGAAAACCTGAATGATGTTTTTTGGTTGGTTGGTTGGTTTTTGGTTTTTTTGAGACAGAGTTTCTCTGTATTACACCAGTTGTCCTGTATTTTACTCTGTAGACCAGACTTCAACTCAGAGATTCACTTGCCTCTGCCTCCCCAGTGCTGGGATTAAAAATGTACACTAACAGCACCCAGCTTAAAACTTAAATCTTTTAAAATTTTCTATAATGCCACTAATTTCTATTTTAGAGTGATAGTGACATAACATTTATTTTGAGTATTAGTTATAACATGTACCTCTCTTTTAAAGAACTTTTAAAATTTGATTTGTCATTTTTACCTTTTATTTTATATGGTAATGAAATCTAATCACTTACTGTAGGAAGTAGAAGTGATAGTTACTTTAGGACAGTTTCTTTCACTTTCTATTCAGATTTGGAGATTTTCATCTCAAATTATAGTTAGGTTGCCATAGTACAATTAAACCCAAATTGATCATTTATGAAATATAATTTTTATGTTTTCTGAAGTTTATGGGCATAATAAGCTATTTTATTTGTTTTGGTTTCTTCTGTACACAGTGTTCTCTAAAAAAAAAAAAAAAAACTAATGAAAAGGCTTACTGTGTTTAGATTGCCGAGTCATCTTTCTTGTATCTCTCTTTTATTGAGCCCATCACATGTTTTTACTAAATTTCTAGCAGTGTACTGATTTGTGGAATGTAGACTGGATGCTACTGTGAAGCCTTCTGGGAGAAGTGATTCTGTTAGAGGAGACTTGACAGTCTACCCTGGCCTTCCTTATAAGAAAGATTTAAGAAAATAGCAGTATTTTTGTAAGGTAATACTGTAGCCTAACATCTTAGAAAAAGAGCACCAAGTACTTGACCACATAGCAGCCATATGTGTTACTTTCAAGGGCTGCATTACCTCCTCAGGCTCTGCATTTGCAAGTCAGATTCCATTACCACTACCACATGGGGATTACCCCTAAGGTAACTCTATCACCTTTCAAGGGGAAAATATGCAATACCACGGTGTCAGGTGCACAGCCTCATGCCACACAGGAAATGTAGCCATAGTAGAATTGCCCCTGTGCCACCTTCATCTCAGTCACATGTCTCTTTACCCATCTCAGGGCCATGCAGTCACTCCTCCCTAAAATTCATCTTTGTTTCTGACCATTCCTCTACAGGTGCCATTTGTGTGCCTTTTTCTAGTGAGACATGAACATAAGTCTATTCACCCTAGAGAGAGCACCAACAACACACTAAAGAAACAGGTGTATCCAAATCTAGCTTTAATGACTGACTGAGTTAATGGGGGGTTTCTACCAGGAGCATAAGTGAAGAATTAATTCCACACAATGACAACGACTCATGTAAGCCTCGTTCTTGCAGTTCCATATACAACTTGAAAACAGAGTGCAAATCTGAGGCCTCCTCTTCCCTGTAACTGTCACTGTCCATAGAACTGTGAGAGAGGCTTGTGAGTCCTTTACATTGCAGGAGCTTCCTGAACCTGATATGTTTTGTTTACTTCTTGAGTTCCAAGAACCTCTCCAGCAGAGGCATGCCAGTTGAGAGGAAAATCCATCCAACAAACACCAAAAGTCTTTGTGCCTGCATGGAACTACAGTCAGCAATGTTTTTATTAAATAGGTGTGTGCAAGCCCAGAAGCACTTTAGCTATATTCCAAAGGGAACTGTGAATTTCTCAGTGTCAGGAAAATATTGTAAGTCAACAGTTGCTTTTGAATGTTTTCCTGAGATGTTACAAATGTTGCTTCTGGAGCCAAAGAGATGGCTCAGTGAGGGAAAGCTCCGGATTCTGAACACTTAGTTTTGACCCTTGCACCTATGTAGTAGGAGGAGAGAACTGACTCACAGAAATTGTCCTCTGACCTTCACATGTGTGCACACATGCACACAATAGAAATACATAAACAAACAAATATAAATAAATATTTTATAAAGATTTAGATTTCATATAAATTGCCAGCTTTTACATACTGTACATTAGAAATGAATATTAATTGTTAGAATCACTTTATAAAATTAGAATTAATCACTTTATAAATACAAGGAAATTGGTTCTCATGTTTCTCCTTTTAATTCAGCAAGAAATAGAATTAATTGCACATTGAAAATTTTTTAAATCATCTTTCATGGGGACTTAAAGCATGTTTGTAAGTGGAATGGCCATGTTTTGATTAGAGTTCATTTTTCTGGACTACACAGCTGCATTTGACACCCGTAAAGCTCTGTGCTCCCTTGATTACTTTGGTTCACCGGCTGCCTACTTGGCCTCCTGCTGTAACGTGTACCTCACAGTTCATGGCTTCCTCCACTACATCCACACTGGCTTCTGTGTGCATTGTGAGCAGAGCAGGCTGACCTTGCTTTGGATGCTGTCTTCTCTCCTAGTCTCTTCAGACTCAGTGTGTCTGTTTAGGCTACATTTCTCTTTATTTTTATCAAATTATCATACTTTTTATTCTCTCATCATTTCTCTGAACTTGTTAGCTTTAATCTTTCTCCTGACCCTTAAAATTTTAAATGTTTATTTCTTTAACCTTTAACTTTCTTTTTTTTTAAAAAAAAAATATTTATTCACTTATTTGCCTTGGTGTTTGCCTGGAACTGGGAAATGGAACTACAGACAGTAGTGAGCTGCCATGTGGGTGCTGGGAATTGAACCCGGGTCCTCTGGAAGAATGGTCAGTGATCTTACTGCTGAGCCATCTCTCTAGCCCAACTTTTAACTTTCAACTTTATAAACAATGTATAGTATTCTCTATATTAAATAATATTCTTTCTATTTATTTTTATATTTTAATCCAAGTAGATTTATAACTTTTTCCATTTTTCTTTTCTCCCTCCAGCCCCTCCCCAACCTCCCTCCCTTCAACTCCTTCCCCCACTCTCAAAATAACAGCTTCTTATTCTTTGATTGTTATTATTTCATAACTATATATAAATATGCATGAATATATAAATGCAGGCTGATGAGTTATTTCTGTTGTTAGTGTGTATGGTTTCTGGGATGACCACTTTGTATTGGATAACCAATTAGAGGGCTCATGTCTGGGAGAGGCTGATTCTCCATCTCTCAGCAATCATTAGTTGCCTGTAGAACCCAGTGAGATTTTCTCCCTATCCCATTATCATGTCTATTGATATTGCCATTATCCCGATCTTGTTTAAACAGCCATTTCTAGCCTACTTGTTGGTATTCTGGCTCTTAGAATTTTTCAGTCCCTTCTTACATGATGTTCTCTGAGCCACAGATGAAGGAGCTGTGTTGTGGATGTGTCCATTTTCTCTGGAATACTTGAAATCTATTGATGTCTACATTGTATCCAAAAAAAAAAAAAAAAGGTTTTCTGTGATGGTCTCCACTTGCTGTAAAGAGAAGTGTCTTTGAAGAGGGATGGTAGCTACATTTATCTGTGGGTTTAAGGTTAACCTTTAAAATATAGTTAGGAATTATTCTTGTCTAGCAAATGTTGGTTCCCCGCATGAGAAGAGACACACACACATTCATGCTACCAAGGTCACACAAGGGTTTATTTAAAAGAGTTCCCAGGCGGGTACAGAAGCCGAGAAGCAGGACAGGAGGGGAGAGAGACCATAGCATGGCATCTCTTTTTAAGAGAAGGGGTGTGCATGGGTTTATGTAGTCACGTTTAGGGGCATGCCTCAGTAGGTGGTGCATCCCACCGGAGCCATGTTGGCTCAACCCCGTGGAGTGCCAGGAATACTTACAGCAAAGTGGCTAGATTCATTTTTAAGATTCTTAAAACTCATTAACCCTGGGAAGCTGACCAGGTTTCTAGTTCCAGACATGATTTCTCTTCTATTGATTGGGTCTTAAGTCTAGTTAGACCGATGTTGTTACCACAGACACGTGAGTGCCACTTACTGCACCTTTTCAGATATCTTGCTGTGCTGGACACTGTTGTGATTCACAGGTATCTGACATAGTTAGAGCTATTAGCTGCTTATCTTACTTGGCAGCTTGCATAGTATGTTCTGGTACTATAGAAGCTAGGCCACAGGCAGGAGTCTTTTACATGAGATCAAGATTAAATAAATGGAGTACTATGCTGTAATTATACAGTGTCTTCAGTAATATGGGTTTATTACCAGCCTCTGAAAAATAATCAAGGGTTATATCAGTGTTTTTGAGAATAGTGTTCCCAACTTGTGAGTAATGACCCCATTAAGGATCATCTAGCCGATATCTTTTATATTCAAAATTTATGGTATGGTTTATAACAGTAGCAAAATTACAATTATGAAGAAACAACAAACTAATTTTATGGTTGGGGGTCACCACAACATGAGGAAATGTATAAAACGACTGCAGCATTAGGAAGGTTGAGAACCACTGGTCTAGGAAACATTGTGGCTAATCATTAAAAAGCAAGTTTTTAGTGTGTGATACTGGGAATTTTGTTAGTCTGTGGTTCTTGTCAGCAGCATTATCAGTGCATTGTGTGTGTGTACATATTTACATTGCAGACTCCAAAATATATTCTAGAGCTATAATAATAAAAACATTATGGTACTGACACAAAAACAGAGATGTAGCCAATGGAATAAAGAAAAAGAGCCAAATATGAGTACTTAAAGCTACAGTTCTCTGCTGTTTGAGACAAAAAAAAAAAAAAACAACTACGTACATTGAAGAAAATGTGGAAAAAGCATTTTAATGAAGTAAACTTCATGTTCACATGTAGAAGAATGAATTTTTTACCTATATATATCACCCTGCCCAAAAAATTATTTCCAAGTAGATCAAAAACATCAATTTTAAACCTGAAGTGCTAAGACTTGACTAAAGTATCCTACATTGTATAAATTTAGGAAAGGACTTTCTTAATAAGACTCCATTTCTCCAAGAATTAAGATCAACAGTTGACAACTGTGACATCATAAGACACAAAAGCTTCCATATATCTAAAGAAACAATCAAGTAAAAAAGAAACACACAGAATGGAAGAGTATCTTTGTAGCTATATATCTAATAGAAGATTACTATCCAAAATTTATCAACCTCAAAGAGTGAGTCAGGGAGAAAAAAATTATTCAATTCTTAAAAATGGGCTAGGAATCTAAACAGGGTCTCAATAGAAGACATCTAAATTGGCTAAGTAATACCTCAGAAAGTGTTTATCATTCTTAGCAATTTGGGAAATGAAAATTAAGACAACTTTAAGATTTTATTTTTCCTAGTCAGGATGGCTAAGATGCACAAAAGAACTGAATTTTTTTTTTTTTGGAGACTTCACATTTATTAACTGGTATGATATAACCTGGAATCACTGATTTCCAATAAATAAAATTTGGACATTTGATCTTTTGCTTTTTAGCAGCAACACACTTGGTAACTGCCTGATGCTAACCCCACACAGTGACAACTCTTTCTCCTCTGGTCATCCAGTCTGCTTAGTAACAAGTCTTTCGGGTCTTCTGTCATTCTGTCGTATGCCTACTGCCCTCCTTTCTGTACGATCTGGGCAAACCGGCCGGTGATAGCAAGAGTAGTATCAATGAAACGGTCCACACAGCTAGAGAAGCAGTTTTCAGTTCGGGAGTCTAGCCGATTTCCAGGCTTCTCCACACACTTATCCCAACATTGTTCCATGAAGTGATGCACCTGTGCTGTAAACTGCACCTTCTGCTGCTCTGCGGTCACCAGGCGTTGTAACTCTGATTCATCTGCTTCACCAAGCTCGGCCATTGTCAGCGTGAGTAACTCGGTGGTGTGCAAGAACTAATATTTTTAAAATGTTGCTGAGGTAGTAGGGAAAGAGAAACCCTCATCACTGCTGGTGGGAATGTAAATTGGTGTGGCTGCTCTGAAAATCAGTATGGAAAATCTTTTTAAAAATGAAAATAACTCTACCATACGATGTAGGTGTACCAACCCTTGGCATATGCCCAAAGATTTGACATCCTACCTCTCAAAGACTCAGCAATATTCATTGCTACTCTATTCACAATAGCTAGAAAGTGGAAACAACCTAAATGTCTTTCAACAGATGAATAAATAATCAAAATGTGATACATAAACACAACAGAACGCTAATCTGTTAAAAAAATTGAAGTCCTGAAATTTGAAGGCAAATTGATGGTGCTAGAAAGAAAAACTAACTGTAGTAACCCAGACCTAGGAAGACAAATACTTTTATAGTCTCTTGTCTGTGGTTCTCAGCTCCAAATCTTCAGATGTCCGTTCAGCCTGAAATAAGAGCAGAAACTAGGAAAGTTAAAAAGGACCTTGTAGGGAGGATAGGTTGAAAGGGGACTAGCAGGATACAGGTGCTATGATGCGAAGTGGGGAGGAGGGAAGGGGGTCAGCCAAGGAGGGGCAAATAACAGCAGGCTTGATTGATAGATCAGCCTTGGAATCACATTACTTCATATTTACCTGAAGTTAAGTTCATATGTATTTTTGAAACAAATTTATTCTTGAAGATCTAAAGATGGTCTCTATCATATAGGATTTGAGCTTCTTAACATGAAGCTGTACTGTGTATTTGCTGTGTGTTGTATTAACCTTCAACAAATAACTTTCCTGCTCCTCAAGTTGTTTAATGAATAAAATGGAGTAAATCGGTTTTTTTATTAGTAAAATGAACTGATATGTATAAAGTGTCTAATGTAAGAATGTAAAATGTAAGATGTCCAGCATATCCTTCTGTTTTTTTACTACTTGCAAAGATCCTATTAAATGCAATAACACCCCCCATATGTTATTTATCAACTTTTTGTCAGCAAATTAAAGCTTGACTCCTATCTGTGCTAGCATAAGTGTAAGGAAACTTGTCCTCTAGCCTGGGTTTACTGGCTATTAGAAAAAAAATATTAAATAAATGATAACAGACACACAAACACAATAGTTTTAGGAAATGCCAGCAAAGAGAAGTACAGGCACTCTAGGACTTTTGTTCTATTGAAGAAGAGTTCTTTGAAGAAGCTTTGTTTAAGCTAAATTCTGAAGTGATTGCTAGATAAGTGTCTCCAGACAGTAGGATGTAAATTATTCAGGAGAGAAATATTACCCAAACTGAAAATTAACAAGATGAACAGAAAAAAAAGAATAGTTTAGCTAGTGCTTCATGAACAATGGAGTTAGTAGCTTGCAGCTAGAAACCTGAAGTAGTTTCAGGAGTCAACAGGAGAGTAAGGTATAAGCAGCATGATCTGTACCCTTATAGATCATATTGAAAATGTGTGACTTTGTCCTGAGAGGTATAAAAACAATAAGAACTTTGAACTTCAGGGCAGCAGGATCTGATTTATGTTGATAAAGGTAAGTCTAACTGCTCAATGAAGCTATGTGCAGAACAGGTAAGGAAGTATGCTCACCCTATTCGGACCTTAAGATTAATAGTCCAGTGTCTCCTCTGTCCTGCTTTTTTCTGACTTTTCTAGACCTGCTCCTGCTTACTCTTATGTCATTACTCTGCAGGAGTTCTGGCTGGGGATTGTATGATGCCTGTCTTTCCCAGTATCTCACAGCATTCTTAGTGTGGGAACTAAATACTAATCATGTCTAAATTCTGGTTATCAACTCTACATAAATATGGAGGAATGTCATTCCTATAATAACCTACCTTAATGTAAAAATGTTTACTTTTAACATTGCTTTTCTAATGCTGTTTTTTTACTCAGTTATGCATGCTATGGGACCTAAAATATTTTATTGTTTATTTTTTTTGTTGTTTTTTCTTTCTGTCTTGACTAAAGTCTAAAGTTTGAAAACTTCTTTTAAAATATGTATCTCAAGATTCAATACTATTAATATAAACTTGAGATATTTTTTTCTTAATCTATATTAGTTTTGAGAATTATATTTTCTGTTCTTACATGCCATAACTGACTATAACAAATCCAAAGATCCTAGTATATCCTTGAGCTCAGTAGAACCATGTCTTAATTTTTAATTAGGCTTTTTATAGAAATGTTAATATTGAAGTTTTATTTCCTGATAAGATACTGGCAAGACCACTTACGGGGTGCAGCTCTTTATGAGCAATAAGTATACTGGCTCATTATATTTAGTGTCTTGTTTTTGTTCTAGGGTAGATAATCTGTTACCATTTTACACATAAGGAATATGAAGCTAATAAAAGGTTAATGTCCTGGCCAGTGTTACATAGTTAAGTAGTATCTAGATGTTTTGCCCTGGAGGTCGTCATCCCAGTGTTGAAATTAATTACTAATTATTTATATTAAGTATCAAAATGTATTGAAATGATGGAATAGCTCTAGCTAAACGGCAGGGGACTTAGAAATGTGGAGCTTTAGAAATTATTTTTACTATCCTATGTACCCAAAGCCTAAGCTGAACTGATTCCAGGAGTGCTACCTAATTAATTAATCTAGGCAAAGCACACAGGCTTAATTGACTAAAAAAGCTAAAATGAAGAGAAATTCTCCAAAAAAAGTCAATGTCACCCAGTGTTCCACAGCATCTTCTGGTGCCTTCCGGAACTGCTCAGTGAACAGAACGGGAAAAATCTCATCATTTCTCAAGCAGGCATAACTAATAGATGCTGAAGCCAGTAATGCTGCAAATGTGGATTTGTAAATGATTTCAATGCAGTCATTCTAACCAACATTTAAGAAATAGTGGACAAGAATAAAATCTCAACAAGAGAGAGAGTGAGTGTAGGGAAAGGAGCTCCAAGGGGAAATGAAGTCACTGACATGAAAACTTACTGTGTGCCCTCAGTAGCAGAGTGAAGTTGACAGGGGAAAGAACAGAGACATAAACAGATCATGGGCTTTCCCAGGTAAAGAACAGGAGGATGAGCGACTCCACAACCTTCTGGCTGCTAACCAGTGTCAGAGGTTTGTCATTTCATTCAGGAAGAGAAAGAGAAAGGGGACAGAAAAGTTACTTTAAATGGCTGAAACATAAAATTTCATGGAAGATACCAAGGTAAAGACCTAAGTATAGAGACCCCAAACAAAAAAAAAGTATTAAAAGCTATATTTAAACATATAATGAATCTGAAAATGGACGTTGTTGTAGCATGCAGGCACCAGAGAAAGGACAGCAGCTGAAACTTCAAGAGTAAAGAAGGTTTTATTGTTTGCTTGTTTGTCAACCGTGACATTACAAAGGCAGCATAATAGAGAAACAACAGACAGTGGACTTTTTTTCAATTAATATTACTGGAAGCACACAAAAATTGAAGTAGCCTGTATTGTACTCTTACATAAAACTTAATTCAAAATAGATAAGGTATGAAATTGTCAAACTTCTAGAAGAAAAAAAATAGTGATCTCATCAGGGTAGATCTCATCTGGTAGGATAATTAATCACTAAAGATCTGATTCATAAAATAATAATAAAAAAATTACAGGACTCAGCAGTTACAAGCACTGGCTGATCTTGCAGAGAGAACCAAGGTTCTGTTCCCAGGACCCATGTGGCAATGCACAGTTGTCTGTAATTCTAGTTCCATGGGATCCGATGCTCACTTCTGGCCTCCACTAGACAGCAGGCAGTCAAATGGTACACAGACATACATGCAAGTAAACATTCATACAAATAAAATAATTTAAAAAAAACTATCAAAAATGGTCATTATCAAAACTATCTAATTTCAGGAGAGAAAACAAGAATATTGCACAAATTTCTACTTGGTCTTAATAATAAAAACCTAGAGCAGATATTGGGGGAAAGCTGAAAGATCAGAGAAACAGAGGAAAGCCACAGCCACTTCTCACCTAGCCACCTCCTCAGGCCTGTCTCCACGAATCCTCCAACTGAATGCGCAGCAGAAGGGTAAGGTGGTCTAAGGGTTAGGGCTGAACTCCTGCCTCCTCCATCCTTGTCTTTCTTTCTCTGCCCAGCTATCTCATTTCCTGGTTCAACTTTGCTAGTGCTGGAATTAAAGGTGTGTGCCACCACTCCTTGACCTCTATGACTAACTCTGTGGGTGGCTCTGTCCTGATTTTCAGGTAAACTTTGTTAGATATACAGTATAACACTACAAAAGAGCATCTGCACTAGACTAGAAGAAGATATTTTCTAACACCATGGATTTATATCTGGAATATAGAATGCACTTTCCATATAATGATATGAAACAGGTATTGCAGATTGAACAACCAGCAAAGCCCTGGAGGAGACACATCACAGGAATAAAATGGCAGATAGACAATAAACACATAATGATACTCAGTATCAGCTCCAACAAAAAGTTAAAACAAGATTCAATTACATATTTATGGGAATGTCCAAAAGAAAGCAGCTGAGATGGGCTAGCAAAGTAGTTTAGCACCATACAAGAACTGGAAAGGATATGAATGAAGCATGTGTAACCCTCTCCTGTTCCTATAGAAACACAAATGGATTCAGCTTCTATGGGAATATTTCAGATGGATTAGCTTTCACTAGATAGATATTATGAAATGTGTATCTCATAGTACTGTTCTTTGTAAAATAATATTTAAGGGTGAAAAGAAACATTTTACTAAGAACATACAAATAGTTTAAAATGTCAAGCTTTCATCTACAAATGTGCTACATTCAATATGTAAGTTGTGTTGCTGAGATATTGATAATACCCAAGTTACTTAAAATAGTACAGTAATCATCCTATCTTTAGCAGTGTGAGGTGTGAGACTCCGTAACAAGTCAGGGGTCACTTAGTAGAATATAGCTTCTCTGAGATGATTATGGGAGGAGAAATGGGATTGAAAAAGTCAGGGATGCAATTGGAGCAGAAAAAAAATAGCAAGTTGTAGATTGTGAAGACTAGAAACAGCAATCCAAGACTGACATCTCCTGTGTGTGGTGATGAAAATGATTAGATTAGGGTGGGGGTGAGGATCATGGTAATCAGTGTTTTAAAAACTGAAAAGAAGAAATGCTATATTGGGTATTGGCTTTGAATATTCAGAGTAATTTCGGTATTTAGGGTGGAAGAGGAGATGCCATCATATTTTTAATTTTTAAGAGGAATGGCCTGGGATCAGCATGAGACTCTAAAGAGAAAGATTAAAAGGCTATTTCTCTATTTAGCCAGAATTTAAGTCTCAACATTCAGAATGACAGTAATGACACCTTTAATCCTACCACTCCAAAGGCCTAGGCAGCTGGGTGGGTCTCTGTGAGTTTGGGGACAGCCTGGTCTACATAATTTCAGAACAGTCAGGGCTACTCAGAGAAACACTGTCTTGAAAAACAAAACAAAAAAGTCTCAAAGTTCATCTTTCTTAAAACAAAATATAATACAGATGCAAATGAGAAGAAACAATAATATATTGCAGCATAGCAGAGTTTAAAATGCTGTCAGAATGCAACCCTTAACAAAACTCTAATGCAGGGCACAATACAGAGTATCCATCTAGGAGATTTAGAAATGGGGATTATAGAACAAGTATGTGCTTGGGTGTGAAGACCTAAGCTGGAGATTCCCTGACCCAATTGATTGACCTAAAATATATAGCTTTTTTATTAGAATAATTATTTTTAACAGTCTTTCAGAAGAGTCTGTTTTAAATGCATAACACATGTGTTTAAAAATATATGAACAAGGAGATAGGAACTATGAGGAAAATTCTCACAGTGATGGCTGGCTGGGGCTCTGGGGAACTCACTGAATCAACAATAGCTACCTGGGAACCATCTGAAAAAGGAACTAAGCCCTCTAAGGATAGGCAACTGTCCTCTGGCATGGACAATATGTGGAGTCTCAAGGGGAGGGTTCAGACTGTTTCTGTGCATGGACAGGCACCTTATGGCCCATTCCCTCCAGAGGAACACCTAGCCCAGTCTTGATATTAGGATAAGGAAATTGGACTAGCCTGGAATGAATGCTGAACTGATCCACCTTGAGACCTCCTGACCTTTCTGAGGAGGGGATTTGGGGGTGGGGAAAAGGGAGGCTGAAGGCTGACCAGGAGGGGTCAGGAGGGGGAAGGGAGTCAGAACAAGAGGATACATGGATTAAAAAATGAGACTTTATTCTATAATATATATGAACCAAATGGATTCATATGACAGAGGAAATCAATTTGCAGATAAAAACAACCAATCTCAAAAACAGACTACTTTCTTAGCCACAGAAGCCTTCAACGTCTACCTTTTTCCCCTCAAATTACCAGGATTGGAATTTCTCCTTAACTTAAAAAAGGCATAAAATTGAAAACTCATGATTATTTCCCCTCCTTAAAGTGAGTCCATCACAACATCTAGTCCTTAACGAGCTGTTAAAAAGTATACATTCACACATCTAGTCCTTAACGAGCTGTTAAAAAGTATATATTCACAAAGCTGTAAAAACAATACAGTTCAGTACTAAAGTTAAGCAGATCCTAGAGCTTGTATGCTGGGATTGTTGAAGATGATACTTTGAACATTACTTGGATGATGAACTAAGTCTGTGAATTCTCTTATGACTTTTATTCTCTTGCTTTTTGGTATGGATAGTTTCAATTAAATATCTAAATTCCTTGACACAATGTGCTCAGCTCCTTCAATTCTAACTTGAAAGGTGTATTAAATATTTAAGAATCTGAATCCAAGTAGTGTCTATATAAATATTGTTTTATAACTACATATATTTTTGTTTTTTATAAATGATAAAATAATAAATGGAATAGGTTTGCAGTAGTGCTATGTTGTGCTGTAAGTACACTAAAACCACCTGTGTTAGATTGTGATGTGTGTTGTAATACTCTGCTTGTAAGCAGTTCTTTGTTATTTGTCAGTGATGAAGATTTGCTGACTATTTTGAAATGTCTTTGCCTTAGAATGCTGTATTTGAAGTCATCTATTATGAATACATTGAAGAGAGACTACTATTTACCTTTATGGCATTTTAAGTAACTGGGCAGGAACCTTTAGAATACAGAAAAAAGCTGAATTACTGTCATCTCTGTTTATTTAATTCTGCAACCTTGACAACATAATGTTCCCATAAACTTTCCTGTGGGGTGAGTTCAGTAGAACAAATGAACAGCAACACCTATTGATTTTTTCCACCTTGGGAATTAGCAGTATGATGGAGTAAATATGGCTGGATGGGTATTTTTGCCAAAGTAATCCACCATTCTCCTTTGCTAATATATACTATTCACTAGAAAACAAGTCAGCTTTAATTTTGTTTTTAAAGCCAGGATGTAATTTTTGCAGTTATTTCAGTGGGTTTTTTAATATGATCTCCTATTGCATTACCTCTCTGTTGTTTATTTATTTATAAACAATCTTTAATGCATGTGATTATATAATTTCTCAGATGTTGATTTTTAAATTCAGTCCCCTATCTCTTTATTCAGAAAAAGATTGGAGATACAGAAGTCCATCACATAAGGAAATTAACTTGTAACAGTATTGGGGGAAGTAATGAAAGACCATAAGAACTTCACATTCAGCCCCCAACGTCTTATGGTCCAGAGCCATGTTTACAATCTACTAATGCATGGATTTGCTGAAACACCATCCTAGAAGCAAATGCTATGGGGATGTTTGCTTTGATACTCTTGCAAGATTAATGACTTTAGACTAGTATGTATGCCTCCCATCAGTTCTTCTATGTTAAAAATAATGAATGGTTTTGGTAGTTTAATTTAATGTGACAAAACCTCCTCACCATATATCTAGCCCAAAAATCTCCACAAGCTTTAATGGCACTGTTTAATTATTTACTTTATAATTTCCATACTTGTTCTGTCATCAGAATAATTACATCAATTATCTTGTTTTGTTTTTCTAAGTATTTATAGATGTATGCCTAGAATATCTAGTAGCAACCACTTTCCTGAGTTTCTTCTAATTTTTAAAAGTTTTCAAAGTAAAGAAGTATCAGTTTCAGGGCCAAAATAGAATAAATCCAGCCTCAGCTTTTTAGATTTTTTCTGACATCTTCTTTGTTGTCATTAACTGTAGCTATTGTTAAATGTAAAATGACTTCTAAGGGTTTTTTTTCTTCATTTTTCAGTATTTAGGTGTTCATCTGCCAATATTAATCATTATAGGATCAGCTTCCTGTCTTTTAAAAGAAGTTGTTACAAAACTTTTGAATCCTTCCACTGAATAGCTTTTGAATTGGCCTATTTACTGTCTGCTGTAAAATTCATAGTATGTGTTCAATTCTCAGCAGCATTGAGTTAAAGCCAGCAACAGCATCTTTGATTCAAGAATGTTTTGGATTCCATCTCATCTGTGTGTCTTAGCTCTAGGCTATATCAACTCCAGGCTGTCTCAATTCTACACCTTGGCATCTCAACTCTAGGCATTATAGGTACAATATTCATACATTGTTAATTTGTTCAGCTAGTTTTTGAGAAATTTGTCAAGTGAAGTTTTGTTGTTTTTTGTTTGTTTGTTTGTTTGGTTGGTTGGTTGGTTGGTTGGTTGGTTGGTTGGTTGGTTGGTTGGTTGTTTGGTTGGTTGGTTGATTGGTTGGTTTTTCAAGGCAGGGTTTCCCTGTGTAGCTTTGGAGCCTGTCTTGGAACTCACTCTGTATACCAGCTGCCTCTGCCTCCCGAGTACTGGGATGAAAGGCATGAGTCATTACTGCTTGGCCTGTCAAGTAAGTTTTAGAAGCTTATATTTCCATGGGGTTATTTCAGAAAAGCCAGTTTTAAAAATCTGTAAGGGAGCTGGAGAGATGGCTCAGAGGTTAAGAGAACCAGCTGCTCTTCAGAGGTCCTAAGAATTCAATTCTCAGCAACCACATGGTGGCTCACAACCATCTCTAATGAGATCTGGTCCCCTCTTCTGGCCTGTAGGCATACATGCAGGCAGACCACTACATACATAATAAATCTTTTAAATGAAAGTAAGAAAACCTTTTATTTTTCTTCCTAGACTCTAGATGATCATGGTTAAACATATTTTGTATGTTTTACTCTTACATATATAGCTATTTTCACAGCAATAAGGTCAAATGCATCATCATTTCAGTATCTGCAAATATGCATGGAGTGGCAGGCAAACATCTGTGATCAGATGCTGCATACATGAAATCAGTATTTGCATCCTTAGAATTTTTAAGAAGGGACAGAAGTTGGGATTTTTTAAACAAGTTTTCTTGAAAATTTTGTTAGGAAATTTAGCAAATCCTCATATCCAGTTCACTTCTTCACTTATTTTTCTTGATTCATAGTTACCCAAATTAATATGATTCTCTTTGTTTACAGTTGTTCAGCAGATGAGTTTTTGTTTGAGAATTTGAAATTTTCAATTGTACATTTATAAGAAACAATTTGGTTTGTCTTGGGTTCATTGGATATTAAAATCACCAGCTCTTAATTTTATTTTTTCCTTTGTTACTTTTGACTTTGGTTAAATATGCTATAGGGAAAGAAAAATTCTCTCTCTCTTTTTTTTTCATTATGTAATGCTTTTGAAGCGGCAGCTGAGAAGATAACCCTTAGTCCATGCTACATTAACTTTCTATTTGGGCACTGTTGTATAAAGTACAGCATCCTTAAGATCATCAAGTTTCCGTCTGATGTTTGCTGGTTTGTGTGACTGCCCTTGAGTTTCTCAGTCTTTCTCAAATGAGAGCCTTTATTAGAAGTTTGCTTCTTTTAGTGTAAACTTTTTGAAATTTAACTGCACTGTTAAGATTTGAAGGTCTGTAAACATTCTTGTGAGCCTAATTTTTGCTTATTTAGAACTTCTGACACTTCAAGTAAAAAATAATTATAGTGCACCTATTATGCCTAGAGCTCAAATTTGCAAATAACACTAGGCAGAAAACAATGCAAATTCTTTAGTGTTGTGAGTGTATTTTAATTAGTTTTTGTCTTTTAATTCTTTTTATAAATTACCCTGGTTGTTTGAAATTGCTTAATAGCTGAGGAATAGTCTTTAGAAGACTGGTATCTTGTACTTAGGCTCATGATGAACAAAGCAAGTTTTCTCCCTTCTGGATTGGTGGCCTGTTGAGATTCTGAGGTATATAGAGGAGTAGAAATGGTGACTGTGAGGTTGTGAGAAGATACTCCAGTAGAAAGAAGCTGGAGAAAAAAAAATGTCCCCATGCAGCTAAAGTTTACTGGATCTATCAGGTCCAACATTTGCAGGTCTCCTTCTGACATTAAGAAAGGATCAGTTCTATGGTGACAAAGAGATGCACTTCATTTTTATGTTTCCTCATAATGGTAAAGAGATGTCAAGCCTCTCTACTCAGATAACAAATTGATTGTGGCTTCTTTTGCATTGTAACTAAAAAGAATTGAAGAAGCTCTGGAGGTGAGCTACAGCTGAAGCAGTGTTACTGATGAGCCACAGCCTGAAGCCGGTGAGCAGCAAGGACCAGCAAAAGCCATGGTGAATGTAAACAAGCAGAAAAAGAAGCCAAAGAGGATGGCAGAGTCAACTAAAGTTGAACTAAAGGGCAGTGGTGTCTCATGCCTTTAATCCCAGCACTTGAGAGGCAGAGACAAGTAGATCTCTGTAAGTTCGAGGCCAGCTAGTTCCAGGCCAGGCTCCAAAACGACAATTACTTCCTTTTGAAATTTGTGGGCCTGACAGAAATTCCGCTTCTTATATAACAACAATTTCTAACAATTTCTAAACACTACAGCTCTAAACTTTATCATTACTACTTAATCTTGTATATATTACAGTTTATAACTTTTACATATAAAACATCTCAAACTCTTCAATCCTTTATACCTGAAGTACCAGGAAGTAGTGAAGCATGAAGTCTTAGTCCTTAGACTCTAATATACCTTCTCTCAGATCCTACTGGCCCATGCCTGTTCATTCTAGCTACTCAGTCCTCCAGTTGATACAGGATAATTTTACAGTCCTTTCGTGACACAGTGCTTTACTGTGCCCTGCTATCTTGGAATAAATTTTGACTCCTTCACAGTAACTAATACTTTCCACTAATCAAGTTCTCACTGGGACCTATCTTGTACCCATCTTTGATCTATACACACACACACACACACACACACACACACACACACACACACACACATATATATATATATATATATATATATATATATATATATATATACTGGGGTTGCACAACACATGAGACTGTTTTGCTAAGGATAAAATTCTTAGCCCCTAAGATGTGGTCTGTGCTGGAGGGATAACTCAGCCATTCAAGGCTAGGCTCACAAAAATACCTGTGTGGTCAATTTTTTGGAAATATTCAGTTATTCTAAATGAAATTTAGATAATTCTTTGCATTGCATAAGCTGTATATAGACTTCAGTTTGCTACTTTATAGCCTCAGCTTTAAATGTTTTTAAAGTTCCTGTATGATAAAGAATACAATCAAAAGGGCTGTCAATGTGACTTCCTGAGTAAAGTGCCTTCTGGGGACATTAATTCAGATACCCAGCACCAAAACCCTTTCCCAAAAAAGTGGAGAAGCAATTGAGGAAGACATCTGTCTCTGGCCTCTATGCTCTTTGCACCAAGGAGTGCAACATACACTTAGACATATGTGCACACAGAGAATATGGAGTTCTAATGGCCTTGAGTAAATTTTAACATATAAAATAGTGGGTTTAAGTTTGAAAATAGGCATTGAAATGGGCTTCCACTCTTTATATGGCAGTGTGGCACAAAGCAGGAAAATGTTATAAAAAGATTATCTCATTGAGTTACAAAGTGACCACCCAGGAGAAGAGAGAATGCTGCCAAGACTCTAGAACCACACCCACCATTTTCCTGTCCTGTCAAAAGGAGCCAAATACAAACATTGATTTGTACTTGGTGGAACCTAGGCATTGGAACCATTTTCCTAAATGCAAAGAGTACATCATTGTTAAATACTTTTGTATTCATGCATAGAATCTCATAACATGAATTTTTCTGTAATTTTGTTTGTCCAATATTTGTGACATTAGCCCATATGGGTATAAGCTTTTTAGATTGTTTAATATTCATCTATATTTAGAAATACATTATATGAAGGTATGTGAATTTATCTATTACACAACTTTTTTGCTATTATTAGTAAAGTTTCTCTGATGAATCCTTTATATGTTTCTTACTGTTTTATTTTCAAAAAAAATTGTATAGATATTTCTTTTTGGAGAACAGGTAGGATCCAAGCTATTGTGCCATGGTATAAACATGTCATGAACTTTTACTTGAATTTCTAAGCTCTTCTGTTTTTCTGCATCCCTACCTTGTCTTTTCTCCACTTTACCATTTGGAAGTCAGTATAATACATTGCACTATAGTGTCATTTGCAATTTTCTATTATCTAGAGGTACCTCTAGTCCAGTGTTATTTGTCTCATATCTGTTTAAGTCTTTTGCTCAACCTTTTTAAAAAGGTTTTTGTAATTTTTTAATTGTATGTATGGCTATGGTGCTGTATATGAGTGTAAGTGCCCATGTAGAGGCTAAAAAAATTGGATACCTCAGTACCAAAGTTAAAGGTGATCGTGAAACACCTGATGTGAGTTCTAGGAACTTGTGTCCTCTGCAGCCAATATACGTTCCTAACCACTGAGCTGTCTCTCCAACCCCTCACTGAATCTTCTGTTGAGCTGTTGTTACTTTGATTCATTTATTGCAACTCATTATGTGTTTTGGATCTGACCTGTTATAAGCAAGTTTTCTAGTCCACATCACCTTTTTTTAATGGCAGTGATTTTGCTTCTGGAAATATCTTTGTTGTTGTTGTTAACTCTTGAGTATTCTCAAAGCTTAGTGCTTTGACTTTGACTTTGTGCTTGAGACCTATATGGAACTTGTACATGAGGCAGAAGTCAGCCTAGATATTTCTTTGCCAGATATCCCATAGACCCAGCAGTATATATTGAAAAGGCCACCCACCTGTGTTCATACTATACTAATATCCTGTGTTTGAGTCAGTCTTTAGACTTCTTGAACTTACATTTAGTACTCTGGACCAGTTGTCTATTTTATTTTATATTATGTACATGTTTGTGGTGACATGTGCATGTAAGTGTGGGTGCCCACAAAGGCCAGAAGAGGGCATCGGATGCCCTCTAGCTAAAGTTATGTGTTGATTTGAGCCCACCTGTGGGAGTGAGGAGAGCCATACTCCATTCAGCAAGTGTTTCCACGGCCGAGTCATCTCTCCAGAGCTGGTTTCTGTTTTTGAACCCAACTGTCTTGTAACTTTATAAATAAGCCTGGAACATGGCTTATTTTCAGGTTGTGGTTCTTATCTACTCATTGGCTGTTCTTGAACTTTTACTTTTGGGGAAAAGTGTTGGAAGTTTTTATTGAAATTTTACTGACTCTATAGAACATTGGCAGCTTCATAAAATGGAATGTAGATGTATTTGTGTGATAAGCCTTTGCTTATGTAAGTCATCTCATTTGTCTTGGGAATGGTAGGTAGTTTTTAGTGTGCAGATAACCTTTATAAGATTATTTTTAGGCATTTGATGGATTTTGAAGCTGTAGTAATTGTGAGTACTTTTTAATTTAAGAGTGAGCTTGGGACCAATGACTAGAATATAGTTGTTTCATGTAAAGAACTTTATCCAATAATCCTTCTGGTCATAATACTGTACATTTTTCTAGCTGTTGCAGTGAGTACAGTATCACCTGACATACTGGGACCATTGCTCCTTTTCCAGTTTGCATTCATTTCACTTTTGTGCTCTACTATGGGAAGATCTCAGAGTATTGTTTCATGAGATGTAACAGATTCTTTCTTTGTCCTAATAGGACAGTTTCAATATTTTACAATAAATATTTTTGTAAGGTTTTTGTTGCATTTTTGGCTTTTAATATATTTTCTTTATCAAACAAAAGATGATTTCTACTTTGTGCTTTGATCTATGTAGTTTGTAAGAGGCCTTATAATGAGTAAATGTAGAATTTTTTCAGGTCTTATCAAAATGGACACATGGTTTTTCTTTAACCCTTTTCTGCTGATATTGTAATTGAATAGAGAGGAGTTACAATATTAAGCTTTGAAACATCGATGGTAAACTGGCTGTTCAGACTGTACACTTTTCTCAGAGATTTGCTTACTGACCCTCTATCAGTGTTTGCTGTTAGCTGGCAGTAGTTTAATTAGCATATCACTGTCCTCAATAGGATGCAGCAAGCTGCTGTTCTATGTAAGTTAACTCCTAGCCCAAGGGTGCTCTCTGTTGTCTAATCTGAGGGCATGCCAATCCTTAGTAATGGTAACATTACTATAAAGCACTACTTAACTATTGGAATGAAATATTCACTAGCAAACAGGGTTAGTAAAGAAATAATTTAGACTTCCAGTTCCAAGGAATGACATAGGAGTAGAACAGCAAGGATATTTGGGATATATTAAATTAACTGGAATAAAGTATGAGAATGGTCATAATTAAAGATGAGACTTAGAGTAGAGTTCAGATTCAATCAAGGGTGGATCTTGATTGCCCAGCCAAAGATTAGGCCTGGTTCTGTAGCAACTCAATTTTACAGATAAGAAAATGCATCTTGAGAGGTCATGACCTGCCTCTGATACTACCAAATCAGAACTGTAAATTTATAATAAAAAGAATTTAATCACACTAGTCCTTTATAAAATGGATTGCACTCTACCTACTAGTTTATATGCTAATTGTTTTACTTATATTTATGAAATAGTGTTTTTAATTATGTTTTTGTTTTATATTCTTTAGTTGTAATATTAAATTGGTGGGGACAAGAATAGAGAATTCTTCAGTGTTGAGGGAAGTAATAAGTATTCATTTCTTATGATACTGGATGTTCAAGCAAGGTCATGGGTGCTAGAGAAAGAGAAACAAGCCATATAGTATCTCTGGGTGATTAATGTGAGAGGGCAGGTCTCATTCAGGGTTCCAGCCAGTACTTATATTGGTTTTGAAATCCTGATGATGCATTGCCTGTATCTAGTGGATACCTTTTCTTGTAATTTTTTATTTGCTCTGTGCTTTCTTAAGTTAGAGGCTAAGAGTTTCATGCTTCATTTGGGATGATGAGTATCTTTGCCTTTTCTTATTTCTGTGTTGTACTCATTACCTTAATATTCACAACACATTTTTATTTGACTTGTATGCATATATGTTGGGGTGGGCAAGTTCTCAGGATGTAATTCAGAGAAGCCTTAAACTCACCCCCGGCCTTCTGCCTCAGCATCACAAGTGCTGGACTTCAGTGCCTGCCAAGGTGCCCAGTCTTCTGTCATGGATTTAAGCACCATGGGATGGTTCTTTATAGTTAGAAGTCTGAGGAAGCTAAAAGGATGAACACATGCTAAGTGAATAGATGACTAATAGTTGTCTTATTCTTATGTAGTGTAATACCTGTGGGATAAGAAATAATGTCTTTTAGATAGCATTAATTACATGTAACAATTGTGACTATATGGTCATGAAATGAATTACTTAAATTTATTTGTCTTGTCATTTCTACAAAATTATGGAAGAATACTGTGAAGAATCAGAATCCTTTCTGATTCACTGATTTTAAAAGATGGATTATAATAAGTTAATTTTAGTTTGTAACTATTTCTGTTTTCTACCTTGATAATGTTTGTTACACTAAAAATTCATTAGCCTCTCTGTCGCACTAAAAGTGAAAGTGATGAATTTTAATAACAAAGGAAGCTTAGTTCCTTTTGTAACCAATACTTTAAATTTTAAGTTTTGCCAGAAAAAAAAAATACACAGTTACTCTGCTATTGACAACACTCATAGCATAGAATTTCCTCATGACATGGCTTTTCTTTTTTTTTTTTTTTAAACTTTATTTATTTATTTATTTATTTATTTATTTATTTATTTGCCTTGGTGTTTGCCTGGAACTGGAATTACAGACAGTTGTTAGCTGCCATGTGGGTGCTGGGAATCGAACCCAGGTCCTCTGGAAGAGCAGACGGTGCTCTTAACCGCTGAGCCATCTCTCCAGCCCCCATGACATGGCTTTTCATTGCCTTTGGGCCAGTGAGTAATGATCCATACTGCAGTGCTTTCTGCTTACCCATTAAATAGATTAATATTGACAGGATATGTCTTAGTATATACTGATAGGAATACTGGTGCCTTAGTTACTTGGAGAAATTAGAATAAAAAGAAAATTTACAGAAGAGAAACTCAGACATGGACTCTGTAAAGACCTAATCAAAATCGCTGAACTAGAAAGAGTCCCCAAATAATTAGGTAGCCTTAACGTGAGGCGTTAGATGGCCTGACAGATGTTTCAGAACAGAGTTGAGAATGGAAGGAAGTGTAGTCTCTCAGATCCAAAAGTGAAATAATTTCACCCACGAAAAAGTTCTTCTAGTCAGTGACCAAGCAGAAGATAGCATTGAGTAAAAGGAGATGATGGACTAGCCATCATCCCTCAGTGTCCTTAGCAGGTAGTTACGTTTGGTGGGGAGAAGTGGATCTCCATGTACCCAAGTGATCACTGTCAAGGTATGCTCCCAAAACATTCTACAAACCTTTACAATGAAACATCCCTGTCTGGGGAGGTGCTGAACTCAGAGACAAGGGACAGCAAATGGTTATAGTTTCCAAGTCTGTGACATAAAAAGATAAAATAAAAATGTAAAAGTTGACAAATGAAGACTAAAGTTATTCACAAAAATGTGTTTGAATGACAAAACTAATGCTAAATTTTGTCCATATTTTAAGGCAGGTGGAGTAAACAACTTGCAGTACAAGTTTTGTTTGTATGCATGTTTAAACATATTCTAAAACATTTAAAGTACATGAACCATTTATGTTCATTGGAAGGATAATGAAAAAGCTAGGCAGACAGGTGTTGCTGCATGTTGGTTGGCCATGAGATTCCAGTATGGAAGGTAAATCTAGTGAGAATTCTCAGTTGGGGTTTAGAACTAACCAAGGTATGCTGAAAACATTATTCAAATTGGAAAGCAGTAGCAATGGAGCACTCCATTAAACACAGCACTTGGGAGGCAGAGGCAAGCAGATCTCTGTAAGTTCAAGGCCAGCCTGGTCTACAGAGTGAGTTGCAGGACCACCAGGGCTGTTACACAGAGAAACCCTGTCTTCCTGCCTCAAAAAAACCAAAAACATTTTATTGGAAAGCAGATCTACTCCAATTGAGAGTCATTCTGGCTAAGAAATTAAGGGAAAAGTCAGAAGTTTAAAGACGACTAGATTGTAAAATAGTGATGCACATTAGTACCTGACAATTTAACTTTTTGTGATGCTGTACATTTGCAGTAAGCAGCACTCCACTTCTAAGGCAGTGTGAGAGAAACACAACTCAGAGATGCTAGAGACATAGTTGGCTGTGGCACTTCACATCCCATAGTTAGTCTAAACCCACTTTAACAGTGTTTATAATTGTTTCTCAAAATTGTGCCATGACACTGTTCCCTCAGCTGACACCCTGAACTATGTTGCTTTCTCCTTTTGGCACTTCTGTTCTTTGAGTAGGTAGACCTCTTTTGCATCTTTTCTGCAGTAAGAACTTCAGTAAATTTTATAGTCATTCATGGTTATAAATTTAGACTTTGGAAATTAGAGCCACATTAAGTTCATGTATGTGCTCTCTTAAAGAACTTCTTTTCATTATCCTGAAAAATAGACATTAAATTTTACATTGTAAATTTATAATTAATTTTTATTTTTGTGTTGTTTTGTGTGATCATTTAATTTCTCTCTGAGCAAAATTATAAATGATATATTTCTGAGTTAATTAAAAATTAGTATTTTTAACTACATTTAGGTACAAGGAGTAAGTTCCAGTGCTACACAGAATAGAGTGACAACATAATTTAGTGTTTATCATATACTTCATAAAGTTTCAGGAACTCATCCACATAAGGAAATAAAATTGCTATGGGAGAGGACAGTGCTCATTCTGATTGATCATTGCACATTATCTGCCCTAAGGTAGGAACAACTACTGCCTATCCATTAAGAGAGTCTGGGGAAATTTATTTTTTCTTTACCTAACACATACAGAGGAAATGTTTTATCTTTGATGTGTGCCTGGTGTAGTTGGGCTTTTCTGTGGGTCACCAGCTTACAAAAAAAATGACCTGGAGACTTATATTAATTATAAAAGCTTAGGCTTGCTTCTAAATACCTCTTATAATCTAACCCATTTCTATTAATTTACTTTATGCCATGTGGCTTTATTACCACATTTTTATACTGTCCATCCTGCTTTCGCTGTGTTTCCCGGCATCTTTTTCTCCTTCTTCCCAGTGTCCTCTCTACTTATAAATCCTGCCTCGCTACTGGCCATTTGGCGTTTTATTAAACCAGTCCGAGTGGCACATCTTCACAGTGTACAGAATTGTATTTCACAACAGCCTGGTATACCAAAAACTCATTTGATGTTGACTATGTCCATTGTGCTGGCTTCACCTAAGGCTCTTTAGTGCTGTGTACATCTGGCAAGGGAAATTTTTACTTTTTCTGTCTTTTTCTTCCAAACATTATGGATGATTGAGCAAAACTCTTATTGCATTAGCCATTTAATCTATATATTGTGAATTTAGTATGTAAATTTATAAAAGTCTTCCTTCAAAAAAACAAAACAAGACAAGCCAGACAGTGGTGATGCATGCCTTTAATCTTAGTACTTTGAGGTAGAAGCAGGAGTACCTCTGAGGCCAACCTGATCTACAGAATGAGTTCTAGGACAGCCAGGGCTACACAGAGAAACCCTGTCTTGAAAAACAAAACAGCAACAACAACCAAAAAAAATTCTTGATTCTCAAATATCTTTCTTGGTTCTCAAAAATTCTTTAAAAATATTTTACTTTTGCTTTTAACAAGTGGAAGTATTTTCAATGTTAAATAAAAGCTGTAAAAACATTATCTCTTATTTATCTAGAGTAACTTATTGTACATTAAAGCATACACTAACCTGTGACTGCCTCCAAGTACTTGAGAGGCTTTGAATAGGTACTGGGTATAAGGTGGAGCAAACACACATTATTTCCAAACATTTGAAAATACTAGCTTAAACCATTATTTTATAACAATGATTAATCAAAGAAAATAAACCAGAATTTTATTTTTATCATTTTACTTTTGTTGCTAGTGTTTAAAAATATATTGAGTATTTTGTGATTGTTGATAAATGTGGCCAGCAGAAGATCAATGTTTTAAAATTTGAAACAGTATAGGTTTGTATTGATTAATGTGGCTAAATCAAAATAGGAGGCTTTGTAACAGCTTTCTTAGACAGGCCGCTCCCCAGGAATGGCAACCTATCCATTTTAGCTTTCCACTGATAAATCAGCTTGAAAATTGGATGTCAAATTTTTTTTCACTGAAGTAGTGATTTTTTTCTTGCCCTTTAACCTTTCTTGATATATTAGATTGGTTTATAAGACTAAACTCTATCTCAGAGAAAGCAGTTGTCAAATTGACAATAGATGAATTTTTAGATGATTTTAACATCCGTTTATATATATGTATATATATTATGTTATATTACACCTAAATATAATTAAACACATTCTGATGCCCTGTCTGGGGATAGTTTTTATATTGAAAAATTAAAACATATATTTCAAAATACTCAGCATGCTATTTGTGGATCTGAAAAGTTAGAGAAAATCAGAGTCCTGACTGAGTTTCTATCTGCTCATACAGTGCTCAGAGTTCTGTTCAGTGTGGACAGTTTTTTACATAAAATTATTGCCTTTTCTTGGAAAATATTCCTAGGTTAATCAGTGGCTACTCTCATACCCTAAAGTATGGCCAAGAGAAACCTGGCATGCTTTGTTACCATAAGAACAAGAAACAGAGATACAAGGAACAGTGGTACTCTCCTACTTCTCAGTAACCAGTAATGGGGGTTTAAAATAGCACTGGAAAGATATGATTAACATCACAGAAAAAACAAGCTTAATTTGGATTTAATGAGTAATGGGTTAGACTTAGGTGATGGCTGACAAGACTAGATCCTATTGTGGACTCTGTTAGCCAGAGAAGGTATTGATTGTGAAGTTTCTGTTGTATAATTACTTTTTTTTTTTTTTTTTGCCAAGAAAAAAAAAAATGCATGGTGTATTGATCTAAACGGGAGCCTCTGAGTAACAGCTTCCCTTGACTAACAGTGAGTGTCATCTTTCTGCCATGATAAATGGTCACACACTGGCCCCACATAATTACTTTGTGCTGAAATGAACCTCCTATCCCCTTCTCCCTTCCCTGTGCAGAGATATAACAGTTGTCTTCATCTGAAAACTGTAATTTACTGGACTAATCATCTTCTTAATAGGGGAAAATCCTTGTCCCCTAGAGTATGCCCTGTGTTGGCTAAGGGAAACAGAAACACCTTTTAAAATGATGAAAAAAAATAAAAAGACTTCACAGTATGTACCTTTTTTTTTTTTTTTTTTTTTTTTTTACCAATTTTCAATTGTTTTTATCCTTGCTTTCAGCTATCTATTCACCCCTGATTTATTTTCAACCTTAAATTTTATACTGAATATAAATTAACAGAGGAAAGATAGAGATAGTCAAATGCTCGGTTTGCAATACTGGAAATGACTTATATTTATTAACCTATTAAGTTTATAAAACTGACTAGATTTTGTAAATATAAAAAAATTATTTAGGTAGCATTTATTTTGAGAAAACCCCCTACTTACAACACTTTCCTCTATGGTATTAAGTCTTTAAGTAGCATTGTAAATTTTCTTCTTTGACCATTCTGTTTAAGCAGCAAATAAGCCCTCTTAAGTGTGCCAATCGCATGGTCCCTAGCCATTCTAAAAGACTAAGATGATTTGGTGCTTGTCAGCCTTTTGACAAGGATTTGCAGTGTGTTCCTAACTCTCTGTGAGTCTGTGCTAGGTTTTGATGAGCACAGAGCTGTCTTTCTTGTCCCTGCTTTAATACTTGCTCCTGTGTAGTGACTTTTACTTAAGTAATGTTATTTAAAGAGTGTCTGGCAGTCATTTTAGATTGTTGTGTGGCCGTGATGAAGGGTTGGATAAAGGTCATTTTCAATGATTGTGCTTAGTTAAATAAATGTACAAATTTTCACCAAGGAGTTTTGCTTTTTAGTCACAAACTCCCTCTTAGTGCCTCAGCAAATGCCAAGTAAAATGTAATTTTTTCTGCCTTTAAGGCATTGTATTTCATATTTTCCTTTGTTGTGAATTTTCTCCTCATAATTGTGTTTATTGTGTTTATTCCTATGACTGAATACAAACATTTTATTTGGTTGTAAATTAGATCCATTACATCTGACAGTTGCTGAAAACCCTTTATATAGATATGAATGAATGTTTAGAAAGGATTATTCTTAGCTAAGACTTATTCAAAATCACTACTTAAAAACATGAACCATTTCTCCCTTGAATGTAGCACAGGTTGACATTTTCTTCCTACTCTGGCCACAGCTGGCTTCTTGCTGTTCACAGCTAGCAAGTGAAATCTCTGCAGATGAAAGCCATCCTGATCCTATGTAGTCATTTCCCGTCACTTTACCAGCCTCAAATCACTTCCATGACCTAGCACTGCTTATCAAGAAAGCCCAGACCCAACTTCTGCATTGAGATGTGCTGTGCTCCAGGAAAATGATACTTCCTTAAAGCCATCACACTGTGGGTAGCTCATCACCACAGTGTCATTTTCTAAAGTAACTATTATGTTTGTTCCCTGAGGAAATACTGTCTCTAATCAAGTCATTTATCACTTAAATTCTAAAAATCTGTATGCTGAACAAAGATGTCCCTTTATTTATTTTAATTGTTAGCACATTTTTAAAATCTGAAACAAAGAGGGAAAAAATGTGCTACAATGCCTCAGGTCAAAGGCTCATTGATCTTGTATTTTTTAAAATATTTATTTTAGTCAACTAGATGGAAAGCTGCATTGTAGCTGAATGCTTCAGAAGTCATAGATCTACATTGAGTTTGATGGAAAACAGCTTTTCTCCTTTCTATTCTAAATGGTTCCTACTTTGATTACAAGCATTTATTATAATTATCAAGAGATTAGGCTCTTATAGAATCCTAGTAATGGAACCATTTAAAAGGAATATAATGACAGTTTATTGGATTCTGCAAAAGAAAAGAACACAGAGTAATCTGTTTTGCAGAGGGCTCCACTCTTAGCTGAATATTCATTTTATTATTCTGTATCTATTCATTGTTGTAGTTTTGGGTGTAGTATTCTTGAAAATGTGACCTGACCTTTGGACTTTCTATGTTCTCTGTTCTTTGTAAAACACACACACACACACACACACATACACATGTGTTGACTTTTGTATGCTATAAAAATTAGTGCAGTTGATATTAGTGTAGTTGATGCCAGTTAATTCCTTATGAATGAAAACTGTGGACCTAACAGTTTTGATTATTTTAACTCATTTCGAGATATACACACACATAAATTCACAGAGGGGATGAGGAGAGAGAGGGAGAGAGAAAGGGAGAGAGAAGATTCAAGGTTTTGGGTGAAAAAAAGAAAGAAAAAACTAAATTCAGTGGAGGTCACTGAACTTGTTTGTAACTAGCAGAACTGCACTGTGTGCAGAAATACAAGAGAACAATTAGAGAATTGATGTCTGTGCAGAGAAAGGATTGAGGTGCTGATGCTGTCTGTCTGTCAGATATGCCAGAGGCTCAAGTTCAGCAAAACCCTTTTTTGTAGTGGGAGACACTGGGAATGCTATGCTAATTATTCTGGACATCCTCAAAGTAAAAGACCACCAGCCAGCTTCCCTACCTAAATAACATCCTGGTGGATATAGCAAGCCTTCATAAGTATTTTTTTTTAATTTTTTTCATAAGTATTTTTTAAATTACTTTGGGTTTTTATTTTTATCAAAGTGGTAAAGGAAATATTTTTTAATGTTTATATTTTCTATTGAATATTTTTTAGGGGTGTCCTTTTTTTTGACAGTATCTTACTCTATAGTGCAGGCAGGCTTTGAACTTGAAATCCTTCTGCCTTAACCTCTTGATAGCTGGGATCTCAGACCTGCCCCACTATTTTGGCCTACTCTAAATAGTATTTCCTTGAAGCATTTCAAATTTGTGTTTCGATACTTTAGCTGTTTCATATTAGCAACATACTGTAAGGATTTCTGGCATGTAGCAACCACATGGTAAACCCAATATGGCTGGAGCAGAGCATGCCTCGTATGGAGGACACACCTTTAGGTGTGACTAAGTAAATCCATGCCCACAGGTTCTCTTAAAAGGAGACGCCATGTGAAATTCTGTCTCTTTTTCTCTTCTGCTTCTCTCCCTAATACTTGCTCGGCAACGCTCCTGAATAAACTGTAGTGTAGCGCTGGTAGTGTGTGTGTCTGATCTCATGCATAAAACCAACACATATATAGTGTTATTTTGTTGCTGTTGTTGCCAAACAAGAGTGTGAAATTAGGAGTCATGGTTCTATCCCTTAAACTTAGCTGAAAATTCTTAAAACACTTGATATGTACCAGAGGCTTTAGTTGCTGTTCTAGGTTTCTAGAGGTTCTGCCCGAGGCGTCTTGTCTTCATTGCTCACTTTCTTCTTGTACACCGAGAAGGGCTGGAAAAATAGTCACAGGCCTACCTGCACTGACACACAAAGCAGGGAAGGAACGTTTCAGAATGCTAGTGACTCACAAACTGATGAGAGAATGCTCAGGAAGCCATCTGTTCTGTTAAGTCAGCTGCCTTCTGATACAGTGCTAAGCCTTGCCTTTAAAATAGTCTGCATTGTTTGCATACTGTATTGCATAATGTATTTATTTTATGTAGCATGTATTTATATATGACTTTACTATATAATATGGAAAGTATATATAGTATAGACATTTTATGAAATGTATGGACATAAATAAAAAAATCACAAAACATATCAATCTCAACAGGGCAGTTTATAGCTGTAATTCCAATACCTGGGAATCTAAGGTAGGAAAATCTTCAGTAGATCAGGACTAGCCTGTGTCACATAATGAATTGTAGGCTATCTTTAACTACAGAGAATCTGTGAATCCTGTCTCAGGTGAGGTGGAGACATAGAATACTGAAATATTTTAAGGGATTAATTTCTGGCTTCCCTATGATTAAACTACTCAAAAACATAGAAAAGTGAAATTAGTCTGTATATATTAAAGACTTCATTTGTGTCACTGACTGCCAAGCTAGGTTATTAGAAATCTAGTTTCTTTCTTATTAGACCTCTCCTTAGATATAATTATATATTTTACTTTGTCAAACTGCTTGTCCATATGACTTAATTTTATCTTTACATATAATTGCATGTAGTAGTGCTTTTGTTAATGGAAATTGAGTGATGGTGGCACATTCTATGTGCAAGTTGGTCATGATCACAGTGGCAGTGGTTTAGTAGGAACAGTCATAAGTAACCTTTTACTTTAGTTTTCTATTTGAAAATCAGTTACACACTTTACTAAAATTACTATTATTCATATTCTATGTGATATATCACTGACTTTCTTTAGTAAAGCAAAGAGACTAATAGATTGTGATTTTACATAGAGATTTTAGTACACTGAAATAACTGGAAAGTAAGCAACTGAACCCTCCCCTTCCCAAAAAAGTGAATTTCACTTCTAGGAATTGTCTTAGGTGTCTAATCATTTTCTAATGTCTAAAAACAATATTTTGTTCTTATAGGGAATGTATGTATCTTGTAGACAAAATTGGAAGTAAGCTGGTGTCTTGTGTTTATTTGCCTATGCAATGTGTGTCATCCTCATTTGTACATTGCTTTGTAGAAATACCATTTTGTGTGATTATTGAGCACTATCCCAATGTGTCAGAGGTAGTCTTAATCAGCTTCAACATACCAGATTGCCAACAGCTAACACCTAAATTAATGTGATTTGTGAAACATGAATCCTAAGTGTCTCAAATACAAACTCAACAGTGCAAATAGCAGGCCGAGGAAAACAGAGAGGTCAGTAAGGAAATGTGACAGTGTCATGTGAATGAATGTGACTTTCTTTCCCCTAGATAATTTCTAATAAAGAATGTGATGGTGTAGTACTAGAGGTATGTGGAAACACTGTGTTACCAACTCCGCAGAGTGAACAGTATTCAGATAGATGTTGTGTGATTGCTGATGACCTGCCAGGACTTTGGATTATTTCATTGGGAGTCACTGTCTTCCTGTTACATGATTTAGCCATCTTGATGGGCTCCTTCCTTAGAGGACTCAGATTTGTCCAGCCTTCATACAGCAGAAAGGCAGGCTGACAATGTTAGGTTTCTGAGTCCTATTGGGTGTCTTAAGACAGTTCACCTGAGCAATATAGGAAGTTTCCTTTTAAAACACATGTTAATGTTTTATTTAAAATAAATGAAGGATTTTGAAAATTGTCCCAGTAGTCTTTTGATCTTTAAACATCAAATGTTTCTTTTGTTAGACTGAAACTCAATTTCCTGGAAATCACACTTAAAAGAGCTGCTTCTGACTTACAGTATCACTAAGTAGAATCTGACCTTTGTTTCTGGTGGACAGATTTTCTCATCTTGCATTTTCACATTGAAGACTATGAAGTCACTTTATTCTTCATGCTACTAGAGAAATAGACTTAAAAAATGTAGTGTTAGTGTTGTACCCAAGAGACAGAAGTAAGTAAGCAGGGTTTCCCTCAAAAATCTGCCTCCTTGGAGGGAAACAAAAAGAAAATCAATAGTGAATTAAAAAACAAAAGTCAGCACCCAGATTCTAGCAAAAGGCCTTTCTTTTTTATAGTTCCAAATGTAAGTCCTTGAGACCTTTTATATAACTAATTTTTAAAGGAATAATAAAGATTACTCGTTGTGATTTTCTCTCTATCAAATAGACATGCTTCCCCTTTACACTGATAGTAGAAATAAGATCTGTCTTGATGGGCAAGTATGACCAAACTATAAAGCAGACATATGAAGGAAACTAAATGAAACCCATGATTTTATACAGATATCATATGCTGATATGAGGGATTTTTTAAAAAAAGAAAAATAACCATAACCCTCATAAAAATTACAAGATGACATTAACTTGAATTCTTAAAGTTCATTTTGTCTCTTTCCTAATTACCAGTGATCATTTAGGGTAGTTGGTTTGCTTGAAAGGAGGCAGGAAATACTTGGCTTCAGTGTCATATCCTCATCAGGAGAATTTTTTCAATTGCATTTACAGCCAGTGTAGCTAAGCAAGAGGAGTACCAGAGAACACACACCTGCACTGCTACTTAGTAGTTGCTTGATACTGAGAACAACATTTCACCTAGACTTCATTCTCTTCTAAGAATGTGTGATGATGGTGCTTTCATCATTTGGAGTTTAAGAGGACTAAATAAGCTAGGATAAGTGCAATGGTTAGATCTATGCTTATTGGCCCATCATAGTTACCATCCTACCAACCTATCTCTTGGATTATACTAAGGTAACAAACAACCTGAACATCTCAGGGATTCAAATCAAGAAAATCTTATTTCTCACTCAAACCCATGCCTAACCTCAGAATGGCATTGCTCCCAGAAGTCACTCTAGCATCTTAACTGCTGCTGGTATATTCAGGGAAAGGGACGTAGCATCCTTGCTCTAGCCACTGTCTCTGGGACTCTTGTCTGGAAGTGACTGGCTGTTGTCACAAGTAACTGGCCAAAAAGTCACATCAAGTTTTTCTTCAACATACATATAGAGTTAGGCATGGTGAAGAACAACTGTTTCCCCAGCATTTGACACACTCAGGTAGGGGGATTAACCTTGCTACAAGGTCAAGGAAAGCTTGAGCTACATAACAAGATCGTGTCTCATTTTTTAAAAAATAAAAAGGAAAAAAAGTATATGGGATAAGTACAATTTAGAGTGTATCCAGAAGGAGACAATGACAGCTTTATCTTAATATCTTTATTATAATTTATATACTATAAAACTACTCATTTAAATTATATAGTTCAGGTACTCAAGTTAGCATCACAACATACAAAACTATATAGTTCAAGGTTGGTATGTAGTTCATGGTAGAGCATTTGCCCAGCATATGAAAAGCCCTGGTTTTAAAACTTAGTACTGGGATGAAAAGAAAAAGGAACAGACACAAAGCTCCAGTTTTTAATATGCAATCTTTTATTGGCATATATTCACTGTATAAGGTCATGAGTTTTATAAAAGTTCATTATATACTTTCTGCCTCTTTTTGTGAAGATAATTTGTAATTACCAATCTGTCAGACTTGTTTTTGTTTGATCTGAATTGCAAACACAGAATTTTTTTTTTTTTTTTTTTTTTTTTTTTGAGGGGAGAGAGGTTCCTATGTAGCCCTGACAGTCCTGGAATTCATGCTGTAGACTGGGCTGGCTTCAAACTCAGAGTTCCTTCTGCCTCTGCCTCCCAAGTTATACACAGAATTTTTTATATTGATGATTAGTAGGTGGTAATGTGTGGAAGTAGAGGTGTTTATATATCTCATGTGTGCTTTTAGTAAAGTATCTGTTTGGACTCAAACCTTTTACCTGATTTCTTGAATAATTTTGATTTCTAAGTCTCTAGTAACAGGTTACCATCTTTGGTTTTTGTTTTATCATGTAAATTCAATCTTCTGTTAGTTAATGAGAGTCCATCTCTTAAAAAAAAAAAAAAAGACTCAAGCATCATAAAAACTAAAACTGAACAAGAAAATTGAAACTGTAAGCAAGCACCCAATTAAATGTTTTCTTTTTTAAGAGTTGCCTTGGTTGTGGTGTCTCTTCACAGCAGCAAAGTGGGAGTGGGATATTTCTGTGACCCAGTTGACCATACCATTTATTAGAAGGACTTGGAAGACTTTGAGACTTTGAACTAGAAAAGCAGTTAGCAGGGCTTAATGGGCCGTCCTGATAGGAACATTGGAGACAGTGCTGAAGGCTATTTGAATTGGGGGCCCAGCTCAAGGAGCTCCAGAGGGGAAAATATTAGTAAGTGGCCTAGAGATGTTTCTTGTGATATTTTGACAAAGATTATTACTGGATTCTGTCCTTGTCCTAAAATCTTCCTGAGGTTAAATTGAAGAGTTTTAGATTAATGGCATTGGCACAGGAGGCTTTTGTGTTGAAGTTCTATGCAGAGGAGATAGCCTGTGTTATCTGATTATGAGTGACCACTCCTATGCAGGTCTATAATGAAAAATGAACAAGCTGAGCAAGGAAAACTACCAAATGAACAACACTCAGGGATGGAATGGGGCATCCAGAAATGGAATGGAGCTAAGTCCAGTGTTCAAGGAGCTAAAAAGTTTAAAGAAAAGCCTGGTGTGAAATGTAACCAAGGGAATGGTGGCCTCAGGCCAAGACCCTACCAGCTAAGCTTCTAACTTGTGAAAAAGAGTTAAAGGAATACTTACCTGGCAGGGGAGATACCATAATCACGAAAGTGGTTTTCCCAGGACAGGGCTTATCCATTGCACACTGGATGTGCTGACCCCCAAATGCGGGAAACTGCATGATTTCTGCAGGGCAGGGGGAGTTAAAGGAAAGCTTAAGCAGTGAAGGAAACTAGCAACAGCAAAAAGCTGATTCAAATATAATTGAACAAGGAACAAGTTCAAGCCTCATCAAGTAGTAGAGTTTGGCAGTTTCAGCCGCATGGTTCTAGCTTTAGATTCAAGGTTACAAAAAAGGAATTATAGAATCTCCCTCCAAGACTAAGGAAAGTTGCCAAGGCCAAGCATGTTACAAGGGTGTCCCTGCATAGAGCCCCAGAGAGGCCATTGCATGAAGCTGTGAAGCTGAAGCCTTGATTGCCTTGGAGACTCCATGATGTTGGAGATTTGTGGGATACCTGCCAAGAAGAACCTAAGAGTGGAACCATCCATTGAAAAAGAAGTATGTTGCAATCAACAAAACTGAAAGGAGTTGGTAATCTAAAGAGCACTTTGATATCAGGCATGGTGATAAAGAGTTTGGAGTTTCCCCAGCTAGTTTTTGGTCTTGCTTTGTTCCAATATTTCCTCATTATGCTCCCTTTCTTCCATTTTGAAATGGTAATCAATGTTATATGCCATTGTATGTTAGAAATATGTGATTTGCTTTTTTATTTTGATTTTACAGCACTTACAGCTAAGAAAAACTCATGAGTCTCAAAAAAGATGTTGGAACTTTGGATTGACAAACAGCGTTGATACTATGGTAGACTATGGAGACTTTTGAAGTTAGACTGAATGCAAAGCATTATGATGTGGCCTAAAAGCCCATGGTGGCTGGTGTGGGATATTTATCTGAGAAGACTGCTGGGGCATAGGTTTAAGCCAGTAGAAAGTCTTCATTAGCCAGCCAGTGACCACACTCTTCTCAGTGTGAGCTTTTAAGCACAAAAATCTTATTCCTTGTTGATATACTTCAATTAACAAGAACAGTTAGCAAGAAGAACTACAGAAGCAGAAAAGCAAGGACTTTCTCAGAACCATGTGGTCTTTGATGAGTAAGACCTTTGTTTTAGTTTTGACAGCTGGTGCTGTCTATGTTCTGAGTCTGAATGGCACTTCCATCATAGAGTCAGTTGTGCTAAGATCATAGGGTCTATTAATGCCTGGGGCTGTTACAGGGTCCAGGAAGTAGAATGTGGTGGTTTGAGTAAGAATGGTCCTTATAGGCTCATATAATTAATGCTTAGTTGTCCGTGTGGCTCTATTTAAGAAGGATTAAAAGGATTAGGAGATGTGGTCTTGGAAAAAAATGTTGTTGTAGTCTCTGAGGTTTCAGAAGCCCATGCCAGGCACAGGGTCTTTTATCTCTGCCTATAGATCATGATGTAGCTCTCAGCTGTTACTCCAGCCCTGCTTGCATGCTGCTATGCTCCCTACCATGATAACAAATTAAACCTCTGAAACTGTAGGCAAGCCTCCAGTGTTTTATAAGAGTGACCTTGATAAAGAAATTGTGAGACATTTACACAATGGTGTATTTATTACTCAACAGTTAAAAGAAAATACATCATGAAATTTGCTGAGGTAACCCTTATCCAGAAAGACAAACAGAGTATGTACTCATTCATAAGTGGATAGTAGATGTAAAGGAAAGGATAACCAGGCTACAATCCCACAACCCCAGAGAAGCTAGGTAACAGGAGGATCCTAAGCGGGACACATGGATCAACCTGGGAGGAGGAAATAGATGAGATCTCCTGAGTAAATGGGAGCACAAGTAGGGGGAGAGGGGGCTGGAGCATGGTCCTGTTGTGGGAGGGAAAAAGAGGGAGAGCAAGGAAAGAGATATCTCCATAGAGGGAGGCACTATGGGGATAGGAAGAAACCTGGTGCATCAATAAAAAAGAGTCACCTTAGTCATGGTGTCTCTTCACAGCAATAGAACAGTGATTTAGATAAACTTCCTGAAACTGGAATTACAGACAGCGAGACTATAGATGTTAAGAAATTAAGTCATTAACTCCTTGTTGAAAATATACATGTTTCAAACTTGGTGCTAGAGATACAGTAATGAGCAAAACAAAAACAGGCCCTGCATGTTCTCCTTTAGTGAGACTTCAAAATAAAAAGTGAATAAAATCTATGAAAGCTTTCTGCATGTTTTTGTGAATAGTGCTTCTCACAAGTGACAATATCATCTTTTTTACTATATTAGTATATATTGTGTAAACAAAAAACTTATCATTTTAAGCTGAGTTATTTACCACCAATGTTTATTGACATTAAACTGAAAACTAAGTTCCATATCAAAATGCTGCATTGGACATGTAATGTACATGTTTCAAGTAGTTCCTGAAATGCACTGTGGGTTTTAATAATGGTTCAGCATGTACAAGACAATATTATCCAATGGTAACCATAGTTGTTAATCGTTTATATTAGCTGAAAGCTGTAAAATCATCTGAGGATGCTTAGCATTAGAATAATAATTTACCAAGACAATTACCACATACTGGAAATTTTTTGTAACTCTAATTTGGTATTATTAATAATGGATAAAATTGCACTTTTCTCAGGTTGCTGTGGGCAGCAGGGATTTACTTCAATGAATATTTCAGCACATCATTTTAATCATTTCTGTACCAAATTCACATGGGCAATATTTTATTATTCTTAATTTAGTCTACTAAGCTACAGACATTAAAATGCATACTATTTGTAGTAAAGTCTACTTTATTTACAAGCTTGTTATAAAGTATAAAAGAAAGAAAACTGCCATTAATACTTGCAATTTGATGTTGCATTTGTTACTAAACTCCTCATAATCAATATTTTGGTAGAGATACTATAGATTTTCTCTAATTTACAGAGATTTTCTGTGAAAAGAAAAAGAAAAAGAGTCAATGTAGGAGAATGAAGTATGAAAATGCAGCTATTTTAACTTGTTTGATTGTGATACTAACACTCATACAAATACAGTTGTCTTACTTTTTTAGATACCAATAAAATTCAATTTGAATTTTAGAAAAAAAAATAAATTCCCAGTTTTGACTTTTTGTTATTAACATTAATGTAATTTATTTCCCACATCTAGTCAATTGCATGATTTCTGGCGTCTGGATTACTGGGAGGATGATCTTCGTAGAAGGAGAAGATTTGTTCGAAACGCCTTTGGCTCTACACATGCTGAAGCACTGCTCAAGTCTGCAATAGAATATGGTGAGTGCCACTGCCTCTGAGCAGAATCACTCCTAAGATGATGGGTCTGTTGTAGTAAGAATTTTTTTTGCAGTTTTATGTAATATTCACTGTGCTGAGTATCAGAAGTGCTATGTTTTGCCTTGTCCTTTAGCACTATTTGGGTCAAACTGAACTCCATAGTTCTTAGACTTATTGAAGAGACTTCATCTTAAAAGCTTAAAATCTCCACACCCCTTCAGATAGCCTAAAACTGTAGTAAAATGGATTTTTCAGTGTCTTTCAAGTTTTAATGACCACAAACCATGTAAACATGTTGTGATCCTGTACTCAGATGTGAACATTTTGTATTTTTCTTTTGTGGGTACTGTAGAGACCCTGCTATAAGATCTGTGTTTGTGTGTGTTTGTGTGTACCCATATATACATATATATATACATATACAATAATCTCTATATGATCTCTGTTCACATATATGTATATAACTAAAATGCTATATTAATAACCTATAATATTCCTACTCTTTTTTGTTGTTGTTGTTTTGGTTTTTTGGGGTTTTGAGACAAGGTTTCTCTGTGAATCTTTGGAGCCCATTCTGGAATTCACTCTGTAGACCAGGCTGGCCTTGAACTCACAGAGTGCTGGAATTAAAGTTGTACACCACCACCACCTGGATTTCTACCCTTTTTTTTTTAAGGTCAGAAAATTACCAGGCTATGGAGATGGCTCAGTCAGTAAAGTCATGCTGAGTTCAGAATCCCAGCATCCACTTAAAAGTAGGACAGAGAAGCATACATCTGTAACCCCAGGATTGCAGAGCCAGAGACAGATTCCTGAACAATCAATCTGGACAATCAGTCTAAGCACTCAATACACTCCTAATTTAGAGAGACCTAGTTTTACAAACAAAGTGGAAAATAATCAAGTAAAGCATCCATGCATACATTCACACATCTACACACAATTGAAAGTGACCAAAAAAGACATGGGTAGCATCTACATGCACATACACACATGTGACCACACAACGACGTGCATAAATGCAAACTCACTACACACATGATACATAAATAGACAGTCTTGTTCTGTTCTGCCAGTTCAGATCCCAGGCTTCTAGTATATTGCCATGGAAGTTTGGGCATAACAGTCATTAAGTATTATCAATCATCATGTTGTAACAAAGCTATACCCCAATTCTACTTTTAAAAATGTTTAGTAAAAATATTACTATAGTTTAATAAAAATGTTACTTTGGATTATTGTCTAATAAGTTTTCTAATTACAACTTCATTTGCCTATTTTTTACTACATTTATTGTGTGAGTGTGTGTGCTTGTGCTTGTTTAAACACAAGTACAGGCATAGATGTTTACGTGGCATAGCTCATGTGTGGAGGTCAAAGAGAGTCATTTCTCTTCTCTTAGCATGTGGGCCCTGAGGATTGGATTCAGCTTCATCAGAGTTAATGGCAAGCACCTTTACTCACTGCACCATCTCACTGTCCTCATTCGCCTATTTTTAAATACTCTAATAAATGTAAATTTGATTGCTTATGTCAGAATTTCTTATGCCATATATCCCAAGGTAATAATAACAAGCACTGTCCATGTCCTTTGTGTTGTCCACTTTTAATGCTAGAATTGCTTGCTATATTTATTTTCACTTATGTGAGAGTAATTGAATGAGCTAGCTATTTTAAAATTTACCACATATGGTAAATAGTTTTACATCATGTTATAGTTTGTATCATACCAGATAATTCTTAGTCTTAATGAGGTGAGTGTAAAGATACAATTCATTACCAAATAAACAGTGTACCTAAGGGGTTCAATGAAACTATTACCCAAAGAAAAATTATAAAGTAATTATACAGTGGAAGTAAATATTAAAAAATGTTTCAATAAATCATAGGAGTTCTTACTATAAGGAATTCTCAAATCAACTGTAAAGCAATCTGAGGATTTTTTAGTACCCTAAGGATTTACAGCCAACTTAAAGTGAGTTGTTACATTCATGATTCATATAAATGCTGCCTACTTAGGCACTGTATACTTAATAGTACCTAGAACTGGCCTGGAAATTACTATGAAAATAACCCTGGCCTGGAATTCAGAGTACCACCTGCCTCTGCCTCTGGAATGCTGGCATTAAAATGCATGTCTTATTCACTAATTTAAATCTCCTCACCAGTTCAACATGAATTTATCTCTTTTGAGAGTATAATTGTCTGCAAATAATTTATAAGAGAAATTAGGCTAGGGAACATTGGTAATAGTTGTAAAAGTTTGAATTCTGTAGAGGCTGTCATCCATACTCTACAGGTCACTTCAAAAAGGCTTTGTTATGAAAATACTCATTTTGTTTCTGCTTAAAAAATGGATATCTTTGTGTTTGATTGTATTTTTTGCCTTAAAAATCTTTGCTGGAGGTTCATATTTTAAGACACATAGAAACTACTATTAATAAACCTGGACTAAAATAAATAATACTTACATCTTGAAATAAATGAACCATGTTAGCCAGTCTTCTGTGTACTACTTGGGCATTTTAAATATGTTGTTTTTATTCATTTTAAATGCTAGATGATGAACAGTATTCAGGATCTTTAGTCCCTTTTGTGTCAGATTCCTTCATGAAGAGAAAGAAGAGTGTCTTCATTTGACTAGTATTAGAAACAAACATATGTGGGCCACATATATGTAAAAGATTTATGTACATACAGTTCCTATGGTAGAGTCATGGGGTGGTTACTCTCAGGTCATGGTGTGGCAGACCAAAGATAACACGACACAGATTCCCCCTCCCTGAAGCCTTCTAGGGTATACCTTTTCAAGCTTTCATCAGAACTCATTATTGTGGAGCTGAGGAACTGAGGAGAGGGTTGGCAGTCAGAAAAGGAGTAAAAGACAGGAGAAAGGAAAATACTCTAGGGAGGAATATTTGCAGACAAATAAAAGGAAAATTTTAAATCAGGATTCCCCACTTCTTCCAGCCCTGTTTGCCCCCTATATTGCACACAAAGTGCTTCCTCAGAAGAAAGAGGAAGTAACTGCCAGTAATGATTACAAAGCACTTCCTTCAATAAAAATAGATTCTGGGAGGCTTAATTGAAAGCAGATTCTGTTTTTAAAGATAAGTTTTATATTCAAAACATCTATATAAAGCCAAAAAAACTATATAAAACTCAACCCATTGTCTGAATACCCTCTGTTAAACATTATGGTGTGTTTATGTATGCAAAGTCTGGTAGGGTGCAGACCAACAGCACCTTGTAGATAGACCTCTGATGTTGGGTAGACAGGTAAGGACAAAACTAAAAATTCCCAAAGACCACCTAGGACAAATTGAAATTCAATGTATTTCTTCTTCCTTAACAAATAATTTTATCATTTCTACCTCCCTATGATAAAATGTCTGAAATTCTGACTTACCATTAGGCTCTGAAGATGCACAATCTCTGCTTTAGATTTTGGTGAAAACTATTTTTTATTTATCTATGTGACAGAAACATGTTTCAGGAACCAAATAACTGGTAACTTCCTGTGTAGGTAAAAGAACTGGAACCAGTGATAAAATAGAATTATTAAAGACTTATGAAACGAGAGAACCTCTTTAAGTTTCTTACAGATAGCCTTTCCTTGGTGGGAAAAGCATGTGTAGACTCCAAAGCCCAAGTTGAGTCACCTGTTAGTGTATAACATGTGTGTAGAGACTAGGAGCCTCCACAGGTAACAGAGGTGGAGGAGAGGCAATGAACTTCAGGTTTGGTGGAAATGCCTGGGGTTATTTGATCTTTCTTGATACTGTAAATCCAGACTCAAGATTTACATTTCACTAGAGTTATACTTCTATGATGGGAAAGAATATTCAGCTGTAGTTCAGATTTAATGGCATCATTTTCAGTTTTCTTAGAGTCTCAAATAAAAATGTTAATTCTTTAAATGAATAAATAATCAGAGTTGGATATAATTTTAAGGAAACAAAAGACAGTAGTTTTATTTCATAATGATTTTTGAAAGTTTTCTCCATGATTTTATTACTAAAACTTGTAGTTGACCTCTTTCAGTTGGAAAATAGCCTTTGCAGTAATGGGATTTTTTTCTGTTTTTTTAGTAACACTAATGAGTTGAATAATTTATGAGGTTGTTGTGTGCAAAATATTCAGTATGACTTGACACAGTCTCCGCCTCTAGTGTTGGAATGTGATTAATAAAAACCTAGAGGCATGTAATTTTTTTCTTGGTATTTATTGTGCTAATTTTGCATTATTGAATGCTTTATTTAGGAGGGTTCTATTGGTAAAATCTCTTTCAAGTGAAAATTTGATTATTAGGAAAATTACAAATCATAACAATAGAAGATGTTTTAAAACTCATCTCATCTGTGTGGTTTATTCTTTGGGCAGATTAGAAATAGGTGAGTAATTGAAATAGTGGGCTTTAAGTGTTACATATTAAAGTAAAACCTAGACTCCTCAACTTCTGGTACATTCTCATGTGTAACAATACCTGCTGACAAGGAATAGGGAAAACTCTTAGTAAGTTTGGTTCTTTTTGTTAAGTGTCAGTCATCATTTGGGCTTCTGTTTCCCTTCCATAAAATTACAGTGGAGCTACATTTCATCAAAGCCTAAGATCCAAAGTGCTTCTTGTTTGTGATCAAAGACATCATCTTAAGTAGTTCTGATCTGGCACTGCAGAAGAGGGCAAGCTGCCTCAGCCTGAGGGAGGGAAAAAAAACACAGAGCAAAGATGACAAAGTTAATCAGTCATTTCTTTGGCAATAAATAATAAGATATGCTGAGAACTGCAAATGAGACCATTCTTAGGTTCCTCAGAGATGTCTGCTTAACACCTGATTTATCTAAGCTTGTGAAACCATCAAGTTATGACCTTGATGCACAAAAAAGCAGCTATGTAATGAGCTGGAATTAAATTAGTCTGCTGCTGCATGCATGGCTACTGTAATATGTTACATGCAGTCTTCAGAAAATAGGAAGGCACTGAGAGTGGGAACAATACTCTGCAGCAATGCAGCCATTGAGAAAAACTATGAAATTATCTGTCTTCATTCTTCTAAGAGTTTGCAATTATTACAGTATTTGAGGACCCATGTCCTTATTATGTAGAAACATGAGTAAACCTCCTGCTTTAGTTGGCACATTATAAATTGAATCTCTGTGTTTGGAATAAAAATTAATGGTTTGAATTAGATTCCAGTAACTGCTGAAAAATTAATGATGCAATTGTTTTAAGAGAAGGAAAGACCTGCAGGCGGTTTTCTGCCAGCTCTTTTTTATATCACCCCACAAGCTTAGTCTCCTACCCTTGTCTTCACCCCATGGTTTTATGGGCTAGTAAAATGACTTAAATAGATTTTCTAAAATGGAGTCATGAAGGCTACAAATATGCTTATAGCACCTGTTTACACATACATGGCATTTCTCATACCAAAAACTACAACAAGCTAACTGTTCTTATGATGAAAATTCAGACACAGAGGATTTAAGCAGATTCAAAATTTTAACAGTGCTATTTGAAAGGCACTTATTGAAGAGTTTCTGTGTACCGCACATATTCTAGACACTGGGTTTGGGAACTGAGCATTTTTAAACTGCAGGAGCACAAGAGAGTGGCTGACAAGAGATGGTATCAATGAGAGTAGTTGACTTATGAATTACCTCAAGAGGGGATTCACCAAGATGGAAAGGCTTAATTGAAGCCTTGACTCAGTGGACTCCAAGTTTGTTTTAATGACAGAAATTCATAAAGTATTTGTATTTAAGACTGTGGATATGAATCAGTAGGAAAGAAACCAATGGCCCTGAGTAAGTCTTTAGGATCAGTCTGTAGCTCTTTTATTATTTATTATTGAAAATAAATTACCTTTATTTTAGATTATAAATAAATACATATTAAAATAAAATATTTTTATTTGAAATATTTCATATTCTCAGATAAAATAAAAACAACTTACAAACCAAAATCACTAGAAGACCCATGTTATTTTAGAGTTGGGTGCTCATCAAAATTCAGTCATTGTCTTCTACTCATTTGATGAGGTCCATGTAACCACATACTTGATCAGTTTTGGAAACTGAAGGATGAGTTTTCAAAAAACATTTCTACAAATTTGGCATTTTAAAGATCAGAAATGAGTTAGGTGTTTATACTTTATTCTGCTTAGAACATCCTGAGATGCTACAGAAAAAACTGGGATAAAGACCAGCTGGTGGATTTATGCCCGGTGACAAGGAGAAACAGTTCTTCATTAGTTTGCTTATTTTAGACCAATGTCCGTCAACATCTACACACAACTGTGTGTGTAGTACATGTGTGCAATATAATAGATATTTCTTGCAGTGTTCTAGCAGTGCTTTGAGCTCAGTTTGTCTGAGTGGCAGTTGAAAACATGATCTGAATTCCTCTAAATCAGTGACTAGAGTAGGTATGTGGGAAAAGGGTTAACACCACACAGAGTAATGTACCTAAAAATAGAGATCAGTACCACAAGAAGGAACCAGAGGCTCAAGTTATGGGGAGATGGAATGAAAATGGGGCTGTGAAGAGACAAAGAGCTGTTGGAGGATTTATGTTTGGGAAAGGATTGTAGAAATGAGGTGACCTGGTGATATGGTGGGTGAGCTTTAGCACCAAAAACACCACCCCACCATGCTCTGTGTGCATTTGGCCCTGTGGAACGTTTGCTCACATGGAGTTTATCTGATAACATCTGGTAACTCTCAGAGCATGTTACTCATGAGGCCACCTTAGTGTCACTTGTGGGCTTTATATATTGTGTCACTTCTGAAAACATAATGTAAGTTTATTTTTTTAATTTATCTTATTTGTTATCTTATGTATTATGCTGTCTTTGTTTCTATTTACTTTTTATTCATTTATGTATTATTTATTTTTTGTCTACTTGGCACAAACCCAAGCAAAGAAGCATTTTGCCACTGAGTTACATCTCCAGCACTTTGTTTTATAAGGTGCTATTAATATAGCCTGGACATCACCAGCATCCTCACTGTGCCTTGTTTTAGTACAAAAAGAAAAAGAAAAAAGAAAAAAGAAAAAGAAAAAAGAAAAAAGAAAAAGAGGAAGGAGTTAGTTACCATTTTCTTCCAGCTCTCTAAGCCATTTCCTTGCTCATTCAGAGCATTCTCTCTACTCCTTTCCCAGGAGTCTGAGATACTTAAAGCAAATTTCCCATGTTGCTCTAGGAAGTGCCCTACCCTTCAGTTTTCATTCATGTCATCTACCTGATGTTTATTCCTTTTCAAGATTTACTGGGACTGCAGGCTTACACTGCTCCTGTCTACCCTATGAGCACATGATTCAGCAGGCTTCTTTCCTTTCTGAGTTCCGTTCCCAGCCCATCCCTCTCTTTACTTCTAAGGGGAAAAAAACACTTAAAGGAGGAGGGAATGACTCACTGTTATTTCATTCAGATACACTCATCTCCCATCACTATTCTTCAAGCACTTTATCATGAGAAACAAACTGCAATGAAATCAGGCAGAGGTGAGGACACATTATCCTGACCTGTATGATACTAAGTTCAAATTTACCCAAGAGCAATGTTTGTTTCTCTTCAAGTAAAGTTTACTATATGCCTTCAATACAACAAAATATGTTCTAAAGAATTATATATCACCCTAACTTCATGCCTAATCACAGTTCTACTGAGGAATATCAATCTTAAAATGTATAAAGAGTTGGTATGATATATATTGTTCTAAATGCATAGAAAACAGCTTTCTGGATTAACTATTAGATTATACTAATATTTTGTAGTTATATTGTGCAATAACATTTTCTTACACCTTTTTAATTGCATTTTCTGCTTTAAAATGCTGTTTATGTATATCCTTTTTGTTATTCTACTCTAAAAAATACTTCTTACATATGAATATTTTGAATCAGGGATAAATGAAATTCTGTTTTTGCTGTCAGAACCAAATTGTGAAAATGTATTACATGTCTTTGAAAATCAGTATACTCTATTAGCAGGCCTGTCAATATAAAAAGTGCCTCCCATTTCCACCTCCTGCTCTAATAACCTGTGTTACTCTCAGGCAGTTCACATAATCAGAGTATATTGTCAGCTTACTGGGGTTGGGGAAGCATGAAATGAAAATCGCGTTAATATTGATCCAATTCTTTTACTTGCAAGTGTCCTTGCTGTCCTTTTCCACTGAGCAAAAACTGTTGGTGTTAGGTAGCCATTGTCTTCTCCTTTTTTAAAATTCTAGTCAGTTGTTATAAACAAAACTAATCTGAATAAGGGTTTAACACTCAGAATAATTTCTGTAGACACTGAATCTTAATTCACAGGTTGCAAATACTAAATGTTTACTATACACCAGCAACATTTTCCTCCAACTGTTCAGAGCACAGCCTACCTAAAGGGATAAGAGATGTTTGCACATTCCTCCTTGGTAGAAGCACAAAGGATGCACTGTTCCCATTGTTTGAAGGTAATGATGTATCATCAATAATGCTTCAAGAACAAGTGCCATTTTTAAATCTTTGGTTTTATGGAAGTATATATAATATCTATTTGTGATTACTCACTAAACTCTGTGTCAACAGTAATGAATTGTAGTGGGCATGGTGTTTAGATCTTCTACATCTGGACAGAAATATCATAGCTAAAAGAAGAAGCATGAATGCTGATTTTGCAGCTTTTACATTTGACTTAGTAAACTTACCCAGGAATCCCTCTACCTTTATATGAAGGTGCTGAGGTAGCACACAGAAATTGTCTGCCTGAGTGTGAGCAGCCTGTTTCACTTGTGGGAACATTTTTTCAGAGAAGTTTATGCAGATGGGACAAAGCTTCTGGGGAAGCAATGTGCCTCAGGATTCAGTCTAATATAATGTGGAGTTTTCCCTATTGGAATTTTCCTGGATGTTTTTCTGTCTTTCTTCATTTCTTCCTTCCTTTCCTTCTTTCTTTATTTTTCATTCTCTCTCCCTCTCTCTTAGTATTCTATGAGACAATGGTTCAGTTAAAAATAATCTTTCCTTTTATATCTCTGCCTGAGGAGGAAATATATGTTCTTATTTAAAATAAAACTCTAAAATTTAAATTACTTAAAAGAGAAATATTTACTTACTAGTATGTAACTGTTATGGCAAATTTCCAAATATGTGCTTTTAGTTTACATCTCACACATTCTCTAAATCCAGTACCCAAGGTTGGGAGCAGTAACTTTCTCTGTGAATAATAATAAATAATAATAATAATAATAATGTTACTTTATCCTTTACTAACCAATGTTCAGAACTATATGTTTCTCAGTAGTGGACTGACTTATGTCATCACATGAGATCTTATAACTGCACCAAAATAGGTGAAAGGTGCATTTATCTTGAACTCTTTTTCTTTGGGTGACAGTTAAATAATATTGTATAGAGCTACAAAAAGCACCATCCTCTAAAAAGGTATTTGTTGCTCTGACTTGAATTTTAATTAGAAAAAGTAATTTTTATTTTAACATTTCCCTAAGTATCCATATCATTGGTGCTTTTATTTTTTAAAAAAGTACTTAAGTTTGAAGATTAATCACAATATTTGATCTGACTTATATTAAGGTGGTTTGTCAAAATACATTGAACAAGATTAAAAAAAAATATTGTGAGTTGATGCATATTGCCAAGAATTTCCCTTTTAAAAAGAATGCACTTCTGTGAAGCTAATTTTCAGATGTCTACTAACATTAGAATTTTCTAATTATACACACTTAGGCAAAATTAAAATTAGGTTAATTTTTACTTTGCTGGCCTCCCTACAAAGACCTTACTCAAAAGATGGGAAAATACTATGTTAGATTTGTTTTTGTTGAGAAACTATAAGTCTTTTCCTTCAGATAACCAAGATTTTAAACATTCATATTGTTAGAATAGTGGTGTGTAAAATTTCAAAAGACATCAGAAATACTGAATCAGTGCTAGACCTCGTAGCACATGCCTGTGATCCCAGCGGTCAGAGGCTGTGTTTGAAGGGTCATTATTCCAAGGCTGGCCAGGCCTTTCCTGTGAGCTCAAGACGAGCTTCAACAACTTTGTGAGATCCTGTCTTAAAATTTTTCCAAAAAATAGGGAAAAGACGCTGCTGATATAGCTCTATTTTAGAATACTTTCCTAGTATGCATGAGGTTCTAAGTTTTATAAAGCCTTAGGCCCCAAAAGATGATAATGATGATGATGATGAAGAAAATAAAGTTGATATTTGTGCAGCTTGTTTAATAGTAACTTAGTGAATGCAATAAATAAAATGGTACTGAGAGAAAGTATTTAAATGCCAGCTGTCTGCACTGTGTTCTGTGTCACATGAACTTAACAGCACATGAGCTGCATATTCTTCTTTGTTCAGGAACATCTATTTAGACTAGGTAAGGAGGGTGCATTTTGCTTTGTAATGATTATGAACATAGTCCTTGCATAGCATCGTGGAAGGAAGTCTCCCACAAAGCAAAGGGCAGTGATGTTGGCCAGGCAGTGCACTTAGGACTTCAGGATCAAGCTGATCTTATTTTAGGTTTATGACTCTTACATTTGCTGTTTTTTTTCTCCCTTTGTATAAATCCAGTAAGCTGAGCAGTAAAGCTTAATTTAAGTTTAATGAAGTTCAAAATGCATAAGTACTCACTGTCTCATCTTAATTTTTGCAATATCTTGAGACTTAGGTTAGGAAAATACTCATTATTGCTCTTTCATAAATTGGAAACTGGAGTTAAGAGATTGGTATGGATTTTTTAAAATGTTTATGATGGATATGAAGGGAAAGAATGAATTGTGAAAACCAGTTTCCCATTATGGAGAAACTGAAGGAGATGCAAAGAAAGATAACTTAAGCCACTGTGTATAAGAGAATTAGTCGGTGAGTTATAACATATTTTCATGTGCTTTCTTAACAAACATTTGTTTACTCAATGCCTGAGATAAGTGAGAATGTAATGGGAGTTAAGTGCATCACCTTGACCTAGAGGGTAGCCTCTTGAACAGCTTATGTATGGGGTCTGAAGCATGGCTGGGAACAGCTCAAATATGAGAATGCATAGCCTCAGCTCTCTCTGCTTTCCTATTGCTTGGAAGGAAGGCCCTGCCCTGTCCTGTTCTGTTCTGTTGAGTGGATGGTCCCAGCCTTCCCGCTTATTTTTCTATTGTAAGTTGCTTTTAGCCCCTTTAATAAATATTAACCTTATAATCAACTGCCTGTGATTAATATCTGGCTACATAGATCTGTGATAATGTACTTGGCCTTGAACACTCATGACCCTGGATTCCATCCCAATTACCAAACCAGAACTGAACAAAGGGGAGAGAAATGTCACTAAGGAATCTCTAAGTAAGATATTTCAAAATAAATTATGATATGCTTATTAAACCTATATCTAACACACAAAAGTTTGTCATCAGGAGATAAGCCAGATGGACAAAGAAATCACCTATGTCAGGCATAAAGGACTTGATCACTAAGCCACCTCTTCAGCCTTGTGACTGCTGCTCTGCTTTAGTATCTGCAGTTAACTGTAGAACAATCCCTTAAATGAAAATAAGCCACATTGTATTTTCTTTTGTGGTATTTGTTCATCAATAAAAAATAATGTAATGACAACATTGAATTTTTTTAAGACATTTTTTAAGACATCTGTTGGGGTGGCTTGTGGCATTTGCTCGTTAATTTCTTGATGAATGGCTAAAGAGGCCAAGAAGTGCATTCAGTTCAACATGTCTTCTAAGACCAAAACAGGTGCCATTCTGTCAATATATTTTATCTAAGGGTTATTTAAGACAATAAAAACTAAAGCAATAGTAGTTAGGACTCTGGGGATGGCATGTAGTAGCAATGCTGTCTATATTTTAGTTTTCCTATCACTTCACTTTTAAAATGTACTTTGTCAGAGCAGTTGATTTAGCTCAGCGATCAAGGGCTTGGTAGTATACATGGCTCTGAATTCAGTCCTTGACTAGGCAAAAAAAAAGGTAAATTAATAATTATTACCTTAATTAGAATATAAGTATAACCAGGATTCTCATAGTTTCCTGGTTACTAAGAGAAACGTAAGAAGGAAGAAAGTCTTCAGGGCTCCACTGTATCTCTAAGTCTATGGAAAATGCTTCCTGTGTTTAAAACATGATAGGAAATTTAAACAAATTTAATTTTGCATATAACTTTATTTATCCACAAGTCTGTGGTACTTTTTTCCTCTGAAACTTTACATTTCCATGCCATTTTGGGAATAAGCATCCCTGTCTAGCTTTACTCTTTTTTTGTTGTTGTTTAAATTCCCATTTCAAGTCCAAGGTGCTCTGTTGGGGTGGCTTGTGGCATTTGCTCGTTAATTTCTTGATGAATGGCTAAAGAGGCCAAGAAGTGCATACAGTTCAACATGTCTTCTAAGACAGATGATCTCAGATAAATTCTCCTCTCAATCAGATTTTGATTTGTTAGGTGATAAACCAATCCTTTCTAAGGACAGTGTTTACAAGCCTTGTAATGAGACAGCCCTCTGAGACCTTACCTCCTTTTGCTGTAATGTTGATGGATGAAACTCTAATTCATAAAGGATATTGTGATTGAAAAGCACCTTTAAATCTCATATGCTCTAATCTAGACAAATGTTTGTTCCAGTTCCACAAAACTGGCAAGTGCACTGGGCTGCAAGCTGGTAAGACTTCAGCAGGGTTGATCAGCCCTCTGTGTAGGTACCAATTCCTTTAGCAAATAGAGGATAACAGACAAAGCTTGATACATTTCCAAGATCCTTTTTCTACTGCATCTTCTTTACAGGTAGATTTTTATTGTGGTAACATAGAGTCACATAAAGCTGCTCCTTTTCTTTCTACATGGTAGGTATATAAGGAAAAACTTGCTTATTTAACTGACTGAAACTTAACAGGCATTTTTACCTTAATGCAAATACCTGAGCTCCATTTCACATAAATTAACATAAATCAGTAAGATTCTGAGGTATATGGGAAAATTTTGATTTAGAGATATCCAGATATGATTCCTGTTCTTCAGTTCACTCATTGAGGATTTATTAGTGCTTATTCCTTAACAGGCAGTGTACTTAAGTTTGGGAAATACAGTGATAGATATGTGGTTTTAGCCACCAAAGGGCCTCCAGGCCTCTATGGAGTCAAATATACAAGCAAATGCCAGCAAATGCTGGAAGATTTATGAGGTGTAGGGATAGCCTAAGGAAAAGAATTGACAAATCATGAGAAGGAAATGGATTTAAACATGAACTTCAGCAGGTTTTGTGTGCACCTACTGAGTGCCAAGACAATTATGCTGCAGAGATGGCAAAGTCATGTAGTGCAGAGGGCAGGTTCATAAGAGATCCTGCCTCCCTTGGAGCCCATTCCCTACAGAGGAACACCTTACTCAGCCTTGATACTGGTAAGAGGGCCTAGGTCCTACCTCAACCGGATATGCCAGATGGAATTGACTTACCTTGGGAGTCCTTGCCCTCTCTGGGGAATGGACTGTGGCGGGGGGGATGGAGTGAGGGAAAACTGGAGAGGACTGGGAGGAAGGGATGGAGGTCAGTGGTGAGTATAAGGAAAAACTTCTTAAAAAAAAAAAAAAAAAAAAAAACCTTAGGAGATCCTGCCTCTAATATATATGCCAAGTTCTATCAGCTGTGACAGCTCCCGGGTTACCTAAGACAGAGAACTGTGAAGGACAACTAGAAAATAGAGGAAGAGAGAAGGGATAAACCTTACACTGGGCATAACATGGACACAGATCAAGAGGGATGTGAGATCATGAGATATTCCAGAAGCTATTCTTGGCCCAGTACTGCTGTGGAAGAGCTGTAAGAAGTTCTGTGAGACTGGAATGAGAGGCTAAGAGGATTTGGTCAGTCTTGCCAAGGAGTCTAAGTTTTACCCTGCAGTGTAAGCCTTGCTGAGAGTGTTGATTACAAAGCAAATGAAATGAAAGAGGAATGCTCAGCATCCTTGTATTGTATGATAAACATTCTGAAAATGTGTTGAGGGTTGTATAAGCCATACATCAGAGAAAATCTGCACCAGATAATGACTGAAAATAGTGCAGTGGCCAGCACCACACTAAGCAAATCCCCAGCCTTTGACCTAAGCAGGAGGAAAGAGGAACAAGCTGGTTGGCTCAGCTGGGAAATGCATGAGTATGTTATGCAGGTGAAAGATTGCCCAGTTATTTATCATTGCATTTGCATCTTTTGCTAACAGAAGCAAGTTCAAAGATTTTCTGATTAAGTTAATGCCCAACTAGCAAGAGGCTTGAGACTATTACTCTCCTCAGACATTCCTACTGTGAGGGGGTTCTTATTAGGATAAAGTCTGAAATATTCCAGGCTCTGTCCTTCATCTTGTATTCCAGAAATAAGAATCACCCATGAACCAATGAAAAATATACTGCCAGGTAACCTTGTAAAGTCTCTCTAGTGAGTCGTTGCTTTTGCAATAGCAGTGTGTGTTTTAAGTTTTTCTGAGCACCCTACCAGTGGGCTTGAGTGACAGCATGACCCTTATGACTAGTGGCACTCTGCAGTGTTTTGTACAGGTGTCCTCTACAGCATATGTTGCTACTTTTTGCTGGTCTTTGAATCAGTTTGCATTTATCAAATAGAATTGGTGCTTCAGTATCTACCAAAAAGAAAAGCTACTCTGTCTCAAAAAAGGAAAAATAAAGAACAAATTGAAAAAGCAAAGAAAAGCTACATAGGACAGGAGCGAAGGAAGCAAGCCCAAGGGTTGAGAGTAGGCTCACATGCTGTTTCCCAGTGCAAATTTTACAGCACCTTGCTGTGCTTCCAGGGAAGCAATTGAGTAACACCAGCACTGATGCACTGTTGGAAGGCCTGTGGAGTGGACCTAGGAGAACTGACCAAACAAATAAACTGTGTATTGCATCAGGAGAACATTGGGCAGAGCTGTGACATGTCCTGGGAACAGCATTATCACAAAACCTGGCACTAAACACAGCGCCACCACATAGGACTGATTTCCAGGAGTGTATATACTACATGCAGCATTCTACTAGTCAGTGCTGCCTTTCAAGCCTGTACCAGATGCTGTGAGTAGAACACAATATTGTCCTCCAGACTGAACTTCAAGGGACACAGACAAGACTGTGTGTGTGTGTTCAGCATGGCATACCTTAGACCAAAGTGGTATGAAATAGAGCTTTTCCCATATGAATTAGTTTATGTATGCATGTATGTGTCCAGTTTGTTTGCAGTTTTAGATTTTAGATTGCTGTCACTCAAAGCAGATGTTTGAGAATGTGGAAATGCTGGTTAACAAGTCAATTTGGATATGTGAACAAACATTGATCCTCTGGAATAAAACTTACTCGGCTGTTTGTGTGTTCTTCCTAAAATGTTTGATTTAGCCTTACTAGTAGCTTTTGTTTTGGTTTGGTTTTTGAAACAGGGTCTCTCTGCATAACCCTAGTACTCACTATGTGTTTCACTATTTGGTTTATATTATTTACTATTTGTTTTATATTATTTTGTTTACCAAAGCAGGATGCAACTTCAGAAAATCATTTTTACTTTATTAATTGAAACCACTTTATGCAATAGGCCTATTGAGCATCAGTCTACTGTCACCTCTTTGTATTGTAGCTCCCCAGTTGACACCATTTCCTCACTCAGAAGTGAATACTTTCTTGTTTTCTTTATTCTATCTCATCAGCTTTCAAAACATGATTAGGGAAAAAAAAAGCTTCTTAGTTAATTAATTCACAATATGGTTATAAAAATAATTTAATTTGTATGAATCAGAAAGCTGACCTTGAAGGGAAATACGATATTCTGATTTTAGAGTATCAAGTGTGGGGATATGTTGTATATTTAATAAAAATTAATCTGGAATAACAAAGTCACCCACAGAGCCAAGCCAGGTCAGGGAGTGGAAACCCACACCTTTATTCCTAGCTTTAGGAATGTGGGAAGAGGAAGTTAAGAGAGCTGGTTGGAGACAGAGACAGACAGACAGAGACAGACAGAGACAGAGAGAGAAGAGGGTTTTTCAGCTTTCCCAGAGACTTTGCCTTCCCTTTCCACTAAGGACACACGGCGCTTGCAGTTGGAGGATTCCTGGAGACAGGCCTGAGGATTTGGCTGGGTGAGCAGTGGCTATGGTTTGTTTCTCTATCTCTCTGATATTCCGGACTAATTTTATTAACTCTACAATATTTCACTGCACTCAAGGAATGGGTTATAAACTGGATCAGATTATGCAGGCTTAAAATCCCTACTGCTCAGGGCTGCTCAAGAGAATCAAATGTTCAAGGCCAGCCTTGGCAAGTCAGAAAGAGCTATTCTCAAAATAGAGAAAAGGTTGTGGGTGCAGTCTGGGACAGTACATTGCAAAGAAAATAGAAGGGTGGATTGTAGGGCCATGGTGGGCCAGTAGCTTTCTCCCCTATATCTTCCTCTGTAAAGGATAAATCTCCTCCAGCTTTTCTTAGAAAATCCTGACACATAAGATAAAGTACTTTTAAATGTTCTATAGTTGCAAAGAAATAGCAAATATAACATCTAGTAAAGAAAATGTGGTATCTAATGCCCACTAAGTACAAATCCATTCACATAACCAAAATACTTATTTTTCTTGCATGTAGGCACTGAAGAAGATGTAGTGAAGTCTAAGAAAGCATTCAGAAGCCAAGCAATCGTAAACCAGAACTCAGAGGCTGAGCTTATGTTGGAAGGAGATGATGATGCAGTCAGCCTACTCCAGGAGAAAGAAATCGACAACCTCGCAGGTACTTACTTGTTAATATGCTTCTGTTTGTTGTGAGGAACACATAAAGCTACTAAATTCAAATACTATCTCCTGGTGAAGAAATGTATGCCAGTGGTTGGCATGGTACTTATTCATATGGATGTTGATAATTTAATGTGCCTCACTCTCTGAACGTCAAGCAAATGTGCCTTGCTGACACTAAATGAGCAGCAACAGCACACATGCAATGAGGAACAGTGCTATAGATGGGACAATATTTCTGAGTACACATCCTGACATAAAACTGCTGCTGTCATTGGGAGATAGAATAGGATAATGAATTCCTTGACTTCTGTGTCTCTAACCTGCCTTGGAAAATGGGTCCTTGAACAAGGTGAGCACAGGATTATTTGCCAGCCTTTCCAGGATGAATTATTATTTGGAATGTTTTGCTGTGCCTTCACATCTATAAACCCCTATTACTAAAAGTTAACCTCCCTGTCCCATCCTCAACCCCTCTTTGTCTTGGTGCTGGTCTGAGGTCATTGAGAATAGGATCTTCCATGGCCTGGTTGAGTGTGGACATCTTCAGGGATCGCCTAATAACCTTTGAAGTCTGATAAAAGCAGGTCACAAAGAGATGAATACAACTTGGGCACAGGCATAGAGCATGCATTGAATCCAAGAACCAGACTGAGGTTATATCCTACCTAGCGCCAGATTAAAGCTCCTCTGTTAGCCGGATATGGTAGTACACTGCCATCTCAGCACTTAGCAAGAGGACCACAAGTTCAAAAACGGCTTGAGCTATGCCATGAAATCCAGTCTCAGACAAATGACAACAAACCCACCTTGCTTCATAGCCTTAGACCTCCAATTGAACTTTAACCTCAGTTTGTTGTCAGCCCAAACAGCACTGGAGTACTGGGAGCAGTGGAGCAGTGGGCTTGTATGCGTTGTTGGACTTACAGTATTACACTTCTGTTTCCAGGAGCTTGCTTAAAGTAATATGGTATAGCTCTATAAAAGCCTGCAGTGATTTATTCCTACAGCAGAGATTTTATTATTCTTTGCACAGGGGAGACAGAATCCCACCCTCCTACCTCTGAAGGATATACTAAGCAAGGTTATTCTAGTGCCAGGTCCTAGAAATGCCCATTAGGACATTTCTGTATCATGAAAAATTATTTTTTCTATTTCTAAACATCTGTTTCCTAGCTTGGCAGTGGTGGTGCATTCCTTTAATCTCAGCACGCAGGAGACAGAGGCAGGCAGATATGAGTTCAAGGCCAGCTTGGTCTATGGAGAGAGTTCCAAGACAACCAGGACTGTTAAACAGAAAGACCTTGTCTTGAAAAACCAAAAAAAAATAAAATAAAATAAAAATCTGTTTATCTCCAATTCCTAAGTAAATGTTACTTTTGGAAATAAGGGCACATGAAGGCTTTTGCCAAATTTGACAGCAGGTATGACTTTTCCTAGACTTATTCCTACTTTCAAGGGCATAGAAACTCACATGTCATGTCTGACCTTGTCATTCCTCATTCACCTGTACTAACATCCATGTTTTGCCATTATGTGCTTTGGTTTGTATTACCTGGCACTTGGTTTCATCAAAAATATCTGATTTAAGTTTGCTTGATCTCTTGATGCTTATATCTAATCGGCTCAATATTAATATTAACGTGCCAATCACACAGCTCTCCTGTATTTCTGTCCTTATATGGCAGCTTACTTTTAAGTTCTGTTCATAAGCATAATGGTGAAAACATTAATATCAGACACATTACAGAAATAAAGGAACCCTCAAGATAAATTATTAATGTATATTATAAGTAATAGTGTCATTTCATAAAAGTCACTTAAAGACCAGATTATCTAATTTTTGGCCGTCCGTCTCTCTTTCCTCTGTCTCCATTCTTTCAGCAGATGTTCTTTGAACAAATCTGCACCTGTCCATATCCACTGGGTATCGCCGGAATTATTTGAATACGATACACTATACAAGGGTTAATATTTATTAGGGGGAGAGCAAGGACTTACAGGATTTATAGATACAAAGAGTGAATCTAGGAGATTTGGAACTCCGCACCAGGACATTCAGCTTTCTCCCGGAGAGATCAGGAACAAAATAAACCATCTGGTCCATGTTCCTGGGCTTGATCCCACCTTGCCACACCCAACAGGGGTGGGGCCTTCTGAGGTCATTAAGATACGCCAAGGTCACTAGAACTTCCCTCTCTAATGCTAGCATTCCACTATAACTGGGTCCTAAAGCATCCTTTCATATAGGACTCTTACTTCTGTCTGCAAAGCTTAGAGTGCATCCTGAAATACTGATGATCCCTTGCCTAGTTCATAGTGTTCATCTTTACAACAGTAGCTCAAAGTGTCAGCTGGAGCCTGAACAAAGCAGAAAGTGAGTGAGAGATGAGTGTTTCATAAAAGGCAAAGAAAGAGGCAGAAATAGTGTACAGAATTTACAGGTGTGTGATCGTGTATCTTGTAAATACTAAGTTCAATATTGATCTCCATTGTCATGACAGACATTGCCACACAAAATTCACTTCCAGAAGTTAACTGCAAACCAAGATCCCCTAAATTTAATGAAATAAACTATTAAAAACTATATATGGGTAACATTTTTGCTGTAGGAAATAATTGTCATTATCATAGTTATTTCTGTCTCAGACCTACATCTTTAAATATATGTGTGTGTATGTATATATATGGTTTGTATGTGTGTGTATTTGGTTTTTGTTTGATTTTCGAGACAGGGTTATTGTTGTTGTTGGTGTGTGTGTGTGTGTGTGTGTGTGTGTGTGTGTGTGTGTGTGTGTATTTGGTTTTTGTTTGTTTTTTGCGACTGGGTTGTTCTGTATAGCCCTAGCTGCCTAGCTATCCTTGAACTCACTCTGTAGATCAGGCTGAACTTACAGAGATCCCCCTGCCTCTGCCTCCCTAGTGCTAGGATTAAAGGTATGAACCTTACCATCCAGCTGATACTCTATTTCTTTTTCTTTTAATTTTCTTTTATTTATTATTTGTGTCTTTCACATTATGCCTCCTGATCTCACTCCCCCCCAAAAAAAAAATTTAGGGGTAAAAAATGGAAAATCTCCTCATGGACACTGCAGTGTGAAACAGTGAGTCATGCAGTAAACCCTTATTCATACATTTTTACACTCAGGCGTTTTATCGCAAAGAATCATTGGTCTGGTTCAAGGCCAATCATTGGTCTGGTTTCTACTGCACCATTGGTCTCTCACTAAGACTCTTCCTGGACATCCAATTGCTGCCCGGTGTCATGGAAATCCTTCAACCCTGGGTCCACAGGACTGACCCTACACACCCTGTACTCCAGTAGATCACACATGGGGAGAATGGTGGGGTGGGCCAACACATAACCCTCATTCTAAGCATGGGTTGGTCAGCTCACCAGCTCCCTTGTCTTAGCCACCAGAGTGAGCTCTCCAGCATTGCCCTTACTAGTTCACTCCTTGCAGTGAGGGGTGGGGCTGCTTCTCCAGCTTTTAAGTCCCAGCACTGACACTTTCAGGGCCAGCTGTTGTGTTGCCAAGTGAGCAGTAGAGCACTGCAGCTGATGAGGGACAGGGACAGCTCTCCTGATCTTATGACCCCCTCAGACATTGATGGGGGAGGGAAGTGCAATTGGCATCTTTCTCCTGCCTGTGCAGGTGCATGACAGATGAGTAATGGGGACAGCTCTCCCATGCTTACAACACTGGAGCTGGCTCGTCCACACCTCTGCCAGCAGGATTGTCTCTATTGTGCTGTCCAGGCAAGATGTGGGGTCTACTTTTCAAATTGCTGCAGCTGTTAAGGGGGAAGGCCAGCCCTCTTACTCAACACAGGTGGAAGTAACAAAAGGGAGAGAGGGCATTTTTCCCTTGCCCTCACAACCACACAACAGATGAGAGGGTGTGGCCAACTATCACACACTCAAGAATACCTCACCTGAACCTCTGTCAATGATGTGAGCTCTACTGTGCTGCCCAGAATAGGAACAGGGTCCACTTTCCTGAGTGCTGCAGATGGTAGGGTAGGGTCAGGTCCCTCATCTGCTGCAATGGAGAGGGGCAAAGAACAAGAATAAGATATTTCTTATTGATAACTTATCCTAAATTTCCTAATAGTGCTTGCTGTGCTGCCTAAAGAGAACTTCACTATCACAGGAGATAATTCCAAGTTAAAAAGCAAAAGATCCTGAGAATCTGTAGAGAGTATTGGTATCTCATGTTTATTTGGTGTCTCAGAAAGCATTCTATAAAGTTTGTTTACAGCCAAGAAATGAAAATTACAGTGTTTCACCTCTTCATTTAACTCAAAGGTATGTCCACCCATTATTTATATAAGAAGTATATCATCGAGGCTGGAGAGATGGCTCACTGGTTAAGAGCATTTGCTGTTCTTCCAGAGGACCTGGACTCAGTTTCTCACACTCACATGACAGCTCACAGCTGTCTGTAACTCCAGTTCCATGTGATCTAACACCCTCACTCAAACATATATACAGGAAAAACCCCAATGCACATGAAATAAAAATACATAATTTTTAAACATTTAAAAGAGCATTAAATATGAAAATAACTAGATAACTTTAATCTGCTTCCCTTATAACACCCTGCTTTGCTGACAGAGACATGGCTAAGGAGTAGCACTGTTATTTTCACATGAACTATGAAGACCGGGTCCTTGCCATGTCATTCCATCTTATCAAGTCCCAGCACATTCATACTCAGAGGTCTGTGAATATGCATAATAACTAGGAACAATGATTTTAGCTTTAATGATAGTCTACATGTTGCTTAACTACATTCTAGTAATTTTTTAATCTATTTTTTAAATAGGTTTTACTTGAATGTTGGCTGTTTGTCATGTTTTCCTTATTGTTTGATACTTTGTGCTCTTAAAGGAATAAAATATTTATAAAGTTCTGTAGCTTCAATATCACATGGTTTTCTTTTTCGTTTTTAGTTCCCTTTCTTCCCCAGCTGTTCATCTCAAGAGGCAAGTCAAGTGTGTGTGCCTACTAATTATCCAGCTTACTGTGTTTGTAGCAAGTAGCGAATAGATTTTAATATAGAAGTATGCCAATCAACTAAGCCATTATTATATTATTAACATCTAATCTAATTTATTTTAATTGCTATTTTAGTTTATAGATCAACCAAAGTGAATTAGCCATAAGATTCCATATAGGCCTAAATATTTCATCTTACTAATTACGTTTTTACTTGAAATACTGAAATAAATCAGTACAAGCTAACTGAATTTAATATAAAATGGCAATTCTTTTGTTTGAAATTTAGCAAGTTGTTTCTTCTAAAATTTCAAGTAATAAATTTTGAAATTAAAGATTAACTCAAACTTATGTGAGTAGACAGGGGGATGATTACATTCAGCTGATAAAATGCCAACCCACTGGTACAGTGTATTTCATATTTCATTTTTTTAAGTTAAAAAGGACTTATACATGGGGCTGCAGGGATATTTAAAGAACTTTCTGTTTTTAGAGAGTACCTGGGTTTTGCAGCACCCACGTTAGGTAGCTCACAACCATCTTTAAATCCAATTCCATGGAATCTAATACTCTCTTCTGGCTCAGGTACCTGCATAACATGGGGTTCATAAACTTATATGCAGACACACATTAGTTAATATTTTATTGCTGTAAAAAGACACCATGACCACAGCATTTTTTATAAAGGAAAGCATTTAATTTGGGATGGCTTATAGTTCAGAGTTTAGTCCATTGTCATCATGGCAGGAAATGTGGTGGCAAGCAGGCAGACATGGTGATGGAGAAGGAGCTGAAACCTAAAAGTCCACTCCCAATGACACACTTCCTTCACCAGGGCCACATGCACTCCAAAAAGGCCACACCTTCTAATAGTGCCACTCCCCAGGGACTATCTTCATTCAAACCACCACACAAGTATACATATAAAATAAAATGAAATGCCTTTTTTAAAAAAAACAAAAGGAAGAAAGGGGGGCTGGAGATTTGTTCAGCAGTTAAGAGCACTGACTGCTGCTTTTGCACAGGACTGAGTTCAGTTGTTGACACTCACATGGCAGCTCACAACTATTTGTTACTCCAGTACCAAGGGGCCTGACACCCCCTTCTGACACCCAGTGGCACTGCATATGTGATCCATATACTACATGTAGGTGCAGTGGCCCATGCTGTTAGTCCCAGCACTTGGGAAGCAGAAGCAGAAGGATCTCTATGAGTTTGAGGCCAGCCTGGTGTACAAAAGTAAGTTACAGAAAGTCCAAGACTGTACACAGAAAACCCTGTCTTGAAGAAAACAAAACAAACAAAGGCTGGAGAGATGGCTCTGTTCTTTGATATTCCAGACTAATTAAATATATAATATATCACCACATACAGGCACATACACATAAAATAAAAATAAATCTTTCAAAAGAGACTCACATAGTAACAATAGAGTAACAGAAATATTTTACATAGCCAAATTGAAATTTATTGTTATTTCCAGAATTTAGTATTACAAATTTAGGGAATTCTACTGAGTTAATGATTGTAATGATGTTTTATTATCAGTTCTCTAAGCAGTAATAATTTACCTATTGCTATTTTCACAATGAGCTTTTATTACCACCCATTTAATGTCCAGATTCTGAGAAGATTTTCCATAAGTCTAATGTTTAAACTTTTTTCATCAAAAATATAATTTCTTTCTCTTTATTCTTCAACCTCTCTGTAAGAAACCAAGATCTTCACTTCACAATAAGAGAACTAGAAATTCATGTAGCAAAAGTGAGGAAGTTTATTTTATGAACTTGCAAAGTCGGGCAGTGGTCTAAAGGGCAGGCATGCTGACTGAACAGGGAGAAGAGTTTATAAATGGAACTTTTCTTCCTCATTGGAATAATCCAGAGGGACAATCTTATTTGTCATCTAGCTCTTATCCTTCTCTACCATCACTTAAACTTTTTATTTTATTCAACTAAAACCATGTGTGAGTTCATATTTACTTTTATCATTTTGTTTATTTTAAAGTTTATCCAATATATGACCTTGCAAGTAAGCTAGGCTATTAGTAATTTTCTCATCTAAATTTTGAATTTGGGTAAGGGGATAACTTAGCAGTGTTGGGAGAGTCAGAAATAGCTAGATTAGTAGGCATTTACAATGTCAAGTGTTTCTGCTCATTTGCAACTGGATTTTTCTAAGGTTTCATGTACTTTTGAAAATGAACCATCAGAGTTTTTCCTACATTCCTGTCTCCTCTTAGATAGAACCCATCTCAATTTTAGGTCCATTTAAAAGATTATTCATTGGCTAATTTTGTAAGTCCTTTAAAATTTTTTTGACATTTCTTGGGAAATATTGGTTAGCTGCATCACAAACCAGTAATAAATTGATGCATATGCAATATAAAAATCATGATTTTTTTTAGTATATTAGCAGTTATACAACCATCTCCACAAGCCAAACATTCATTTGTCCCTAAATGAAGCTTTGTGCCCCTCGGTTGCCTCCCTGTTTTTGTCTATTCTTCCCTGCACACTGACTGGGGCAGCCACTGGTATCCTTTCTGCTTCTACATTTTCCGTTCTTGCATTCTCTGTCTGTGGACTTATGCAGACTTTGGTGTCAGTCTTCTCTCACTTAGCTCTAGGTTGGTGGTGATGGCCCATGCTGGAGCATCTCTCTCCTTTCTATAATGACTGTTTGTTCCTTTGTACATACATTGCATTGTTTTGTCTGTTTGCTGGTTGGTAGACTTTTTTTCTGTCACCTTTGGACTGTCTTTAATTATCCTGCTCTGAATATTTGTGTTTAAGATTTTATGTAACTATGACATCTTATTTCTGGGGATGTCTGGCTCAGTAACTCTGCCTTACTGTTTAGTAACAATCTGGTGCCAGACTCTCTGTGAAAGCCTTGTACCATTGCACACTGCATTTGCAATTTTCAAATCCCTATCTTCACAATTTGTTACCTGAAGGCCATACAAAACCTCTAATCAAACATGTTGTCTTTCCACTAACACCACAGCCCTTAACAGCTGTGCATTGCCTTCCTGTTAACCATGAGAAAATCTCTCTTACTTTCAAGGCTCTTACTGAACCTTTGGTAAAGTTTCATAAATAGGAGAGCCAAGATTTTTGAAAAATGAATTTATTGACAAATGAATTTATTCCTCCAAATGTGAACTTTATTTTGAGCTATTGAAATAAAGTTTATTTCAGATAAACTTTCAGAAAGCTTCAATTTCAGATATGTGTTTATGAAAATAAAGTACTCAGTTCTGCAAGGTTTATGAGCGTCACCTAATGTTTGGCTGTGGGTCTTTGCATCTGCTCTGATCAGTTGTTAGATGAAGCCTCTCTGATAATTGTTGAGATAAACACCAATCTATTCTTCTGGCTGGTGTGGCCCATGTAGTGTCATTTTTAAACACCTTAGTAATACTCCATTGTGTAAATATAACACATTTCTTGATCAACTCTTCTATTGAGGGACATTTATGTTGTTTTCAATTTCTATTTTAAATGGGGCAGCAATAAACATGGCTGAGCCAGTGTCCTGTTGGTAAGATGAAGCTTCTTTTGGGTATCTGTCCAGGAATGGAGTGCTGGATCTTGAGATAGATCTGTTCTCATCTTTTTTGTTCATTGGGGCCTTTTCTCTTTGCCTTTTGTTAATTTGATAAGTGTCTATCAATCTTACTGATTTTCTCAAAGAACCAACTCTTTGTTTTATTGATTATTTGTATTGTCTTTGTTTCTATTTTGTTGATTTTGTCCTTGAGTTTAATTATTTTTTGCCATCTTCTTTTGGGTTTGATTTCTTCTTCTTCTTCTTCTTCTTCTTCTTCTTCTTCTTCTTCTTCTTCTTCTTCTTCTTCTTCTTCTTCTTTTTAATTCAAACACTTAGTGCTATGAACTTGCCTTTTAGAACTACCTTCATTGTGTCCTACAAGTTTGGGTATGTTGTATATTTATTTTCATTCTATTCTAGAAATTCTTTTTTTCTTGACATATTTTTTATTCATTTGAGAATATTTAGTTTCCATGAGTTTGTAAGCTTTCTGTTGTTGATATCTAGAATTAATCTATGGTGGTCTGATAGAATGTAGGGAGCTACTTGTATCTGTTGAGACTTGTTTGAGCTAGAGAGATGGCTCAGACACTAAAGGCTAGATTCACAACCAAAATTTTAAGAAACTTGCTTTGAATGTGGCTAGTCTTCAAATGAGTCTCCATGAAGTGCAGAGAAGGAGGCATATTCTTTTGTGTGGGGATAAAATATTCTGTAAATGTCTGTTAGGTTCATTTAATTTTTAAAGTCTGTTAGTTCCAGTATTTCCCTGTGTAATTTTGTCTGGATGACCTGTTGTTTGATGACAGTGGAATATTAAAGTCTCCCACTATCGGTGTGTGCAGGTCAACACGTGATTAAAGCTGTAGTAGTGTTTCTTGGTTGCCCTTGTGTTCGGGACATAGATACTAAGAACTGAAATCTGATCTTGATAGACAAGACTTTATGAGTATGTATTGTTCTTCCCTATCTCTTCAGATCAGTTTGTATTCAAAGTCTATTTTGTATGGTATTAAAATGCCTACAGAAGCTTGCTTTATGGATCCATTTTCTAGCCCTTAACCTGGGGTAATGTCTATCCATGATGTTGAAGTGTGTTTCTTGGATGCAGCAGAAAGATGGAACCTGTTTTCACATCCAATCTATTAATCTGTGTCTTTATATTGGGGAGTTGAGACCATTGATATTGAGAAATATGAATGACCAATGATGATTTTTTTTTGTTGGTAGTGCTTTATGTGTGCTTTCCTTCTTTTGATTTTGCTGGTCTAACCTCCTTAGGTTGGATTCTTCTTTCCAGCACCTTCTGTAGGGCTGGGCTTGTGAATATTGTTTAAATTTGGCTTTATTGGGGAATATCTTTTCTCCATCTATTGTGATTGAAGGTGTTCCTGGATTCAGTAATCTGTTGTTCTCCTAGAGTGTGCAACACAGACCCTTCTGGCTTTTAAATCTCCATAGAGAAATCAGGTGTAATTCTACTAGGTCTGTCTTCATTTGGTACTTCAACTTGTTCCCTTGCAGCTTTTAATACTTTTTGTTCTGTGTGTTTGCTGTTTTGTTTATTATGTGCCCAGGGAACTCTCTCTTCTGTCCAATATTTTTGGTGTTCTGTAAGCTTCTTGTACATTTACAGGCATGTCCTTCTTTAGGTTAGGAAATTTTTCTTCTGTGAATTTGTTAAAAATATTTCTGGGACCATGAGCTAGGAATATTCCTCTTCCATTCCCAATATTCTTAAGTTCTGTAATTTCATAGTGTCCCAGATTTATTGAATGTTTTGAGTCAGAAATAATTTAGCTTTAACATTTTCCTTGACTGATGTATCTATTTCCTCTGTCATGTCTTCAGTGCCTGAGATTCTCTTTTCCATCTCTTGTATTCTGTTGAGGAAGTTTTCGTGTGTAGTTCCTGTTAGAATTCATACATTTCTCATTTCCAGTATTCCCTCAATTTGAGTTTTCTTTGTTGACTCTACTTTCATTTTCAGTTTTATTCATTTCTTTATACTATGTTTTCCTGGATTTCTGTAAGGAAATTATTTCTTCCCAGTGTGTGTTTGTGTTCTCCTGGATTCCTTTAAGGACCTCTATCATCTTCATACAGGCTGTTTTAATGTTTTCTTGGGCTTCAGCTATGTTGGAATTTTCAGAACCTGCTGTGGTAGGGTTGCTGAGCTCTAATGGAGACCTATTGTGCTGGCTGTTATTGTGTTCTTGTGTTGTCTAGGCTGCTGGGACTAGGGTGATTATAGGTCTAGGTGCTGATATCTGACTTTGTTAGGTGGGTATTTTGTCCTTTGGTTTATGTTTTCTCTCTGGATTTTAGGAGAATGTGATGGCTGTGTGTTGCCTGGTAGGAAATTTTCTGTGAACTTGTTAGATGTGACCACTGGGGGACTGAATTTGAAGAAGTGGCGAAGGTCTTCGTTTAGCTTACCTTTTCCCCTCATCTGCTGAGCTAGTATGTTCCCAGGGAATGCCTGCTAATGTTGGAGGCTGGGTAATGGGATGAGTTGGGAAAATTAAGATCTTTGTGATCCATTGAAGATGAGGTCAAGCTGAGAAGAAAAGCTGTTCTGCTCCAGAGCTGGAGCGGGGCTGATTGGATTTGAAGGAGAGCAGAGAGAGGTGAAGGTTAGATTATCTGGTTCCCTAGCCCTCAGCTGAGGTGTTCACAGGGAATGCCTACTGGCATTGGAGCCTGGGATAATGAGATGAGTTGGAGTAAGGAAGGTTGGAGGAGATCTTTGTGTTCATTTGGGGATGGGGTCAGAGAGGAAAGGGAGACCATAGAAGGTGTTCTGTCTTTTTGGGGGATGAGCGGAGGATGAGACTGAGGAATGGAATCTAGAGGTGCAGAAGGAGAGGTGCTACCTGCTTCCAGGTCAGGAGTCCATTGTAGGGAAACTTAAAGCCTATGGCATCTTCTCTTCATTCTCACTTGTGCTGATTGTCTTTATTAACTGGATGCCTCTGAGGGTTCTCATTTCTAAGGCCAAGACAGCAATGCTCCCCTCAATTAAGAAAGGTCTCTTTATTATATAAAAAGTGTGTTTTATAACCAATATATTATAATGGTACTTCATATATATTTTTAAAGAACAGTAAAGATTTTTAAATAGCAGTGCTAGGACAAGGATGTTACAATATAAGCTAGACTTTTTACATACATTTTTCTTTTCACAGTAAGAAGCTTATAATCCTTTATACAAGTACTTGTACACATACCCCTCTCTTACAACAGTTGAAATTTAATTTCTGTGAATAAAGAATGAGTGATATACAAAAATAAGAATGTACCTAGTAGAGTATGTGCTGGGTCTCTCTCACAGAACCTCCCTCCTTCTCTCTAGAAACAAGTTCTGAGTTTATTTAGTGTTCCTGAACCACTGAACTAGAGACGTGGATGCTACGAGATATGCACCACATGGAAGCTGAGACTAGGGAAATAAAACAACATAACGCTACAATCCAAGTTTTAAGATCTTTTTTTAAAAAAAGTTAATGCCAAAAGCACAGATTTTTTTAGCTTTTGAGTGGGACTGGGTCAGTATGAAGAAAAGAAGACACTGTTGTTCCACATGAGTGCAGGTCCCTCGTCCAGGTCGCCCTGCCCAGGCCATCCCTCCCATACTATGCAGGTCCAGCATGATGAACAGAATGTACTTGCCTGTCTCTTCAGCACACGTACATTTTAGATTCTTCTGAGTGTATATTTATGTAATTGTATTTATAGCTTCTAAATAAAGCTAATTTACCAATATTCTATTCAGAGAAAGATGTCTTCTATACATTCTGGATTCTTTAAAATGTATTTAACTCAGGACCCCCCCCCCCCAATTTTGAAAGGCATGTGTATTTCAAGAGAAATTTAATCCATATGTTCCTGACTCACTCACACTTAACTCATCAAAACATGGTTTAGCAAAAGCTATTTGATGTTGGGAAAGCTTTACAAGACTTCCTAAGTCTTTTCTTTCTTTCTCTTTGAATTAGGAAGCTGCTTTGCCTGTCATAACTAGCAAAGGGTTCACATTCAACTTCGAACAACCAATCTCTTAGAGACAATATTCATATGCCCATTTCTTGCAAAATCTAAAATATTTAACTTTAGACCTGATTTTTTTTATTCAATACAGAATTGTAAAATAGAAGCTCTATCTTGAATACCTGGTTTTCTTTGATACTTGTTATTCTCAGAAAGTGAACAAGCCAGTGTATACCTTCAGACATGGTATTGAAGATACAGCACTATGGTCCCAAAAGACAAAAGTATATGTCTTCTTCAACCATGACAATTATAGTTTACAAAACACACTTAAACTATTCTTAATAGCAATTAACAGTCCTGTTAACCTGTCTATATATTTTAAACTCTAATAACAGAACCCAATTTAACTGTGTCCATTATACATTAGCCATGTTTCAAATAGTATGCATAATTCTCACATACCTTTTATTTTAAGAATAAGCCGCTCTTTAGTCAAGTGTTTTATAAGCCCCAACAGTAAGACCTTTCTTTCTAATACATTATCTTGGTTGAAACACAGTTGTTTTTTCCGTTTTTGGTTGTTTTTTTTTTTCTTCTTTCTTTGTATGTAGAATTTCTAAGAATTTATCATCATACCACTAATCTTAAAAACAGGACAATAACCACCTAACTTATTGGTATACCCTGGTTCTCTGTATATGGGGCACCAAGCTTTCACTCATTACAGGTATTAGAGAGAAAATGAATGAAGATATTGTCTAATAGAAGTACATGAATTTTGTTGTTTAATACACTTGAAGGGGAATGTAAGATAAAAGAACTGCTTTCCAGTGAACAGACTGTTCACACTGGCATCTAGGAACAGCAGAGGAGAATTGATCTGCTTTGAAGAAGTACCCTGGTCTTCTCTCTGAGAGACATTAGCAATGTTACAAAGCTTAAATGAAAGTAAACTTTCCTCTATTCACTTAGAACAGTGCCTTACAAAGGAGGAAAGTCTTTTTGCAAGCTAATGTTGCTTTGAGCCATTTTTATTCCTGTAACTTAATGCTGTATACAGAAGCTGGAGTCTTTTGAAAGTTCATGGCCATAGTCAGTTAGCCTGAAGAACAAGAATTTTTATGACAAGCAGATTACAAACACTCCAGCAGAATATGCTGTATTGGTTCAGATAGTTCTGTGACAAGACTTGGGTACTGGGAACATGCTCAGTGTTAGGAGTCCTGCTGCCCCTCCAGAGAATCTGAGTTTGGTTCCCAGCAGCCACCTCTGGTGACTCACAATGGCTGGTTAACTTCAGTCCAAGAGGGCTCAATGCTCTCTTCTGGCCTCCCCCGGCACCCACATGAACATTACATACATTCACATAGACACAGATATATGCATATTTTAAGTTAATATTAATTTAAAAATAAAGAAAAAACAGATCTAGACGTTCTTAACTGTAAAAAGAGAATTGAATAAATTTTCTGTCTGAATTATTGTTTAAAATTTTTTCTGACAAAGTATTCAGGCAATTTTATAGTGATTGAAGTATTATTCTTTTTTATTCAAAAGTTACATTTTTCTTTCATTTTACATTACTAGCTTATCAACCAGCTAAAAACAACCAACGTACTCCTCCAGTCCAGCTTATATGTGAATCAGGGATTCAAGGAGAAACTGAAAAGATAACAGATAAATTCTGCATCTAAATGTGGATTTGCCATTTTCCAAATAGAAATGGAGGAGTGGATGGGGCAGGGGAAGGGGCGGGGCGGAGCACTGAGAGGAGAAGAGGGAGGGAGGGAAACTGGAGTCAGAATGAAAAATAAACACTAAAAGAAAAATAAAATTGGACTTGAGAAGGTCTTCATTTAGCAAATATTTTTTGAGGAGATAGAGTGATGTAGATAAGTGTAAATGTAGATGGGAGACAGAATTAACATTTACTAAAAGGGGATGGTATAATAGACTGAGAAGTGACAGTCTGTGGCTTATGATGCACACTGAATTTGAGAAATTATATTGCCACAGTGATCCACCAGCTAAGCCTAAGAGACTTGGAGCCAAAATGTAAATCTACTTTTCTCTGTTTCTAGGCACCTGTATTTATTTCCTTACAGTACTGTTTTTTTTGAATCTTTCAGTTGGTTAACAATTCAATTAAGTGAATTATTACCATCTTTATTGTAAAGTAGATTTAAAAAAAAAATGGTACCAGCAAGATAGCTCAGTGGATGAAGACACTTGCCATCCATCCTGACAGCCTGAGTTTAGTCTCCAAAACATACATCAGGAAAAGCAAGAACCAATTCTTGACAAGCTGCCCAAGGTCCTCTACCTGTGTACCATGGGGACACACACACACACACACACACACACACACACACACACACACACACACAAATTCTGTAGTTACTTTTAAGACAAAGAATAATTTACAGTAGGAGATGCCCAGGTTACACTGTAGTAAAGGCAAAAGCTGGAAGGACATGTGGGTCATTGACCACCATTTTCAGATTCTGACACTAACTTCATTCTAGTTGAACGTGGTTTTCCAACCAAATCAAATATAAATAGTGATTATTTCTTAGATTTAAGCTAGGATGATACATGAAATAAAAAGATACATAGTAGAATCCCTGCTCTCAAGGACCTGTCTGTTGGGCCAGGTCTGTTGGATTTACAAGATTTTTAAAAGGATATTAATGATCTCAAGTTAGAAAGCAGAGTTAGGCTTGGGGTTCACAATTTAGACCACCAAGGTCACTAAGGAAATGGATAATATAGAGAGCAGAGTGCCTCAGACCAGCTGCAGATCTCCAAGTAACAACAGGCTTCCGGCCAGTGAGCAAGGCTGTCAGCAGCACTGCAGAGGCCAAGCCAGAAGACAGCAGAACAGACCTGGGCCATGGGGGTCAAAGCCTTGCTTCAGCAATTTCAACCTCATGTTCCTTGGAACACAGGTATTTTTAAAGCCATATGCACAAGCAATTCTCTAGGAAAGTGTGTCTGAGAGATTCTAGTTAAGGTTACAGGTTTGTTTCCTAATTCTGAGAACTTGTGCTTATTAACTATAGAACATTTCCCAAACACCCTGGCAACAGGCCATGTGGAACTGTGGCCAAAGAAGTGAACAAGAGAGGAAAACTGATGTTTAACCTCCACAGACCTGGAGAGAGCACAGATAAGACAGCAACTGGGGTGGCAGGGGAGGGTGACATCAAGCACACAAGCAGAGAGAGCAGCTGACTTGCAAAGAAAAGGTGTCGTTCCAAGAAAATGGACAAAAGTAAATGAGGATAAATTGGGTATAGAAAGCCTTCAGATAGAAGACGTCAAGACAAGAGCAACCTTTAACTTTTCTCCAAAATATGAATATTATAAACCAGGATGAATATTTTTCTTGTAGCAGTTCTTGACATGTGGATCATGACCTTTTGCAGGTCACATTCCAGATATTCTGCATATCAGGTATTTATATCACAATTCATAACAGTAGTAAAATTACAGTTATGAAGTAGCAATGAAATATTTTATGGTGGGGGGTCCCCACAACATCAGGAACTGTATTAAAGAGTTACAGCATTAGGAAGGTTGAGAACCACTGTTCCAGAGGATGACCTTTCCTAAAGAAGAGGCCTGTATTTACCAGTCTTCTCAAAGGGGTATATGCATCCTCCCCCCAAAAAAGATGGAAACCACCGTTGTACACTGCAATATCTGATCTCTATTACTGTCATCTAAGGAGATCTGATACCCAAAGCTATGTAAGCTTTCTCAGTGTCATCACCCACTGCTCCCCTTTTCTCATCCTTCTCTCTAGACAATCATATTTCAGGCTCATGCCATTTGGAACTGTGTGTTTACCCTAAATATTCCTCCCTACATTATCTACCTGTCATACCCATATATCACAGCTCATGGAGTTACAGTTTCTACAGATTCCCTGCCAACGACCACCACAATAGTGAAAATTGGTACACTTCAAAGAATGTCCATAGAGTTTTCCTCTACCTCTTCTTTGAGAGGAGGCAGTATACATAAAGATATATAACCTAACTTTAGCATCAAGTATAAATCCTACCTCTGATGCGGATTAGTTAAAAGACCTTTCTAAACTACCTTAGTTCTCATTTTCTCATCTGTAGAATGAGGACAATATCAGTACCTGACACACAGGGTTATTGAAAGGAGTAAGATTAATTCATGTGCTGTGCTTTATACAGTGCTCAGTTGAATACTCTTCTCTATGACATACTTATTCATACACATGTTTATTTTACCCCAAAAAAGGTCCTTCTTTATGAAATCATGCCTTATACATTACTGAATTCCTTTTAATTCCCAGCAACACACAGTCATTACATTTTGTGGATTGCATGAATGAATGTATGCTGAGTTAAATGCTTCTGCATCTAATTTCCAGAGAAGGAACATATTGTATGCTAAGAAAAATGTGGCAGTTATAAAATTATGTCACTTGATGAATAATATATATGGAGCGTAACTATCAAGTATAATTCCAATTGGATTTTAGTATTTTTTTTAATTTTTATTTTCTCTTGGATTCATTCTTTCTTATGCTTTTAAAGAACAATTTGGAGTAAAATATTATCTGGTATTTTAAGTGACTTTTCCTGTTACATACAAATGAAAAAGTAGTTTGTATGATTTTCTGTATTTTAGTCCATAAATACAAAGTGCACTCTGTGAGTGAGTTCTGTGTTTAACAAAGAAGATATTTTCATCTTCAGGTTGCTTTTGTGAACTGGAGAAACAGATTAACAACATGTTCAATATCTTATGAGAGCTACAATGAAAATGTGCCAGGAACCCTGGGAGTATGAAGGCTGGCTATCATAGCCTAACGTTTAGGGTCCTAAGCCTCCTGCTCATAGAGATCTAAGTCAGATCTTCTGGTTTATTCACACGTCTACACTAGTAGGAATTTATTCTTTCCAGATACATCCTGATGCCATAAAAAGTTCTAATTCCAGAAGATAAAAGATGTGTCCCATATGTCAAGCTAAATATAATATAACTGGAATCACAGATCTCATCCAGCTCACCTAGGAGGGCAGATTACCACAGGAGCCCCAAAATGATCACTGCTTTTCAGTAAGGTTTTTGTTCAGGATAGTTCAGTGCTATTTTATCTGGAATATGTGCTTTTAAAGTTTTTCTTTCCAAAATCGGTGATAGTCCTTGCAAAAAATATTATATATTTATTATATTATTAATATACAATACATTCTTTTATACATGTATATATATTAGGACAAAGAATTATTTGCTCTGCAAATGAATCAGAGAATATAAGTAAAAGGATACAGTTAAGAGTCTACTAGGCTGTCTCTTGGTGCCTAGGATTAGTCATTGTAGGCACATTAAATAGGATGTAGCTTTGGACAACAGCAGTAGTAAGTAGGTTTTCTGCCATGCTGGCCAAACATGCTAAAGCTTGTTTGTTATCAAAGCAGTCTCTCATCTTTTTCATATCTGTTTCAGTCTATGATAAGTAAGCTGACTCTTTCCAAGATAGCTTTGCTCAGGACTCCAAGATTAATATGTGCTCTTTAAGCATCAAATAGTTATCTCAAGTAACTAGGTAAATGTGGGATGATCTATTAATCTCAGTGTTTAAGACAGAGGGAACTCAAGAAGTCACCAGGGAGCATTAAAGGCCACTTTCTGGGCATAGGCTTGTATACCCATGGTGGGACTGTCCAGGGGCACTGTGTGGTGAAGATTCAGGGGAAAATATTCTAAAATTGAAGTACACAACCCCATATGCTTCTGAAATTTGTTTTGAAGTTAAAGACCTTTAATCTTTATTTTTCTTATATTTCCCCCTAGTTTTCCCAGCAACATACTTAAAGTAAAGATTTCATAAAGTATTTTGCTACTTTCTTTTATCCACACTTTTGTTTCCTCAAAAATTTTGCCATATTACTATATAATCAACTATAAATATTTACTCCCTGTTCATATTTTAGTCTTAATTTTTTGGACTATTCTAAATACAATAGCTTTCAAATTAGGTATATGTAAGAAATGTTACCAAGGCAATTGTGTTGCATGCCTTTAATCCCAGCACTCAGGAGTTTGAGACCAGCCTGATTTACAAGAATGAAGGATAGCCAGAGCTACACAGAAAAACCTTGGGAGGAGAGGGAGGAAAAGGGGGGGAGGGTCTTATTCCAGTGTACACAAGTCTTCATGTCCTAAATTGCCAGTTATATATCTTATCCACTAAGTCTAACAATGTCAGTTTTAATTAAACTCCAACTTGCTTTTACTCCATATTATTTATGCTGTTAGAAGTGATCAATGAAGTTTAGTACTATTTGCAAATGTAGTTGCCATATTTACCTTTTGATAGCTAGGACTCTGTTGACCCTCTTAAAACATGGTTAAATCCTGCAGCAGAGCAAAGAAAAGCAGTTCTGGTCTGTGGGAGCTTGTATAGAGGTCACAGCTAAGCCATGGTGCCCTTGAACTGAACATAAATATCACAGAAAACCATCATCTATGATGTCACAATACACAACTTAATAGTTTGATCTAAATAAGCTCAGACAAAAGCAAGGTCATAAAACACTAAGCACCCCCTCTCCTGGCTGAAGTGGGTAAATGCTGCTTACTTGCAGCCTTAGCTGTTGTTGAAATAACTTGTTAAAGTCCCCAATAGCCTCTTTCTGGCAAATTCCCTGCACAGCAGTCTTCCTTCCAACATCCTGATCCTATAGTTAGGCCTTTGCCACTCTAGCCCCCAGAGTTGCCACTTTTCATCCCTTACAGTAAGTAGTCCCCAGTGGTTCTGTTGCAGGTGCAACAAACACTGTGACATCTAGAGCTCAGGTTATGTGACCTGCACCTAAGTGGAGATGGGAAAGATTTTTGTAAACTGTAAGGTTGTATTAAGATACTAATGTGTTTTTTTATTGATTTCTAGACTTGGAGTTTTGGTTTTGGTTTTTGGTTTTGTTTTTTGTATCACAATTCAACCCCACAAGTATTTAACATTCTTTTAAAATATATTCGGTGACTCTGTGTGTGTGTGTGTGTGTGTGTGTGTGTGTGTGTGTGTGTGTGTGTTGGTACATACCTTTAGTCCCAGCACTCGGAAGGCAGAAGCAGGCAGACCTACAAAACAAGTTCCAGGACAGCCAAGGCTATTACACAAAGAAACCCTGTCTGGAAATAAAATATATTCCATGAGCATATGTACTTCTGAAACATCAGTATTCAGTGAGATTTACCATGTCCTTGGAAGAAACATGGCTTCAAAGTCAGAGTCTTTCCTGGCTCCTTTCTGATGCCTAGTGGCAGTGGTTCTAGAACAATGGCGGGTAGGACCCCTAGCCTTTCTTTAAAAGCAGTTAGGAGCCCATAGCCAATGTAAGAAATAAGAAATAAATAACATTTGCTTTTTCTTTTTTTGCTTTTTAAATTTTTATGGTAAAGCTTTAAATTAATGATAGTTTTAAATTATCATATGTGCCAGTACAATAGGAATAGACCTTTTACATTCTGTAATATTACTGTTCTGTTGTGTGCTGAGGACATTATTGTAATTTATTCTTTCATTACTAGGGTAGCTATTGGAATGGATGTATTTACAGTCAGTTCCCAATTCACTATACCAAGCAGAATTCTGGAGGCTAAACCCTTAGTGCTGAAATGGGGATGCGGGCTAGAAATGAGCCCCCTAGATAAGGTCTCCTGGCACCAGGGATACTGCTCTTCCGAACACTTTGTTTGGAAAAAGATCCCAGGTTTCTAAATCACTTGGTACCATATGGAAAACATGCTGGCTTGTGATTGTGCTTTATGTAAACATTTTAATATAGGATCCCTAAAATCCAGAGGCTCCCCGAAGGGGATTAAAGCTAATCCCTTTCTCTATTGCTGCAGTGGATTAACTGTGTGCTCTCTAGCTGCTCTGCTCCCCGGAGGCTACAACAAAAAGGCCCTGCGCCCCTTCAACAATCTATGGAATTGGGAGTTGTAATTGGAGATTTGCGGGGGTGGGGGGGCAGTTGAGGACCGCGCGCGCAGGGGATGGGGGGTAGTGTGAGCACTTACTTCCAAGGTTGAATGTTTCATGATGTGTCTTTCTTAAAGAAATTCTTTTATAAACTCTCAGAAAATCTCAACTCAGTAGAAAGAAATTGGAGTAGAATAAAAAAGGGCAGTCTTGTTTTAGAAATGTGTTCCTAGCTAAAAGCTCCGTGTACGTAAAATTCGTGCTGTATTTCAGTAAATCAGAGTATAATTTGGTTAACTCATGTCATAATTTTTATTTTTTTAATTTTCCCAATTTATTAGATATGTTAAATTACCTTTTAGGAGAAGAAAGCAGCTCGCCATTTTTAATGTTTTTGATCATTATTTTTCTTCAAATGTCGGACTTCTAAAATCCTAAAGCGTGCTCGTCAGTATTTAGAATGAACTTTCCTAGGATGCTTTTGTGGTTTGTCTTTTTGCCAAGTCCAAATTGTTTAAGACACTTTTGTTTCAGATGTGAACACTACGAAAATTTCAGAGAGGGAACGAGGAAACTCGCTCCCGGTCAGCGCTGCGGTGGCGCAAGGGTTAAGGGAGCGGTTCGAACCCGCGGGCGGGCGAGGAGGATCCGAGAAGGGCCCTGGGGGCTGGAGGCGCCGGCTAGCGCGGACCCTCCAATAAACACAAAGGAGGGCCTGGGGAATAGAAACCCAAATCCACTTGTAATCGTACAAGAGATTCGGGCATAATTACTTGAGCAACCTAGATTAAGATTGATGAGCCTTTAAAGTGGCGCTCCAGACCGACCGCCTCGCCCTTGGAGTAAAAAAAAAAAAAAACCCAGCCGCTGTGGACTCAACTCCGCAGGCCTCGCCTGAAGCCCGGGCCACCTTGCTTGTCTGCAAGGCTGTGGGACCGCTGAAGGCGACCCCACTTAGTCTGCTGCGGGCCAGACTCTGTTAGCACTAACAAAGTCGGCCTAGGTCTCCCCCCAGAAATAGCCGTGCTCCGCCGGACGGACCGCTAGCTCCAAGAGCTTTCCCGGCTCAGGCCCGGCCTGCTTGTGCACTGAGCAAGCAAGACTTCCCCTGATCGCCTGGCTCCTGTTGTGTGCAGCAAAGCGCGGGCATTAATGGCTGAGTTCTGTTACTTGCTCCCTAGAACCTAAAAGACATCAACAAACCCACGTTATTTCAGAATTCCTTGTCCTATGTTTAGACCAGTATTGAGAAGAGGGATTTCAACTAATTCCCCCTCTAATCAGTATTCTAATGAGGAAATTTCGAAGTAAGCACTCCACTCAGGTACTCACACTTTTCAAAAATCTATTGAATCCTATTTTCTCTGGGTCCAAAAGCTGAGAAATTGCACTTTCCACCCCGTTTTCCAAGAATGGTTTTGTTTCAGCGTTTTTCTCACATTTTCATCTTTTGGTTTACTCTGGTTTAAAAAACAATGGCAATGGCGGCAAGGTTACCACCTTCATAAGAACCCCAGTAGCTTTCTACTTTCACCAGTAAATGTATCCCACTTTAGGACACTAAAATTAAAACAGTCCTTCTGTTAAATGCTAGTAGCCCTTGGGATTTGTAAATTTAGCCGCTTTTCCCTTATCGACTCTATCACCTCTCCTTGTGATAGAGCCGCTGCCAAAAGGATTGACTTATGAGATTGTTGGTCTTTGGGGCATTACCCATTGCCAAGGTCTCTTGGAGATCTAGTTGATGTTCTTTAGAGAAGAGGAGCCCCAAAGCATCCATTCTGCTTCACATTTGTGAGCAGTGCCTCACCAACCATGTAGATTTCTAGACAGAGGTTGCAAACTTGCATGTTATGTGTCTCTTATTCAACACCCTGAAAGCTTGAATTTTTATAGAATTACTCTAGTCTCATTTTAAGGTACCATATAAATCCTAAACAGACCTTACCTAACATGAAGAGACCTTGTATAACGTAGGCACCATTTTTCCTAGTGCATCTTTAAAAATATATCCACACTGTACCCTCTGGAAGGGACTGGGAGCACCAGAGAGGCCCAGCCTGACTAACTATCCCTGTCTTGCAGGCCCTGTGGTTCTCAGCACCCCTGCCCAGCTCATCGCTCCAGTGGTGGTAGCCAAGGGAACTCTCTCCATCACCACAACAGAAATCTACTTCGAGGTAGATGAGGATGATGCTGCCTTTAAGAAGATCGACACAAAAGTGAGTTAGTGTGACTGCACAGTATTGGTGACTTTAATGGTAGGATGTGATTTTCTGTTTTGCTAATGACTGAAGAGGTACACATATTCTCATCTTTCTTATAGAAAATGAAATAACACATGATTTTTTTCAGTATTAATGATCTTAAATCCTAAACCTAAATAACATAGCATATGCATTGGCGCAGTCTTCCTGTGTGCCTTTGTGTGCACTTGGGCAGATTGGCTGTTTAAGCCAGTTGCTCCCAGATCCCTGGGGTACAGTGTCTCAATTTTGGGGAAGACTGGCACAGGTCTTGTGAAATTTTGTATTAATATCACATTTAATTTATAAAAGTATATACTGTGATACAAATTATTATTTATTGAAAGGTTATAAGGAAACTGGGGCAGGAGCCATTTACATATAATTTCATTTTCATTATTAGATCCACTTTTCATCTCTTGAATTAAATGGATTTTTACATACAGATTTAAAAGGAAGAAAAGCAGATTCTTTATAAGCTTTGATCTAGATATGTATACACACAGCATACACTAGTACTTACATGCCATGCCAGAAGGTGCACATTTGGAACACTGGAATGGCATACATGTTGGTTAATTATATCTTGTGGATTTTTAGCCACCCTGACCATCAGAGAAACCCTACAGCCCAGTACCCTTCTGAGATTCATTTCTTATTTATGTTACTGTAAGATTTGCAAATTTCTTCTGAGGGTAAGAAGCTGAGATAACAGGGTATTCTACTGTCATTTTGAAAAGATCTTCCTTTCAATCACTTCAAAAGCTGTTCTAAAATACTCAGACTTGAACCTTCTTATTTATATTTAAGTTATATGCAAAAATGGCACATTGTAGAACATTTGTAAATGTGCAAAGAAAATTCTAAAGTTTATTGCCCCCTGAATTAACTAATGCAGAGCCTTAGTCTCAGGCTGCTCAGCACTTGTTGATCAGTGAGAGTCTACCAAAGGACCCTCTCACCTTCAGTTTCAAAAGCCATAGGTCTGTAATGAATGAGTGTGCTGTGTTCAAACAAGTAAGAACTTGTCTTTATGTTTTGCCATTAGCTTTCCCTGTGTAATAAGAACAAATTGTGGTTTTCTGATTACTTACTCTAATAACTAACCTTTGTTGTGTGGTTTGTTTTTTTTTTTTTTTTTTAAAAAAAAAAGGTTGATAAAGTATATTGGTTAAAAGATATATTCATATTATTGTTTCGATTTCATATACAAACTTCAAAGTTTTTATTATGACTTTATGTTAATTTTCTCAGAATTTGCTGCTTTTAAACTTAGTAATCTCTGTTGCCATGATAGATTTTTCCCCTTTATATTGTTATAAAGCTACAGAGATATTAAACAGAAGCAAGGTCCCAAAAGTAGGCTATAAATGTGTCAATTGTAGAAAAGAACCATCTAGTAAATTAGAAACTGAGGAAATGGAGATTTTCTATAGCTATTCAAAAGGAGACCCTTTAATATGTATTTTTAGTGATTTTATTAGCCTGTTACTCAAAATGCTTTAATTTTGGAAAGGAAGCATTAGCTCTTCTGACAGAAAACAATTTAAAATGAGACACAACAGTTGGGTATTTTACCTCATTTATTATCTTCTAATTAAATAAAATCAGCAACAGAAATTAAAATCTAAATCACAAAAGTAATTATCCAGTGTATTTCAAGTGCATTTTCAAATATATATAATTCAGATATTCAAGCGTTATTATATAAGCTGAATTCAGATTTCTTTGAATATATTTAAATAACATTTCAAGTATACTTACGGAATGTTAGAACAAGCAATATATTTTAAACAAAATGTAAACTTTTTTTTTTAAGTTCAGACACTTCACAGATAGGTAAAGTACCAGGAGAAAATCTACCTTTAAATGCATCTCTGTTCGTGGAAAGTGTCTGGAAGTTTCCAAATAGCAATTTCAGTTCTGTTCACCAAATCACAAAACACCAACATCCACACTTTCAAAGACAACATGAGATCACAATTTTAGTTACAAATTAAAATATACATTACACATTCCTCCCCGCTCCTTCCGGTGGCACATCCAGGTCCTGTTTACTGAAAGGCAGATGCGCCTAAGTCTCAAGATTGCTATAATCCTTTTATGGAGTTGGCCACGGTCTTGTATTGTTGCCCCGCTGTTTTCGGGGTTTGTGTACTTTTCAGAGGATATGGGAGATGCTTGCATAAAGATGCTTCTGGGTATATGTTTCCCCCCCCCCCGTTTCCCTACTCCTCTTTTAGGGATATGTGAGATGATGCCTTAATGTTGTGCTGTTACTCCTTTTAAAGGAAGAGATTGTTTGCACTGTCTCAGGAAATACTAAATAGGAATCAACTAGGAAGTTTTCATTTCGACGAGACTCTGAGAAGAGTGATCTTGTCGGCCCTGGATTAGATCATCCTCTAGAGTTTTTCCAAACTTTTTGGGTTGGTCAGGATCTCTCTTGCTAGTCGCCACGTTTGTTTAGCAGCGTTTTCCAGAGCCGAGTGCGGTTTGCCTTGAAACAGATCTAAGTTCGGTAAGAAGTAGTGGGGACACCGCCGGCACTGCAGGCATGAGATGAGCTGCAGCAAAATTCCATTCAGCCGGTCACCCAGGCAAGATTCGTCCCAGTCCGACTCCCGGGGATGCTTCTCGCACTCGTAGGACACCAGAGTCTTCATGTGGTAGTTGTTGAGGGGCTGGCCTGGCAACTCCAGGTGGCGGTCGCGTAGGGTTTTCAGAATAGAGAGACATTTCTTCCTGCAGCCCCCCATTTGCAGTCTGTTCTCAGCCTCAGCAAACTGCAGCACCCAAGCATCGCTCTCCGCTGAGCTCTGCTTGCCGGCCAGGGAGTGGCACTCCTTGGACAACAGATTGAACCCTTCGGCCTTGACCTCTGCCACCCGGTTGGGTCCTGGCCAGGGGATGTGGGGAAGCGGCCAGTGGGCAGCACTCCGTGGCCAGATTCCGGTGCATTTAAAGGCCGGGGTGATCTGCACCACGTACCTATCGCGGATTCTCAGTTTCACTTCGCTGGTGTCAGCCACCATCTTTACTACATCTCTGTAGCTACATTTGTCCACTGCCTGAGCCACCAGCGTCTGAAATCTGGAGCGGATTTTGCGAGCCGAGAGGTAGCCAGAGGCGGTGATGAATTCCACCCAAAGGGACATGCTCCTCTTGCGCCCGTCGCTCAGCTTCAGCACCGCGCAGCCAGGCAGCGAGCCATCGTCCACGAAGTTAAACACCCCCATCTGGTTCAGATAGAGTACCACCTCGAACTCAGTGGGGGAGATGACCTCCAGGCCCTCATAGCGATTGTCCATCTCGTTGAGGGAGCTGATGAAGCGCGGTTCCTGAACCTCCACCTCCTTCAGGACGTCGGAGACCACTTTGCAGACTTCCCGGATGGTTTTGGCGATGGCAGCTTTCCTGGCCTGGCATTTCTCGTTGTAGTACTTATTCAGGTGGTAGACCAGCTTGGCCTGGGCCGCGATCATGTTGGGGCAGAGATCCGGATTGTACACCGGAGTCTCACAATAAGCTGTGGGATCCAATGCGGCTGCTAGCGCTGGAGCCAACTTCGGTGGTGAAAGGGGGCCACGCGCAAAAGGCACCGAGCCTCTCGGACAGGCTGCTGTAGGGGCCGCCCTGCCCTGCCGGCCTTTTATCGGCGAGCCTAGACGGTCTTAAAGTGAAAGGCTGTGCTCTCCCTGTCTCTCCGCCACAAAATCCGTGTCTGAGACCCGTGGGGAGAGCACCTTCCCAGTAATAAAAACAAAAGTTGCGCCGAATCCCAGCAAAGCTCTTCCAGTAGTCAAAATAGTCCCCCTTTCCGTATTTATTTACGTTTTCCCGTAATCATGGTCTGTACAGGACTTTAATCAGATGGAGGAAAAGTGTGCCGAGTGTGTGTTGGTTGAGTGTGTGTCTGTCAGAAGAAGCTGCTGTTGGTTTGTGTAAAAGCCCAGATGCACTCGTGTGGAAATTATAAAGGCAGGGCCAGGCAGGCGGGCGGCCAATCGCCACTGGGCTCGTCACGACAACCTCCCCCAGCTTCAGCCGGGCTAATTAATCCCCCCTCGTGGATAGAGGCACAGAAACCTAAGGTAGGAAGCTGCTGCCGGCAGAAAACCACCCAGGCCACCTAGACCGGTTGGAAAGCAAGAGAAAATCTGGCTTTGGAGTAACTTGAAGCATATTGACACTTGGGAAAGACTTGGCGAAGAGAAGCAGCTTTCTGCGCTGTAAAGCCTGCTTGTCTGTTCACCTCTGATGAGCTATCTAGGTGTACTAATGGTCATCCACCAATTAGTGAAGTCAAAGGGGCTTTCTAGAACAGAGTCACTAACTTGCATTTAGAATACAGTAATTAATGCTTGTTAATCCTTGGGGTCTTTTTAATGCAAGTTAGAAGTTTGCTCCTTAATGCACAGCTGGCTGCAGATGGAGGAGTCCTCCAGTTTTCTCCATGTTAGGTGTTCCCAGTCACTTTTCCAAACCTTAGGTGGGATCTCTTCTCTTTTACATAGATTTTTCCCAATTTCATTCGCTGAGAGGAATCTGAAAATTACTGCCGAGCGGGATAGGTAATATCTGTCCAGTTAAAAGAGAGGTGATTAAATTCACCTGTCTGCAGTTCCCATGTCCGTAGCCAGGCTGGCCAGTGGAAAAATAACAAACAGCAGTGAAGGCTGGATGCTCTTTTGGGAATAGTTTCCACAAGATCTCTGGGATTGAGATGAGCTGTGTTACACAGAAGGAGCTAGCAGGTTCACAAAAGTGGGCTTAGCACTGAGAACTTGAAGGTGTGGCCCTTCTGCCCCCTTTGCTCATGCAGGCTTAAAGACAGATCTCTCACCTCAGGTAGCCTTAATAGGTCCCTTCTCTTATGAGATTTCATAATTTGATTATGGGAAGATGGTCAACAGCTTCAAAAATTAATTTCTAACCATTCAGGTTTGAGTTTGTTTGTTTGGAAATTTTCAAAGGAATGAATCTTTCTAAATTTTGGGACCCTAAGGAGGTTTTCTAGGGATCTCCTCCCTGATACTGTTACCAAATGAGTCCTCAGTGCACATAAACTAGTAGTTGGGGCTTGCATAGTAGTTTTCAGTTGCCTGCCTTTGTGCAGAGGTCTGTTTGTTTCAACCCTATTAAGAGAATTTCCAGTGTAAGGCTAGAGTAGCACCTGTTTAAGCATTTTTTAATGGACTCCTGTTGAGGAGTCTCAACTTTTAAGCATCATAAAACCACTTCTATTTTACTTTCTTGTTACCCGAGAGTGATAGATCGCGATTTATATTAAAATAGTGCTTAACATTTGGGGTTTATGATGGCCATCTATTCCTTTCCCCCAAGACCTTCTGTTCCCTTGAGAGAATGGAGTAGGGATCCTGAAAGCCCCTCCCCAGTTTGCGGGGCGTTGCGGGTGAATGCACTGCTACCTTTTGGCAGCTGAAGTGGCGCTAGAGGAGGCAACCTATAGCGCCAGACCAACAAGAAAGAACTGTGCTACCAGGAGCGGCTGCTGGGGACTCGCGGGTCATCAGGGTGGGGTGAGGCAGGCAACCTTTCCCCGGGGGCCCTTGCGTCTTCCCTAGCGCCCTTCCTTGGTCTATCTGCTCTCAGGCTAATTGTAAAGCTTTCTGGGTGTCTCCGCTGTCCTCCACTGCTGCAAACCACGCTTGGTGTCCTTGTACCGCTCTGCTCTCGCCATCTCCCCGCCCTGGAGTGGTCCCAGCCTAATGTGCCCTGTACTCTGGCCTCAGTGCAACCCAAATATACTTGTCTCAGACCTTCCCCGGAGATTGCGCGCCGGGAGCCTCAACCCGGCCTTTGTGGCTCCAGGAAGCTCCAACGGCGAGGCCCTGCTAGTTCTCTGTGTCCGACAGAGGGATTCAGGATATCGTAGCCGCCTACTGCAGCCTGGCGCAGGTGGCACATCTTTCTGGGCTCGCTGTGTGGCTTAATTGGGTTAAAGCGAAGCTAAACACCGAAGCACTTTGTGCAAACTAATTGATGCAACCCAGGCCTTTCCCTAACGATTTTTCACTTGAAGCAAGGGAACCACGAAAGCCCGTCAGTCCTAGAGTGTTGCGGAGTGGTGAGGCCACGGGTTTCTGGAAGGCCAGGCCCGCCGGGCGTTCTGAAGCACCCTCCACGCCCGGTGCCGACAGTGATTTACATAAAACTGGACTCCCCGCGGCTGTTGTCGTTGTGGGTTGACTGGGCAGCTTAGAAAAACACTAGCTTGTCTTCCTAGCTGCGGCTACTCAGGTTGCCTGCTACCCTGAGCTTGGGAAATGAAATGCAACTGTAGCTGAATCCTTTCCGCAATCTCAACACCTCTTGCTGAAGGAAAACTAAACTGCACTGATGGCTGCTTCCTTCCTTCCTTCCTTCCGAGCTTCCTTTAATTGAATTGCCCATGGAGAGGAATTAAAATTAACGATGTATTTTTGTGTAATTCACTCGATTTTAATCGAGGTTTGGGCGTTAGATATGTTTTGTACTGGTAAATTATTTAGCTACTTTATAGCAATTTTAATTTTAAAAAAATCGTTTGACCTATTGGATTGTGTGAACTGATGATGTTATGCACAAGTGATACAAAATCTGTTTTAGGATATGAAAAGTCTGTATAAAAACTGGATTGATGCCAGTAGGTTTTTTAAATAAGATCTTATCGAGTATCACAAGAAAAGCTTGTGTGTGCCTCGTGTTTTAAGACATAAATGGTGAATTGTTTTCAGTGGTATGCATATAGGCATCCTTGACATGAGCTAATAATAGAACGATAATTGAAGAAAAGTGACCTAAGTGGAGGGAAAAGAAATGCCCAAGAATTTCATGATGTAACCACTGAGATGGTTGCATTGGAAGGGTGTTTAGCTTTTTTAACTGAGGCAGCTTGTGTTTCAAATATTCCAGTTACGGAAAACAAGTCCAGCTAAGACACAAGCTTGTTATCATAGTATCTAGTAGTATTTGTGAACATAGAACAAATGTTGTGAACTTTAACACTTAGAGCATCCCAGATAATAAGGACAAGACAACTGTTTCTGAAGTGTAGCTTCCTGAGTGACTGTCCCGATGGGGGTGCACTTTTCATGGCCTGTGCAAAGCCATGCATGCACAGTCTGCTACAAGGAGGTAAAGAAAAATTGCATTGTGTTCAGAAGTGTAGGAATCCAAGGTTTCTGGGGGGTTTGTTTGTTTGTTTGGGTGTGTGTGTGTGTGTGTGTGTCTATTTGAACTTGATTTGCAAGTTCACTGACCTCACCAATGGCTACATTCTAGAAGCTCATAAGGGATCTGAGCAGCTGAGCAGTTACAGAGCTCAGATACACTATCCTCCATGTTTTCATTATCTGCCAGCAGCTAGTTTATTCACAACTGTTCATGAACTTAGTTTTATTTTTAATATGTGCTTTTTACTCCAGAGATTTTAAAAGAATACGAAGTTGATTTTATTTAATTATTTATCACTACTGCTAGAGTGGCTTTGAAGGCTCAGTGTGTGCATCTGATTTCTTCCTTTCCCTCTTCAAAAAATGTATCTAAGCTACTTTAGCTGCCTTTTTGCCAGAAGCAATATACATCCTCCCTTACACTAGAGAAATTAAAGACAGATATTTGTGCAGGATTTTCTTTATGTGTCATATTAAATAAAGTAAAATAGAGGGAGTTTCTGGAAATTTGATGGCGTCTATCTATATCTTTCTTCCTATTGTGACTTATGGTATAAAAGTCCTTAAACAAAATGGCTTGAGAGTTTCAGGGATTTCTTAAAATCATTATTTCATGTTGAAAAGTCAGGTTCATTACAAAGTCAGGCAGGAGATTAAGGTCAGTGTTTACAGGACGTAGACCTGTTCTGTCTCTTCAGTTTGAGCACTCTAAGAATAGAGGTTAATTTTTAAAAAATTACTTGAATGATAGAATCCATTGACTCAGTGTTTTTTGTTAACCTAGTGCACAGTCATATGGTCATACTTGTAGTGGAAATATTTTCTACAATGTTGCTTAGTATTGCCATTAATAAGTGTTGAAAAGGAAAGTAACTTAGAGATTAACCATGCCAGTTGGAAGTACAAGTCTAAGAATCACTACCCCTGCTTGATTGACAGCCAAAATTTTCCTTTTATAAAGAAGGGAGTTAAAAGCTCAGCTTATATATGTAACCTTCTCAGTTTCCTTTATTCACTTGAATATGTCCATAGAAGTTTCAGAATATTTCAAGTTGTTTCTGTAAATGGGGAGAAGGAGTAAGGAAGGGTGAGGGACAACTCAGCAACAAAAAGAATTTTTCACTGTCTATTGTGTCTGATTTCTTTCAAGTGTCTGGACAATGGGATTTGCATTCACTTGAGTATCGTGGAATGATGATCTCTCTGTCCTTCCTCAGAACTCTTGTTTCATTATGAGAAACTCCACTATCATTATGAGAAAACTAAAATTGTTTTTGTTAAATCTAAACCTGTATTCTTTATTCAGATATCATAGAAATGAACAGACAGGGCTCATCACTTTGGTTTTTGTTGTTATTGTTGTTTGTTTATTTGTTTTCTATATGAACAAATGAAAATGAGTCCCCCCCAACAAACATGAACTTACAGGATTTTATGTATGTGACTGTGTCCCGAATGCTTTGACTAGGCTGCATTGTTATTGCACTTAGAGAAACAGTGGAGCCAGGTGTGATTAGCTTGTTAATCTAGGGCTGCATGGCAGTTGTTATCTCTTCATATTGTGCAGGGCTGAGCTACTGAAAATATTCAACATGACCTTGAGACTAGAATATGGTTTCAAACCAACTCCCATTTATTGCTTATGTAAAATAATCTCTCCCTTTTGTTATTTAATGTTTAGAGGTTTTTGTTTGTTTTTTGAACAAAAGCATTTCTATAAATTGGACTTTATTATATTTTCCAGTAATTATTAACTAAAGTGCTAATTTAAAATAATTATATCACATAAAATGATCACCTCTTACCACATTCATGTAGTGACAAGTATTTTATAGAAAAAGGGACATTAGTATACAAATAGGAATTGTCTTTTATGTGTAGGTATAGATGGTAAATGTTTGCAAAAAGAACCCCTATATATTTTTTTTTTCCCTCCTGGTTATACTCACTATACTAGGTATGTAAATTTTAGTTTACCAATGAGTACTATTTTCAAAAAGCACAATTTTTTATATAGTTTTGATATTAAAAACATCAAGTGGAAAGTAAAATTGATGAGCAGTACTTTTAAATCTACATAACTTTTAAAAAATTTTATCTGAATAAAAAATTAAAATCAAAACTAAGAGCAAAACTTAAAAGACAGGGTTTTTAAAAAATAAAAATTGAGGATCCTGTTAAGTAAAAACACCAGCTTTACTGTGAAATCTGCTTCATAAAGTTGGATGTAGGGCTGAAGAGATGACTCAGTGGTTAAGGACAATGGCTGCTCTTCTAAAAGACATGGGTTCAATTCCAAGCACTCATGTGGTAACTCAGAACCATGTGTAACTCCCAGAGGACTGGAGCCTTTTACTGGCTTCCTCAGGCACCAAGTACATACTTGGTGCACATATATAATACAGGTAAACCACCCATATGTATAAAATAAAATAAAAATAACATAAAATACAGTTGGGTTATTGAATTATAATTTGCAAACAATACTATTCTAGTCTGTGAAGTTTCCATATGAATGTACCATCCTGTAAACTCTCAAATGAGTTAGCAATATTTGAGGCATATGTGTTATTTAATATCTTAATGGTAAAAGAAAGAAATCTCACAAAATGTCAGTATTTGTATTTTACTTTGAAGTTGCTTTAATCTTTCTTTTATATAAGATGAGCCTGTAGAATAATTGTAGCTAATACTAAATAATGCATGCACATTCTTGCATCATGTAATTTGGATCCAAGTTTCATATTAATGCACATTGTCACTTAAATTTACATGGTCAAGAACACTAAACAAAAACTTTTTAAAGTGTTCAAGTAGAGATCTTTTTGTTGCTGCTGCTGCTCTCTCAGATACCTCAAGTGGAACCTGTAAGAACACAGCTAGTTGTTAAACACCCTAAGATATACAAATTATTTAAATGTTTTCTGTTTTATATTTTTATTTGCAATTAAAATAGAGATTTTAATGTTTTGCAAGCTTACAAGCCTATTAAGAAAGAAGTTATTGCTTTATTAATAATCTTAAACCATTTTTAAGAAAACATTATTTTCAAATGTTTATAAAATAGCCTGCACGTGCACACATGAGCACAAGTGAGCATACACACACACACACACACAACACACACACACACACAAAAAAAACATATTGTTTCACGTAGTAATAGACTGAATTGGCTTTTTGTGTTTTTAGATTAATCTGTCAAAAAAAACATGAACTAAACATAGATTTCATTTGCAGGAACATTCCATAGTGTTTGTGGTTGTATTGTTTTGGTTTTTTTTTTTTAAGATTTATATGTATGTGTGAGTGTGTGTGTGTCTGTGTGTGTGTGTGTGTGTGAATACATGCCACATGTATGTAGGTGCCTGTGAAGTACAGAAGAGGATATCAAGATACCCTTGAGCTGGATTACAGGCAATTGTGAGATAACTAATGTGAGTGCTGGGAATGGGACTCAGGGTGTCTACAGAAGCAGCAAACACTCATCCATAGAATCTTCTCTAGCCTCCATGAACCAGTTCTTACCAGTTTTCAGTAATACCTTCACAGACTACTGGCAAATGCATTTAAAATCTTCTAACTAGAAATTCAAGAATTTCTATCTAGTCACATGCATTTCAGTGCAATAGATTTTTTGTTGTGACATCAAGAAGTTTAAATGTCATTATTCGGTTCATAAAAAATATTATACTTTTCATACATTTTCCTACACTGATAACTACCCATGCACATAAAAATGTCTTTACTAATTTAAAAGCATTTTCTACTCTTGCAACTGACCAAGGTTAATTTTTTGTAACCTTCACCTGTATTTGATAAGCAGAATGCATAATTCATTGGGAAGGGTGGGTGTGGGTTTGTGTCTGGGTTGGGGTTTTCTAGTAGGCATCGCAGTTCTTCATTTGTTTTTCTCTCCACGCTGCATTAGCACGTTTTCCCCTGTGTGCATCTGCCAGCACACAATTTAGCCACGGGCATCTGTAGACCTTGTGGTGATCAGTATTGCAGGCAAAAGCCATATGTGTTTAAATAAAAAAATAATCTCTTTATTTCATTTGCTGTTTTAACTGGATGGATAACTTTTGTGCCTCAAGACAGAAGAAGAAAAAATACAGAAATAATTAATTGCCTCTATTCTTAAGGCAGTTTCATTTCCCCCTTCAATATGGAATGCTTGTCAGCTCTCCTGATAAATGACTGCATGTATTTGCATAGATTTTACATTAACACAAAAATTAGTTTTATTTGTGAAAAACTAGTTTACATAATAATATAAAGTCAGTGTTATTGATTACATTTTTTAGCACTGATGACTGTAAAGAAACTGTAACATTCTAACTTTTGGTTAACTCTGGTCAACCTGTTCCTTACATTCAGCTTTAATTATTTATATTACTTTGTATTAATTAGATATAAAAGAATAGTTATAATTTTTTCAGTTTTAACATATATCTTTAAAATGTTATTAACCACAGCTATTTCAGACACATAGTAGCACTTGTTTGGGTAAGAGATTAAACTTTGCCAAGGAATTTTTTGGAAATATTCATTATGAACTTGCATACACTTCAAACAGTTGGAGGAGCATGTCATGAGAATGATCTAATTTTGATATTTATGTTATCACAAGAGCACATGCCATTTTGGATGTATGCAGCTGGACTCTTTCCTGGGAAGTAATTTCTAATGTATCTGAGAACCATCCTCTTCACCTTTGTTCCATTCTCTTAGATGTATTTAATTGGTACCCCAACTCACTCTTAACATAGAATTAAAACATCAACAGTAGCAACAAAAACAAACAAATATCCACTGTGCTGATGCTGTCTGGGTTCTGAAAAGAGCCCCATCTAAGAGGCAGGCAGGGAGGGGATGGTGTGGCATCTTGTTGTCTACAGGCAGCCTGCTAATTACATGCCATGGTTGTGTTATCCATGTTGTGGAAAGTGGAAGTATGTTCAGTGCTGTTAGTTACACCACAAAGCTTTTCATATAGCTCGATGCTCAAGAAGCACACTATACTGAATGGCAACCAAAACCCAGAGTATCTCTGCCACTTCTTGCTTCCAGGCCACCCTGGATGCCAGCTGTCACAGCTCAGCTAATGATGACAAATGCCCCTCTCTATGCAGATTGCCGAGCTTGCAGGCTGCTGTGAAAGGCAACCAGATTACCTTTCTTCAGTTAGTAACTTAACCTTTTAAGCTCATGTCAAAATCAAATGATTGGCTGTGATAGTTTCAATACTCCAAAATCAAAATAACACTTCATAATACTATGAAATTTGTTTGATTGTATGATTGGCAGCCTTCACCTTGGATGCTATAATGTTCTTAATGAGATCTATGTGGGATATATATGGCACAGCTAGTTAAGAATAAGTATTTGAACCAGCTTTAAATCAGGTAATAAGAAAAATTGAGACAAGCTGGTGAAATTGTGGGGGAAAATTGTATTTTTTTTTTCTCTTCATATGAATGCTGCAGCCTTTCTCCCTCTGGGTATAGACCCCACATGCTCCAAATGAGTGGATGATTATTCTTTATACTTACGTCAACATGAGAGGTGGGGTGGAGAACACTACTCAATGACTATATGATCTCATTCAGACTGCAAAAGAAATATTAGGCCTTGTAAATGAAGAAACCAAGATTGGGAAGGGTATGAGTCTTACCAAAGGCCACACAAATAGTTTCAAAGCCAGGTTGATCTGACAATGGCTGGTGTCAGCTCTATAGCATGTAGACTATGTTACAGAGGCAAGTATGTATGGATTCATGTGCTTCTTGGTATTATTTATAGCAACAGATGTTGTAGTAAGTATTCTGAAAAGAAAACTAGAGTCCTGCTAAGGATACATTAACTTAGGTATATGATCAATGACTTGTAAACTCCACATTATAGAGATCTTAATATGTTATGAATTTTTATAACTTGTTGGTCTTCCACACAAGGATAATATTTGGAAAGGATATATACTATTTAATGAACATAAAATTGTACTAATTCACCAAAAGATCTGTTTCTTTCTAAAACCAGTTGATATTCATAGGTAGGCCTAGTGAGATGGCTAGGCACATAGAGGCATTTGCTGCCAGGCTTGATGACAAGAATGTGATCCTCAAGTTCCAAACAGTAGGGAAACAAAACTTACTCCTTTAAGTTGTACTTTTCTATAAAGCACATATAAAGAGAATGGGCTGTACCTTTATAAAAAGAGGTTTAGAAATAATTGCTTCAACAATTATTTGGAAAAGTATCTATATACTTCTGTAGGGTTCTTTTATTTATATTGTGTCACTCTATGATATCAATGAGATATGTAAGCCAAAATAATATGCAGCTTTTTGCAAGACTCATTGAAAATTCCCTTTCATCATTAAAGTATAGCCCTCTCCAAGAATACTTTATAGCCAGGTATACTGGCACAGAGCTACCTATTATCTTATCAGCTAGGAGGCTGAGACAGGAAGAAGTAACTCTGAATTTAGCTTACATAGCAAATCCTAGGTCTGCCTGGGTGCATCATCAACCTGTCTCCAAACCAAGATCAAATCAAAACAAGAAAGCTTTGGAAACCCTGGGTGCTTTCATTCCCTCCCCCATCAAATATGAGGATTGTTTTCAATGATAGACATCTGTCTATTATGTTGTAACATTTTCATATATATTTTAATTATGATGCTTATAATTTCCAATAAAACTAATGCTTAACATATGTAAATACATAGAAACCTTCAAATTAACATTTTGTTATACTGTATCATGCAATTAGTATAAGGAAGAATAAATTTTGACTCATTAGTCTGGCATTCTCTCTCAGGGCAGAAGAGAAATCTAGAGAGTTCTATGGCCTCTCCTTTGTCAGTTGTCTCCTCTGTTAATCCAGTCCTTCTGCTGAGAAGGAGCCTATCACCCACTCAGTATACATTCACTAACAAGAAGGGATTTTTAGAAAGCTGTTCCTGATAAAGGACCAAAGTCCATCCTTGAAACTCTTACCTGTTAGTAATGATTTTCGCCCCCTGCAGTCTCACTCTTTTTTAAAAAAAATATTTTTTTAATATTTATTTTTATCTTATGTGAATTGGTGTTTTGCCTGCATGTATAACTGTATAAGGGGGTCAGATCTTGAAATTACAGATGGTTGTTAGCTGCCATGTGGATGTTGGGAAATGAACTCAGGTCCTCCAGAAGAAAAGTCAGTGCTCTTAACCACTGAGCCATTCTTTTAACAAAAAGAGGCCCTTTAAAATAAGCATGGTCAGTCACTACATTATAGTTTTGGTTTTGTTTTTTTAATTCTATAATAGTCTTTGTTGGGAACTGCTCTTGATAGTGATATCTTCCTGAGCAAGTGATGTGTAGTCCAGCACTCTCTCAAAATGCTGGGCAGTACCTAGAGAGCCACAGCTCCCACTGAGCACAACATCATGGAGACAGACGTTATCTTAAGTACACCATGCCACTAAGCTGTAAGGTCTGGCAGGATAACTGTAGTAAATGCATGCTCTCCTTAGTGATATTTTCAGTTTATGATGGGTTTATTGAGATGCAGTTCCATTGTCTGTCAATAATAACTATATGTCAGATATCACATTAAATATACCTGTGTCCTTTAGTCCTTGTGTTGATACCATGTTTCATTATACCACTCCCTGTTCAAGACGCAAACTTCACCATATGGCTTCTGGTAAATATGATGAATATAGTATATCACTCTCAAATGAGCTGGGGACTGTAGAGCAGCTTTCAATAAGTGAGACAGTTAAATCAACTTTGAGTATTATCAAAACCCTGTAGTAAATGCTGTGCAAGGGTGTGTGTGTGTCTGGGTGTTCATCTGAATACTGGGATACACATTCCATGGGCATTCATGTGAAAGGCAGAGGACTGCTTCAGGTGTTAATTCTTGAACTCCTACCTTGTTACAGACAGGAACTTTTTGTTGTTCCCTGATGCATAGGCACCAATATCTTATTGGTTTAAACATATGTGACTAGAATATGTTTTTGAGACAGGGTCTCTTTTACATAATCCTGGCTGTCTTGGAACTTGCTGTGTGTCCCAGGTTGGCCTTCTGTCCCTGACTGCTGAGTACTGGTATAAAGTGACACATCACAACAGCTGTAACTAGAAATCTAAGTATATGAACTTTTGTGTTTTCTAATTCAGTTTATCTTGCTACTTTTAGGGATTTTTCCAAGATTTGACTGAGAATAAGTTTTGTATTATAATTTTGAGTAAGAACAAGCATAACAGTTTTTTTTTTTTTCTAAAAGTTTGTAAAACTGTAAAACTCGGGACACTACTGCCAGCTTTGTGTGGTTGCTCTTTAATTTTCTCTGTATGTTGACTGTAAAAGTGAGCCCTGAAAACTTTATTTTTTATTAAATGTTATTCATTCATTTGCTACCTGCTGGAGATGGGCTTGCATGTAGGCCATGTCCCACCTGTGGAGGGCAGATGACAATTCAAGGGAATCACAATGGGTTCTTGGACCATGTAAATTGTCTGCCCTGGAACTATGCAGTCATTAGCTTTGAGGTGAGCACCTCTGTCTGCTGAGCCATCCTGCCAAGGTAGTCTTACCAGCCCTTGCACTGAACCATTTGCTTGAACTACAGTTCTTGAGTTGGCTATCCAGCATGCCAGAGTACAATGGTGAGTAGACAGTCAAAGGGCCTCTGGTAGGTTGAGTTGTTTGGAAAATACACTGGAGGGTTAAATAGTAAGAAACATGTAAGCAGGGCTGGAGAGATGGCTCAGCGGTTAAGGGCACCGTCTGCTCTTCCAGAGGACCCAGGTTCGACTCCCAGCACCCACATGGCAGCTAACAACTGTCTGTAGTTCCAGTTCCAGGCAAACACCAAGGCAAATAAATAAGTAAATAAATAAATAAATAAATAAAAAGTTTTTTTTTTAAAAAAAAAAAAAAAGAAACATGTAAGCAATAAAATGCAAAATATGTTCCACATCTCTAGGTTTCTGTGTGTTTTTAAAAAGACAAAAATCTCATTTATATTCAATATTTATAAATATTATTTACTCTTAAATCCTAATTTTCTGTTAAGAGTGAATTCATGTTTTTATTTATCAAACCCCCTAACTAAAATGAAATTGTATTATTTTTTCATTTATTTTTGAGATGCTCTTTCTGGATAGCCCTGGCCGTTCTGAAACCTGCTATATAGACCTTGGACTATGCTATGCTGGCCTTGGACTCACAGAGATCTGCCTGATTTTGCTTTTCTGGTGCTAGGATTGTTGTGTATTTTGACCATACTTGGGCCAAATGCAATTAGTGCTTCCCCACCACCACCACCATTATTGTGGTTTTTAGGTAACGGAACATCAAGGCAGTCTGCCTGAGCTTTGGCCTTGTTGTATCTTGGACAGAAAATAAAGCCCCAGCTTACAAAAGCACCCTTCAGAGTGCAGCGCTGCCCCTTCTGTCTTATCTGGTGGCTTATGGAGTAAGAGGCGTAAGTCCCAGTTGTTTATGAACTCTCTCTGTGTACTCAAAGGAGTTTCTATGTTGCCCACTCTATTGTGCATCAGTCCCAGCAGACCCACGCACATTCTGCTGAGCATATTTGGGGGATAATTAGAACTAATGAAGCCTGGAACAGATCTAATTCTCTAAGTGATTTATTCCCATGCTCTTGTCTGATGCCCAAGAATTCTCCAGATCATGATCTAGCCCATTTGTTTTCCCAAGCTTTGTGTTGTCACAGCTCTTTTGTTTTTAGGTTTGTGTGTTTGTTTCCTTTAACAGACATTAGAAATACATTGGCTCCCTAAAAAGCTGAGAAGTATGTTTCTAAGTCATCCCTAGGATTTGGGGCCGGCAGTCCATTGCTGCTTTGTTTGTGTTTAGACCTCAAGATGAACAGGCTAGGAAGCCTGAGATGGTCAGTCTATCAAAACAGGTGCTGGGAAGTAAAACCTACAGTGGGAATAAGTAGGAATCATTAATGAAGTATTTCTCTTGCTGATATAGGTTTCCTGAGGAAGTCTGGAAGGCTTTAGAAACTATTGAGCCTTCATGTTTCAGAGGTCTGTTTCATTAGCAGGGCTTCATTGTATTGGCAGAGCTGAGAGTGACATTTCTCCACATGCCCTCACCAAGTAGCCAGTGATTCAGTGGCCTGTAACACTTTAAATCCCATCAGCTAGCTTTCCTTTCCTGTTATAACTGCTTCAGTGAGCGGCACTTGTGATATGAAGGTTAAGATCTTGGTGGCTTACTGAGGACAGACACAGTTGCCAACAGAAGAGTCTATAAATGTATTCAAGTGGTGCTACAGGAAGTAAAATGCCCAGGTCTTTGCAGATAGCTTTTGTGGGCTGTGTCCTTCCTGCTTGTACTTCTCTTGCCAAAGAACCAGAGCAGAATTTTTTAAGAATTGGCACTTTTATGTATTGATCCCAGTATTTGATATTGTCCATTCTCTGAACCTGAGATAATAAACAACTTAAGGGCAAAGACCAGTTTATTGCATGCTCTGAAATATCTACACCAGTAAAGTTCACCAAACAGGCGATTAAAGAATATTGATGGTCCCAAGATATTGGCATACTCCTTCTAATAAATACCAGTAGTAATCGTACACCATAGCCTATAGCTTCTCCTTATATGCCACTCCTCTGCCTGGAAGGCAGCCAAACACTCAAAATAACTCATCTTAGGACCTTGATAATAAGAGTTATCTATACATTTTTAACTCACTTAAAAAGATAAAGGCTGTGGTAGAAGAATTGCCATTAATGACTTCTCCCTGTATTTTAGATGTCCTACAAGCTGCTTGTACTTTTGTCCTCTTAAAAGCACTTTGGAGTGGACACTGCTGCCTCTCTCATATTGGTGCGACCTGGAGACACAGGGAAACTCAGTAACTTCTATACACTGTCAAAGCTAGGTGTCTGCAAAGTTGTGATTTTTATTCGTGTCTGCTGAATCCACAGTCTAGGCTCCACTTTCTTGGTTCATATACTAAACCGCTCTGAGTTTATTATTGATATGCAAAATTAATATCTACATGGTAGAGTTATTACATAGATTACATTAATACACATCAAGTGCTTAAACTATTTCTCCAATCCACACAGTACTTAGCAGCTAGTACTCAGCATTTCTGACTATAGATTCCTACCCTGAGCAAGAATGGCTCTTAAGTGAATATTCGCTAAATGTCTGATTAAGACAATAGTATCTATCTTGTTCTTAGTTGAAGACTTTGTTCATTATACTAGTTATTTTGGCCATTGACTGCAAAGTTTGTAAAAGGAGTAAATTTTTCATTCTTGCTTTCCAGAAATCTTGGTAATTACACCAGTAACTCTCAAATTTACACTGCAGCCCAAAACCTTTCCACATAGTCCAAGCCCATTTGTCCTGTGGTCCCCACATTCTCTCTCCAATATCTAAGACACACTCCTGACTGATATTCAAGCTGACTGTTTGTTACTCGACAGTGGCAATTTCTTTGTTTCGCTACCACATATACACACTATCAGTAAACCAACATTAGAGCCGCCATTTTCTCTTTCTTAAGTGGCGTGCTCTTCCTTCCTCCTTCCCTCCTTTTCTTCCCTTCTTCTTTGTTTCTTGCTGTGTGTGTGTGTGTGTGTGTGTGTGTGTGTGTGTGTGTGTGTGTGCTCGCGCGCGCGCGCCTTGTGCATGAGTGTTTATACATGCACATGCAAACACTAGAGCAGGGTATTGGTGTCTTACTTTTGTTCTCTGCCTTGTTTTTTTGTTTTGAGGCAAGATCTCTCACTAAACCAGAAATGCAATTTTTCAGCCATGTTGGTTGTCCTGCAAGTGCTCAAGATTGTCTATCCCCACCCCTTACCCCAGTGCCAGCTGCCATCCTGTCTTATTCCCTTCCTGCAATACCCTTTATTCTCATTTCTCAACATAATAGCTAGAATGGAGGATGGAAAACATGGCTGCAGAACAGCTTAGAATTTACTTCTTCATCCTCAGGCAAAAGGCAGTGAGAGCTATCTGGGAACGGGTGAGTCTTTTAAAATCCCCAAACCTACCTCCAGTGACATACCTACTCCAACAAAGCCACACCTCCTAATTCTTCCCCAACAGTTTCACAGACTGAGGACCAAGTATTCAAATTTATGAGCCTATGGGGACTATTCTTAATCAGATCACCACACCCTCTCTGCCTTTTTACCCTTTAATTTTCACTGAAAAGAACTGCATTTATTCATCTGAACGGTCTTTTCTTCTCAGACTATTCTGTAGCAGAGTTCAAATAAGTCCTTCATTTATGTGAATTTAAGAGTTTGAAGATAAGTATTTTCATTTTTTCATCATTCACAAATTAGGAACTCTCTGGCATTCAGTCTGTGTGTAAGCAGTGTCTAAAATGTACATCCTTAGGCTGCTGTGAGGAGTGGATGTGTTTAGACTGCTGTGAACCCAAACATGCAAGCTTATATTGTTTGTAGTACTTTGTTAACACAAGCTTGGTAACATGGAAATATAGCCCTGAAATTCCTTGTACTGGGCATAAGCAAGGAGTTTAAGTCATTCGGTTATCAGATATTTATTGAGGTCCTCTTAAAGCTCATTATTCACTCTGAAACCATTCCTACCTCATAATTCATAGGTCATTAGGTCTGCAAACCAAAGACTACACAGTTGCAATTCAGCAAGCAAAGAACCAAGCAAGTCCAGAGCTGTGAAGGAGGGAAATCCAAGCATAGCCCAAGAATGTTATTAAGCAAAAGCCTGAAGAATGGGTGTGTCTGTCCTATCAACAAACATTTGTAGAACATCAAATTCTCTTTCCATCCTCCTATTCTCAACGGCAACTAATTCAGCCACTGGACACATAGCTCATAGCTCCCTCATAAAGGCAACCCTGCAGGAAGGTCACACAGCAGGAGGAGTATTTAGCTGCTCCTGAGTTGATTCTGATACTTGGGTACAGAAACTCTACCAGTTGGCATACAAAAATATCCACATAAGTGAGCTTTCTAGAAAGAAGGTAAGTTCACTTTTAACCATTAATCAAGAGGTTATTCAGATGAAAAGGTGAAACAGGCAGTTTGGTAGAGTTGAACTGAGTCTGAGGCTTAGGAGAAAGATGGAGGAGTCACTATCAAAAATGTGCCCAGAAGCATGAAAACATCTGCAAGTCTGCAGGAGACAGTATGTAATGAGACCAGGACAAAGAAATGATTTGATTGTGAGGAGCTCCAGCCAAGCAAGATGGGACAGGAGGAGGGAATGGGAAGCAATGTTCAAAGGGATAAGGGAAGGAAGCTAACAAGATTATTGTAAAGCCAAAAGAAGAGAATGTAGTGAAGAGCTGGGATCAACATTAGCCATTACACAGAGCTCAGGAAACAGGAAGAGTCCCTGCCACTCCACATCTGTCTAAGTTGGATTATAGAGACAGGCAGCCCACCAGACTGGAGTGGACATAGGAGGTAGAGAGCAAATCATAGGATACATGTTCAATAAAAATGGATCTAAGGTGTGAGATCTGTCAGATGGGGATGCAGGACAATTGAAGAGCTGCTTCAGCATGCTTGTGTCACAGAAAAAGAAATGATGGGTGGGAAAACTGACAGGAAGGGAAAATTCATAGAGGTGGTTTGTTTTTACATTAACAAAAGAAAATGTTACAATTTTCTTATCACCACAAACAATTGACACATGGGCTGTTTATTATTAAATAATCTATACAGTTCTTACCATTTCCACTCATATGTGTAAGTAAGCAAAGAATGAGATACCACACTGGTTTTAGAAACTCAGCCAGAAGTCTGGAAGGGTAACAAGAAAAAGTGTTGTATCATGGGAGGTCATTATGGCTGGAGAAAACCTACTAGCTAGACATTGAAGAATTCCCTTTTCTCCTGCTTATAAAAGCTTTGAGACGCAGATGAGGGTGATAGGAGGACTGGGCTGTTCCCAACCATCACCAACAGGAGCAGTAGGGCTGTGACACTAATCACACACACACACACACACACATACACACACACACACACACACACACACACACACACACAGAAGGTGACTGAGAAGGAGAGAGCTACCATGTGCAAGCAGAATTTGTAGCAGCATCAGTTAACCTAAAGCCAAAAATATACCACACAACCACCTCATGTGAAAGAAGAGAGAAACAAAATGCCTGGATACCCAGGGATGAGGTATATCTTATAGAAGAGAGCTTATGGCAGAAGGATGCGAATGCTGTACCTCTGTGAGTTGTGACTGCTAGTCTTCAGGTTCCAAGCTGATGGGAATTATCTGTAGTCGAGTTGATAAAATGGAATGAGGACAAAAACTTCAAGTTATGAGACTAGAGAGATGACTCGGAGGTTAAGAGCACTGACTGCTCTTCCAGAGGTCCTGAGTTCAATTCCCAGCAACTACATGGTGGCTCACAACCATCTATGATGACATCTGGTGCCTCTTCTGGCATGTAGGCAGAGCACTGTATCCATAATAAATAAAACTTTAAAAAGGGGAGGGGATTCAGGTTATAAGATTTCTAAACCTTCAGACTATCTAGTCTAACTTGAATTTCATTGGTAAATACAAATTTAAATAGGAATTCAGTTGGGCAGTTTATTTGGCAATTGTGGATGAAAGTGAGATATTACTGTGGTGAGTTTTTGAGCAGGTGGGTGCATAAGATGTCTGGAAGACAGGAGGCAGAGGCGAAGCAGAACGAAGTAGAACATGGCTGTAAGTGGCCAGAGACTGCTAGTAATCTAAGGCCAAGATTTTAATATTAAAGTAACAGGTTTTCTATATGGAAACTGTACTCTGTAAAAGTGGTATTAACAACTGGAATGGAAAAAGAAAAGGAGCGAGAACGAATAGAGTGAGTTATGCTTTGTGACTAGAGAAGAAACAGGCTGAGTCAGCAGAGCCTATAGGACAGTATACACAGCCCAATGGCTGTCTGGGGTAGTGGAAGGCAAAGAAGCTACAGAGAACCCAAGCAATTTTGTACTCTGAATACCTTTAACATATTTAATTAATAGTTCTATTCCAATAATTGAGAAGAGTAGGAATGACTTCATTCTTCCTGTAGCCTGCATGACCATGAAATTGCCTATACAGGGCATCAGGCCACTGTTCCTCTCAAGCTAGACATGCTGCCTACCCCATGCCTTCCTGCTGAAGGTGACATTGCATGTGGAAGCATGTTGAGGGGTGAGTCCTGGCTTGAGTCTATTTAGTCTGTTGGTTTCCAGTGTATCTGAGGAAAGAGTCTGGGATGCTGGCTGCTACATCTGAGATATGCAAAACCAACAAACTCTTTTCCTTTGTCTTTGTTCCTCAGAAAACTCCTTTCAGAGAAAGATGCGCTTGGCTGGGGTTCAGAAAAGTGGGCTGCTGGGCTTTTGAATGAACTCTGATTTTTTAACTGGCTTTTTGCAGCCCATCTGATGAGAGCACTTGGAGGAAGATGACTTTTAAGGCTCCTTGTGCCCTTCTTCTTTCATTGTTAAATGTATTTCACATTGAGGTCTGTGTACAAGAGCTGTTTGAGTTTCTTTCTCTAAACCACACTGTAGTCTGAATTATAGTAAATATCTAATGGAGTTATTTTATTATACTAATGTTTTCTTTGGGTCATTTGTTACTTACATCTTTAGTTTTTGAGTATTTTTAAGACAAATTAAGTTGACTGTGGTTTGTTGACACCAGAACTCATATTGAGGAGTCTTTCACAGTGTTGGTGATGGATAGGTCTAGTTCCCCTTTTCTGTCTTCTGAGTGTCCTCAATCCTCTTGCCCTCTACAGTGAACCAAAGCAATTGAGTCCTCACAGGAAGCTAAGAAGCAGCAGCCTGCCTAGGAGCTTCCAGCCTCCAAAATTGTAAACTCAGTAAACTTTGATCATTTGTCATTCAGAAAATGGAATAAGACAGAGTTTTTGGAGCTTGAGAGATAACTCATCAGTTAAGAGCTCTTAATGATTGCCTAGGACCTGAATTCAGTTTCCAGCACCTATGATGAGCAGCTTAAAACCACCTGCAATTCCAGCTCCAGGGGGCCTGATGAAGCCTATGAACTGAATGCTTTCAAACACACACACACACACACACACACACACACATACACACACACACACACACACACTATATATATATATATATATATTTTTTTTTTAAATGATTTTTTTAAATGGCTAAAATTACAGATTTATATGTTGATCTTTACATAACTTTAGAAAATACATTGTGGATATTATAAACTAGAAATCTTAGTTACAATGACAAGAAAAGAGCAATTAATCATGTAAAATGAATTCATGGCTTCAAAGTACTAAAAGAACTTGTAAGTTTAATCAAAGAACCAATGGTTAAGAACTTATAGAGAAGATGAGGTGTGTTTGAAGACATGACTGGGGAAGTATTAGAATGTTTTGTGTTTGGCACCTCTTTCCAACATTACTCATCAAGGTGTGGAATGGACATGAGGAGAAGAAAATATGGTTGAAACTTTAAAAATAGAAGCCCACATTTTGATAAATTAAGTATCCCATGAAGTCTAACTCACTCTCTAAGAAAGTAAAGCACATGTGGGCCTTCCTGTTCCCATGGGGAAGAGGTTCCATGACCTCCTGCAGCTGCCAGCCACAGATTGGTGTTCAAAGCCCATATACAGAACAGCACAAGATTTTCATATAACTACACATCTGTATCCTTAGTCATCTCTAAATTACTCATAATCTCCAATAGGATATAAGCATTGTATAGTTAGTGGTTCTGTAGTATTTAAAATATAATGCCAAAAAGGCATGCACACATGTTTTATACAGATGGTTTTTTTTTAACCTGAAAAATTTTGGCTTATGATTGGTTGAATTCATAAATGTGATTCCTGTGGGTATAGATACAGAAAAATCAACAGCAGAGTATGAGAAATAATAAAGGGGCTAGGCATTGCACTCTGAACCTTTAGTCCCAGCACTAAGGAAGCAGAGGCAGGAGGATCTCTGTGAATTCCAGTGGTGTTCTTAGTGGTATAAAATGTGCTTACTTTAACCCTCAGCACCTCAGACAAAAATAAAACGAAGCCTTACAAAGATCCAGGTGGTTTAGAAATAAAAGGATAAGAAGATATGCCATACAAATAACAGCCACAAATACTAGAGTAGCTATATTCATAACGGACAAAACAAACTTCCACTAAAGAGTAGCTCAACTGGACATTTTTAAATGATAAAGGCATCCATCTGGTATGCAACTGACAATAAATCCCAGGGAATATGAAGCAAAGACAAAGATTTGAAAGATGAAATACACAGGTCTTCAATAGGTCAGTTTAACAATGTATAAAATAATGAGATAAAGACTGGCTACAAAGAAGGCTCAACTAACTAATCACGCTGCAGCAGAGGAGAGCTTTGGGTGCAGCCAGTCAGAGCAGAGAATCCTACACTCCTTATAACACTGTGTGTGTGTGTGTGTGAGAGAGAGAGAGATGCCGTATAAACTCTGAGAATATATGGCTTTATGTGAGTCCTGGAGATTCAAACTCAGGTGCTCAAGCTTGCATAGCAAGTATTTTATCCACTGAGGCTTCTCTTCCTGGCTTCCTTATTTTTGTAGCTCAGAGTGGTGTTTTAAATTGATATGGGTGAATAGTCATAGAAACAGAAAAATGACTGAAATATGCTGTGCCTAGGATTATACAGATCTTTCTGATATGCAAATTAATCTCTCATACATAAATCAAAGAATCTTAATGCTACATTCCTTAGTTCTTGCAGACACTAATTAGTTCATTGGAAGAACAGTATTTGAAGTGAACTTCCAGGGTACAAGAGTTGAAACTGAAGCAATGGCCATGGGAAAATGCTGCTTACTGGCCTACAAGCTTATGATTGCTCAGCCTCCCTTTTTATACCATCCAGGGGTAACACACCCATAGAGAGATGGGACCTCCCACATCAATCAACAATCAAAAAATGCCCTACAGACTTGGGTAAAGGCCAGTCAGTCCTATGGAATCATTTTCTGGATTAATGTTCCTTCTTCTCATATCATTTATATCAAATTGACATAAAAAGTAGCCAGCATAGCACCTCCAGCATAGGTTCGTGTCTTTTAATGCAGTTTTCTGTGTTTTCACACAATGGAGGCAGTTCTTTAGTGTTAGGCCCTGAGTGGAGTGCTTAGCTTTTACCCCTCTGCCTCTTAAAGAAGACCTCCCTCCCTGTGGAAACTCCCATTACTGTCCTTGTTCATTTGTACAGTCAGATTGAATACAGATCCTTATGGTCAGTTTCTTCCTCCACAAGTAGGGCTTACCCTTATCCACTCAGAACAGGGAAGTGAGAGACAGGAGTCCTGGACTACCGACACCTAGTTGGGTGATGCATCACTCCAAAACATAGGTGACATCAAGTCAATGTCCAGGAAGAATGAATGCCACTTGACTTTTGATAAAATCCTCTTCAGAAAACTTGAAGACCAATACAGATGAGTTGTCCAAGCTCCCTCTCACGGGTTCTTGCCCCTCAGGGGCCAGTGTGACCTCACAAATGTACCCAGAACTGTTTTTGCTTATTTCTCAATCTCAATAAAATTTATAGTAAAAATCAGAGGTAGCATTTTCAATCCTATATATTAAATATTTATTTCTCATTATGGATTAAAGAAATTGTATCTGTCCTTGCCAATGGAGATATAGGATATTAAATTCTCCATTAATTTTTAACCCCTAGTATTATAATTAGTCATGCCTGGTCCAAGTAGACATGCACCAGGACTTATAGATGGATTTTTGGTTTTTGAGACAGGGTTTCTCTATGTAGCTCTAGCTGTCCTGGAACTTACTGTGTAGATCAGGTTTGCCTGGAACTCAAGAGATCTGCCTGCCTCTGCCTCTGCCTCTGCCTCTGTGTCCTGATTGCTGAGAGTAAAGGCTTGTCTCACCACTACCCAGCTGGGTTTTATGCTATTAATGAATTGTTCATGACCTATTGGTTGGGATTTGTGTGTTTGTGTGATTTAAAGAGTTGTTTAGTGAAATGTATATAACCACAGCAGGCAATGGATAAATAGGTGTTATTCCAGGCCTGGGGATGTAACCCAAGTTAATAATTACTTGTAGAAGAAAGTAGTCTTGCCATAGCAAGCAGTTTGGGCTTCTTTTTGCTAATGAGGGAAGAAGCTCTTGACATTGCATTTTACAGAATAGCATCAGATCTGTTTACCTGGTTGAAATTCAGATTGTTGTAATGCGGTGTGGGTTCTTTGGTTTTGGCAGCACTTCTGAAGTGTCTGTTCACTCCCTTAGTGGATGAATGCTGGTGTTGACACCACCTAACAAGCAGGGATTATGTGTTTACAGAAGAAGTAATATGATAGGTCAGGTCTAGGAGGCACTTCTCAGGAGCTTGCGCATAATGAGTAGCTGGCTGGCAGAGAGGGCAGAGCTGACACTCTGGAGGGCCTTGTTGACACCTGCCTCTCTCCACCAAAGCTCTCTTGATCACGTTCAGCTGCTCTGTTCTCATGTGGGGAATAATAGTAGAGTAAAGCTGCTTTTCAGTCTCATTTTTCCTGCTAATTTACACATTCAAGCCATTTTTTGTTTGCTATCCTTATTTGCTATTCCCTTTTGTCAAGACGCTGTTCTCTTTCTAGCCTCGGGCCCAAGAACTAATTTGAGCTTCTATAATTACTTCATGTTTTACACCTGTCTGCATATCATGCAACCCCCCCCTTCTTCTGCACTTAAGCTGTATATTTCTTTACAGAAAAGCTGAATTTTATACACAAGAACTCCTCCATTTCTCCCCTCAGACTTCTTAGGGAAGAAACACAATGAAACTGTTGCAAAGTCATCATCTGCAGCGTGGCTGACCTCCACAGTTCATGAAGGACAAATGGACGCTGTCTACTCAGACAGCTTGTGTTAAGATGTTGTAGAGCCGAGAGGCTGAGCTTTGTCCCCGTGAATGAAGCAATGGTTGTAGTCATTTTAGAATCATTAAGGCTCTGAATGCAGTGTCTCGCCCTGCAGTGTGTGCTCTGTGGCCGCCCCTCTGCTTTAATAACAGCTGATTAAATTTGGGTCAAGCGCACTCTGAAGAGCATTACAATGAAGAAACTGTTGTAAAAGTTACCTGTTTAAAAAGGCAATTGATTAGATGTTTAGCTTAAGTGACAGCTGCAATTCATTTCCCGTTCTTGGTACAGTCCTCTAGCCTAGCCGCCTTTTGTAATTTGGGCTTCGTTCTTAAGAACACTCTCAAATAACCCAGGTTGCTTTTCACTTGAGCCTGCCCCAATCCAATTAGGAGTTTAACAAGGGTCAAATTAAGGAGACTTTACACTCCAAGTTTGCATCATTAGTCATAAGACTGTTAGGTGAGCATGTGACTGTGTCTGGGACCAGGGGAAAGGCTATAGGATGGGACAGACCGACCAAGGCTGTCATCTACCACAGGCTTTGCCCCTTGGTGATGGAGCTCAGCAGGCTAGCAACAGTTGCCTTATCAGATGCTGGTGTGCAGTTGCTGGGAGGTACATCCCTAGCTGGATTGATGAAGGGTATGTTTTCTGCCTGCTCTCTTCCTCTTCTGGCAGTCTGTTGTGACTGGGCAGACTGTGGGGAAGGCAAGAAGGTGAAACCTCTTGAGCACTCATTATTTTTGATGAGCTGACAACTATCTAGGCTCTTTTCTCTCTTCCTGCTCTTTCCTGCCTTTTTTTTTTAAACATAATTTTTGGTTCTGTAAAACATTATCATAGGACATGAAAATGTAAGATTTTAGAGTTGATGTCTTAGAGGTCTTGTGAAAATCATTTCCCTGCCATTTGGAAGCAGAGTTCATAAGGGTATTTTCAAAATTTGCATTACTGAGGATAGCATTTTTTTTTCAACCAGTCTATCAAATTATGTTTATAGTTGTTAACGTGCATCAGCCACAATATGTCACTATGCAAAGAAAATGACCTGTTTCCAAAAAGAAAAGACAACAGGATTCAGCTCACCAGTGCCTGCATGCGTGGGATATTGCTGGGGACTTCTGGCATGCCCATGAGCGATGCTTTGTGCCAGAATACAAAGTAAAGACTTATCTAAAAATAACACTTCCATTGTTCCTTTCTTACCTCCTCAACCCATTAACAGGTGCTTTAGTATCATGAGAGTTTTCATAGTCTAATCCCTTTCAGAAGCTTTTCAGAATAAAAGCCCTAAATGGTCCTCAGTATTAATTTGATGTGACTTCTGTACAATGTGATTTAAAGCTCTCAGAAGCACGTTTTCACTGCTGGTATACCCTTTTTCAGTTGAGCAGAGTGTGGAAAATGCAAGCTACTGTGTAGTATAGTCTCAAATGTGAACCATTTTGTTGTTTCCTTACCTTGTTTTCCAGTTTAAAAAGAAGATTGTCTGTGGGATGTGACTGTTAATCCTCAAAAAATATTATTCTAGTAGTACTTTTTAAAAAACGTATTCTTAATGTTGATGCTTCTCAAAGCTATCACTTGATTAGCCAAGAATGAAGAGGTCTGATGAAGCCTGCCTGGCACATAGCAATCCAGTGTAATGATGGGATGTCATTACATCTTTGTTTGGACCTAAGCAGCCCAACAACTTCCAGTGCTGGCATCTCCTTGTATCAGGAACCCCACAAGCCTCGGAAGAAAAGCCTGGAGAGCAAAAGACTGAGACTCCAGTCACTACCATCTTTTCAGGCGCTGGATCAAAATTTCCAGAGTCTGATCTTGTGATTTATTCTTCTTATACATTTAAGCATAGTAGAAGTTTGGGAAAGGTTTCTGTGTAACAATTCTCCCAACAAAGCTTTAAGCTTAGCTACATAGACACTTCCTTACAAAGAAGCAAAGCACGTCTGTCGTTTACAGTAAGAGTGAATTCTGTTGGCTGATCAACAGAGCTCGGGGCTAGGGGTAAGAATGAAGGATTTGCAATAAACATAAGGATAGATTCTCTTGGTAGAGGGTACAAAGTACATGGGATTTCTTTCCTAAGGGTGAGTTCTACTCATTGAGAGACTTACTCTGAGCTGTGGTGCCTACAGCCCTGTTCCTGGGTTTTGTTGCTTTACATACACATCTGCCTTCTGATGTATTAATATCTGGCAAACATAAACCTTATTGTCTACAGATAATTTAATTTGGTCCTATCTATTCCATGACAAATTCTGTTCCCTTGTTGTGTCGTCCCCATCAGCCTTGCTTCCAGAATGGGAAGAAAACCCGATTCTTTGAATTCTGCATTTCATCACTGACTCTTAGTGTTTGTGTTCTCCATGAGGATGGATTGTGTGTGTGTGTGTGTGTGTGTGTGTGTGTGTGTACACATATAAATGTCTTTCTGTGGGCAGAAAAGGTATTGCTAAGTATTAACAAATATTTAGTATTTCTGACATAAAGCCGGAGATCAAGTGAGTAATGAAGAAAACTCTGAGAGCTGGATCTTGCCCTCTGGAGCTTTAGTGGAGGTTAGAAATAGGCAAAAACCAAGTAAGCACACTATTTGGTGTCCACATGCAAATTGCTTGACGAGGAACATAGCAGATAGCTTAGGGATGCCTTCCTGAAGAGCCTGCTTTGAGCTCACCTGCTGAAGGCACCTCACTATTAAACATGTCTTATTTCTTTCTAAATGACTGCATAGGCTTTTGACACGTCCAGGCTTGATATAGCACATGAACTTAGGAGGGTAACAGAAGGCATCTACAAAGAGTCACCAGTGACCACTGAGATTTCCAAAGGGAAATTCATGGAAGCTGTAGGTGGTCCATATAGACAGGCAAAAAACTGATAAATTTCAAACTTTCCCCCTTTGCTTACAATTTCCCTGGGTTTTAATCTCCCTTTCAAACTGTATGATCCTTTATACCATTTTGGAAGTAGATAGGAATCTTCTAGTCTTGAATCAACACTGGACTGGAACCAGTTCCCTTAGACTGGTGAGAGTCACACATCCATCCACTGCTATCTACTGTGGTGGGAAACCTACGATCAGAAACCTATAAATGCTTCATAGATGCTCCATCTGCCCTAGCCCAAGGGCATTTCGCCCCTTGCTACACTCAGAGACTATGAAGAAGGCTTGTTCTTAAAAATAGAGTTGGAGAAAGTCTGAATTCTCACAGGTTTCCTTCATTCCTCTGTGGGATCTAAGAAGGTAGACATGTTTGTGTAGGTGACTGAACTGATTATTTAATAACCTGTCTACTCCATGTTTTCACAAAGTGTGCATAGAGATTAGCTTCTTGACTGCATTGTTATCAGGAATACATTCAGGGCCACTGTGGTGAATGAAACTATATTCTGATGTTGTGCTTTTTTGACTAGTCTTTCCTGCTGGGTGTTAAAAACCATGCAGTTGACCAAAATTCACATTTCCTTTATATCTTCATCAGTTGAGAGTAAGGTTCTCAGAGATCACGTAGGCTTTTGTATGTGTATTTATATGTGTATTTATATGTGTATTGTGTGTATGTGTATATATGACGGTTGTTCTCTCTATAGAGAATGAGCCCAAGACTTTGTTTGGCCAGGCATTGGTGGTACATGCCTTTTATCCCAGCACTTGGCAGATGCAGCCAGATTTCTGAGTTTGAGGCCAGCCTGGTCTACAGAGTGACTTCTAGGACAGCCAGAATTAAACAGAGAAACCCTGTCTTTAAAAAATGAAAAGCAAAAACAAACAAACAAAGGCCTTCCTTGGTCATGGTTTTACTTGGAAGCATTGAAGACATTTACCTTATGGACTGACTCTCCTCTTATAAAATGGACACAGGTTAGAATCTACCTGGAGGGTAGCTATAGCCTCCTTGAACAAGAAGACAGGTGACTGGCAAAAACAACAGGGTGTTTTGCAAGATGCCCCAATGTCCCTAGTTGCTTTTGGAGGTCAAGGGAGCAAAATATTGCCCCCTTTAATCTCTGTCATATAATCTCTGTCATAGCTTTTTATACATCTAATGGGTAATCTAAATTTAATTTGTCAATTCTAGGCTTTTATTTTTTTCTCTTGTTACTCACCAATTTCTTTACTACAAAGTCTTTTTCTGATCAATGTTCTCTGCAATTCCATGAATCCAGTTTTTAAAGAGAAACCTAGTAATTTTGATTCTCGCCTTTCTTACCATATTTAGTTTTTTAGCAAATCATGTTATATTGGTCCAAAAATTATCCAGAATTTTACCATCTCTCTCCAGCTGCACAAATACAATATGGGATGATGTGTCCTGAATATTGTTTGCTTATAGTTGGACATCCAATAGTGTGATAGCATTCAGAATGACTTTATTAAACGTGCCTCAGTATTGCTGTGTGCTTTTTCATCATGATTATTCATCTTGATAAATCATTTTATCCTACAGGAATGATAAGAGTTCAAAACCCCATTCTTTTTTGTTGTTTCTTCATTGGTATTCTCATCTGAAGTAACTCAGTGGCTATCACTGGCAAAGCACCTACATACTCAATTTTGTCTCACCAGCAACAAAACCCCTAAAGACAGGAGTGGTCCTCCTAATTGAGAGAGGAAGAGGTAGAGGTTCAGGAGTAAAGTTCAGTTATATACTACACAATGGCATCTGGACAGACCATGTGCAAAATGGTCTGTAAGATTATGTTGGCAGCTGGGTGGTGGTGCATGCTGTTAATCCCAGCAAAGGTAGGCAGATCTCTTAAATTTGGGACCATCATGATCTGTCAGCTGAGTTCCAGTACAGCCAAGCATACACAGAGAAACTCTGTCTTGAAACACTACCCTCACCCCAAAAAAAGTTATATTACCAAGATATGGCAAAGCCATCTTAGTTTATGTAAGTATACCACAAAATATTCATACAATGAAATTGCCTACATGTATTTCGCAGAACATGACTGCAATTTGAATGAAGTCACAGGGCTGTAAATTAGAACTGGTTGTAGAATTCAGATTTGCCTAATTTTAAAGTCTGTTCTATGACCACTGCATAAGAAGGCCTGGAGACCAGAGATGTGAAACAGTCTGGAATTTTAAGGGTTTTTAGTTTATTAAGATGGTATGTGGGACAGGATACCCACAAGAATCAGAATGTAGAAGACTATACTCAGTTTGAAGGAGATTATAATTCATATGCAGGAGTTGGCATTTTACCATCAGACAGAAAGACTGATCATTACTCTTGGCTCAGTGGTGAGGTGCTTACTATAAAAGCATGGAGACTTGAGTCCAGATCACCAGCACCACACAGAAAAAGACACACCTGCATCTGTAACCCCACGGTCCACCAGGCATCCAGTCTAGGCGAAACGATGAGCTCCAGATTCTGTGAGACTGTTTCCGAAAATAAGATGAAGAGCAATGGTAGAAGGCACTAATATTGAATTCCATGTGTTTACACTGGTGAGTATACACAAGTGCCATGGTTATATACATCACACACAATACACATATGCATTGTATTAAAAATTAATAATTACCCTTGACTTTAGTATGATGAAAACATTTGAAGATAAGAATTATGAGTTTTCAATGGCATATGAAATAGCATGAAATGAGTGAAGGGGAGCTGGCATGCTTTTCAAGGAGGGATAGATACCTCTTTTACTGGGTGAGTGGCCTAATGCCTAGATCTCTAACTATGCTGCCAGATGCCCATGTGTTTTTTTGTTTGACCTGTGTCTAGTGAACTCCTTTCTGACCATGGTTCTGGCACTAGGAGTCAAACTTATGTCCCTGGAAGACATCTAGAGAAACCACCTAACAAGAGGTAGTCTCTGTTTTCTTGAATGCAGGACACAAATGTATTGCTTTTTATTCACAGATCCTGGGAAGGATATAATAAGCCAGGAGGGCAGTCCTCTATCCACAAGTGGCTCTAGGCCGGAAAGGGAAGGGTATCAGAGAACTAAGGATGTATAAGGAATGGATCACCTGTTACTAACAAGTGCTTGAATGGCTCCTGTGAAAGAAGTCAAGTGAAAGTCCAGAGGCCAAGGCCAAGGCCCCATCTGAGTTCATGTCTGACCACTGTCAGAGCTGTCTGTGCATGCTGATTCAACTTTTAAGGCTCCTTCTCTCTCTTTCTCTCTCTAATTCTTTTCTCTCTGTTTTGATTCTAGATTCCTCCTCCTACTTATTCTTTTTACCTGCCAGTCCTGCCTATCCTTCTACTGTCTAGATATTGGCTGTTCAGCTTTTTATTAGACCAATCAGGTGCCTTAGGCAGGCAAGGTAAAACAGCAACACATCTTTACATAATTAAACAAATGCAGCATAAATAAATGTAACACACCTTTAGATAGTTAAAGTAATACTCCACAACTTCTCTTTAAAGATTTTATTCCAATACTTCTTTCCCTTGTTTACTTTGAACACTGGCACCCTGAGGCCAGCTCCATGAGTAAAGACTCTTTTCTCCAAGCCTGATGACCTGGATTTGATCCCTAGAACTGTTTCCTAAAGGTTGTTCTGTGGTCTCCGAGTGGTTTGAACCAACATCTCACACACACACACACACACACACACTTTTTAAAGATATCTTCATCGCCCACACTTGAAAGAGGACTGCCTATGTTCTGCAGATCTCTTAGTCTATAGAATAGCTGTGCTGTTCTAGACACAGTGTGGAACTGGAAGAAATTTTGGCCACATAAAGACCTTTACATATCATCTTTATTGTACTTATTAAATATTAGCAATATGCAATACCTTTCTATCATGACATTTAATACTTAGTTGAGTAAAACCTATGGTGTAGAGGAGGACTATGGAAAATTGTGAAATATTTGAAAACTTGAGTGTGAAATATTGAGTGTAGAGCAAAGAAACAAAACAGTCAGTATAATTAATATTGGATTTGTTTACCCACACATCTAGCATTTTAAATCTCTACCAGGCATGATGGCAGTGTAGATATCCAATATATAGTGTTCTAATCCAATTTGATCTTGCTATAAGCACTCACCAGTAGTAACCACATTTGCTCCTAAAGGCAAGGAAACACTCTGGTGTATCACACTGCCTACTTCACCATGCTCTTAAGTGAAGTTAAATCATTTAATTTTTTACCTGCTGGAAAGTGAACCTCTTATCTAACATCTTACTTTTCCAAGAGAAAGATTAAATACTCCATGTTATTAAGTATAGCAGTCAGACTACTTAGCTAACTGAAAAAACTAATTGCAGATAGCTAAAAGAGTCCAACTTGAAATGTGTTCTATATCAGTACCCTTACTGAAGTTTTTGTTGTGATGGTTGGAATTAATGGAGATGAAACTCAACACTTTAATGCTAAGCACACATTTTACCTGAAAGTTGTACCTCCAACTCTAATATGTTTTTCCTTTTTTGTTTTTGTTTTTACTGCCCATTTAGATACCTGATAATTTTTTTGTTTCTTTCTATCAAACTTTGTGACTGTTGTTAGTGGAACTGTTATTATTGGTATAAAAGTATGTAGTTAGACTTTTCCATAAGTCTGCATTAGAAAGGACTCAGATTTACTCTGTCAAAAAATTAGCCCTATACTTATTCATAAGAGAAATGAAATGATCCTCAATATAGGCAGACATTTTTAATCTCTTTCAATTTCCCATGCAAAGCGTGTCAGCCTCAAAGTAATTTTGAATTTTCAATGAAAACATGATTTTGCTTTTACTTTCCAGATCACACTAGTTTTCCTCCAAGTATATCACAAGTGAAAATTTGAACATATGATTGTCCAATAGCTATTAAAATCTTAACTGAGTTGAATGATATTTACAAAGGAATGCCCAATGGTTGAGGAAAACATTCATTGCTAAACATTGTGTATTCTTGATCAGTAGTCACTGTGACCTCTGAGAAGGCTCATTTTAGTTACATGGAGTAGACAACACTGTCACGGTCTCGTGTGTGTGTGTGTGTGTGTGTGTGTGTGTGTGTGTGTGTGTGTGTGTGTGTGTGTGTGTGTGTGTGTGTGTGTGAGAGAGAGAGAGAGAGACAGAGAGACAGAGAGACAGAGACAGACAGAGACAGACAGAGACAGACAGAGACAGACAGAGAGAGAGAGAGAGAGACTTACAGCTCCACCTGGGATCAGCTGCTTTCCATAGTTGGTTCATAAACCGCTTGCTTGTCTTAGGGTGCTTTTCCACCCCTCCTAACAAGTAATTGTCTTCTGGTTATTCGTAGCTTTGAATTGTCAGTTTGCAGGGCCCTGTTTCTGTTCTTCTGGGCTCACATAAGTGGTGACATTTCAGCTTTATCCCTGCTGCCAGTCACACAGCCCCTTTTGGATTTTTTTATTTCCAGTTCCCTACAGAGCTCACTTGTTCTAACCAAAGCAGACCCCTTGCTCACTGTCGTTGACCCAGTCTGGGCAGGCCTGAAGACCAGAGTCTGTGATAAGTCAGAGTGGACTTCCTGCTTCTACCTCTTTGTAGGACTGATTTTTCTAAGACCTGCTTTCAGGAAATAAGCCCTGAAACTTGGCGTTAGGGTGGAAGATACCATTCCTTACTCTATAACAGTACTTGCTCTCTTTCAAAAATTCCTGGTCTACATTTATTTCTAGCTTTAGTCTTGGAGATAATTATTTCTGAACTGCCTTGTTTTTATGTTTTTAACTTTGTGCTGAAGTTGTTAGTTTGTTTCTCTGCCGGCCCATTGGGATTTTGTGCCCCAGACACAGGAAGTTTCAGTAACTCTGCAGTGTGTTTTTATTTGTTTTTGTTTTTGTTTTTTCAACCTTATATCTTGATCCATTTTGAGCTTTCAGTTAGTATTTGTGATCTAATTTACATTTTGTATATTCCTACATAATCAAAAGTAGATATAAATTATATAAATAATAACACATTCAGGGACACCTTAAAGTTTTCAGCTTGCTTCTAGTTAAGTAGAAGCCTTAAAAAATTTTTTTTGAAAGAATAATTTTAAAGTATCAGCCCTTCCTTTGTTCTATGTTTATGTAATGTAAGTCATCCAGTTATTTTTAAAAATATATAAAATTCTTATGGGGCTTAGAAATACCTTTCAAATAAGTTTTGACATTTGGGCTAATTTTATACCAAAATCATTTTGACAAACTTTGTAACAGATTCTTGTTTTGAGGAAGGTTTGCATAATGAAGATAATATTTGTCTTTAATTATTTGGCCTTACCCTCTTCTTGAAACAGCAGTCTGCACCCCTAACCTTAGCACTCAGGAAGTATTTTGCTTTCCCTAGGCTCTGCTTATTACCTTCTCCTTTAAAAGAGAAAGAAACTGACATGAGCTTTATATAAAAGCACCCTTAGGGGTAGAAAGTGAGGGAAGGCTGCATGATTTTATAGCAGACAAAATGTCGCTTGCATTTTGCTGGTCAGTAGTTTGATATGCTTGTTTGCTGATGTGAAATGACGAGGGCTTACAAAACAAGGTTTTGTTTTTTAGCTGCCTGTGGACCTACTGGGGCCTAACAGAACCTAGTCAGCAGGTCATTAACTCTGGAGAAAACAGCTTGCATTAATATGCTCTAATCCGGTATAATTAGTCAAATTACTGCACGCCGACCAGCTTGTCATGTGTTGTCAGACTTGGCATGCACACTAGATTGCCTGGGTCCCTCTGGAATGCCACCCTCAATCAGGGAAAACTGCTCATTTGTAGTGGTCTTGAACTTTGGAAAGAAAAGCCCCTACACAGTGGTCAGAGAGGAGCTTGTCTAATTCTTAAAGTTCAGTTACTTTTTCAGCAAAATAATTTATGTTTTGGTGATTTAAATGGAAGCTTATCATTTCTACAAGCATGTTTTCTGAGGCATATCTATGTATGTCAATAGTAATTCACATTAGTGCCCAAAGAGATATTAAATAAATTATTGCCAGTTGACCAGTGTGTAGGGGCGTGTTTGTGTTTGTTTGTATATGTGTGGGTTATTTTCCTGTAGGGTGAGAGGTTATTAAACTCTAAAAGGGCCACATTAGCATAAATTTACAAGAGCTCTTGTTCTGGAGGCATGATAAAAACCACTGTTACCTTTGCATTAACACCGACTCGCTTGTTGTGCTTTTGGCAATGACAGATAAGTCAGCGTAATTCCCCATTGCAACACAAATGATGCTCCAGATTCCAAACGCATCCTGAAGATGTCACTGACAATAATCTTCAAAGAGCGGCCAGTGAGAGTGGGCTGTGTGTTTGTAGGATGATATACTGCAAATGACAGGAAGAATTATGTGAGTGGAGACGAATCTGTAACATATTATTAAGCAATTTCACGAGAATAACAGGGATAAAAGGATAATGGATGAGGGTGTCATTATTACCTTCATGTAGTGGGAAAGCAAAAGCAAAGGTAGAGAGACAAGATTAATTGAGGAAGGACGAAGCGTTCATTGCTCATCAGCTCCTTTGTGCTCCCTGCTCCTGAAATTCCAGACCAGAGAAAAGGTGCCCCGAGCTGCACTTGACATGCCTGACTATAAGGAGTACAGGCTGACAGGGCGCTTTTTAGTCACCTCTTTTTGTGTCTAAAAACAAAAATAGCAAACAACAACAACAAAAAGCATCTAAATGTTTTGAAGGCAACACAACAATCTGGCTCAGCGTGTTTCTGTGTCTGTGCCACCTTTCCCTGTTAGTCATGCTTCTAAACCCAGGAATTAAACAATTTCAAAATTTATTTTTCATGCTTTTTCAAAAATGCTCTTTTAAATTTGGAAATTCAATTTTCTTTATAAAGTATTTCAAAATCCTTAACAATATTTGACCGTCCTAAGATCATGAAAGCAAAATTGGTCACCATTTTCTAGACTACATTCTAAGTACATATCCCATTACATGGCTTTTAAATAACAGCAAATAGACAGGAATAGTCTTTTGTTTGTTTTGTTGTAGTTGTGTTTTGGATTTGTTATTGTGGATTGAACCTAGGCCTTCTCATGCATGCCAAGCACTCTGTCTATCACTGAGCAGCATACCAGCCCCCCAGACTGCCTTATTATGTACTAATGTGGAAGTTATCTTCCTATATAATTTATCATACTTAATCCTTAGCAGTCATATTTAGTGAACATCAAGGATTCTTTTTTAAGTTGTAGAAACAATAAAACTATGGAACCAAAGATAAAGTGTGTTTTCCAAGAAATTTCACAGTGACTGATGCTTCTAAGAATAAAACCATCTCCAGACACCTCATCTTAAAAACTTTTAATTTACATTCATGCCATGATCTTTTTTTATATGTCATGATTGTTTGCATATGTGTTTTTAATTATCTTAAACTCTCTTCACTAAAGAAGCATGGGATTTGGTATGGTGTGAGGGGAAAGAAACTAGCATTGGTAGGTGGTTAATACTTTGAACTCAGCCCTTGGAATATCAGCACAACAAATTTCTAAAGGAAGAATCTAAAATTCAGAAACAGATCTCATTTGTATGAGTTCACAACTGGAAGTGTAGTAAATTTAAACCTACGTTTTCTTGGCTCCAAGCTCATAGGGTTTTATAGCTTTGGGAATTTTTGGTTTGGTTGTTTATTTATTTGTTTGTTTTTCGTAATGTTTTACATCTATCCCATTTCTAGCTCTCCTGTGGCTCAATGAAATCCGCTGCTTCACTGGGATAAAGGAAAAGAATATAGGATATGTTACTATATACTTCCAGGTATCAATTATCTTAAAGTTTTAGTGGTTTTTGCACCTGTTTTATGGAGGTCAGATAACAACTTATTGGACTCAGTTCTCTCCTTCTACCCTGTGGCCATAAGTCCCTCTACCCACCAAGTCCTTTTTTTTTTTTAAATCCTTATAGTAGCCATAAAATAATATGCATTTTAAAATCTTCACTTTAGGCTGGAGGGGAGGGGGCGGAACACACCTTTAATCTCAGGAGGCAGAGGCAAGTGAATCTCTAAGTTTGAGATCAGTGTGGTCTACAGAGTGAGTTCAGGATAAAGCTACAGAGAGAAATCCTGACTTGAGAAAGCAAAAAACAGACAAACAAAAACTTCATTTTAGAAATGTAAAAACAGAGCCAAAGAATTTGTTCCAAATGACAGATGCAGTGAAACAAGAGAAACAGAGGTAGAACCAGAAGTTCTCGAATTGCTGGAATTCATGTCTTTTCCCAGCCCAAGTGGCTCCCTCATTTTTTTTCTGTGGTCATTCTTAACTTTGACTCTTGTTATTTTCCATTTGCAAAGGTTAGAGAGAGAGGAAGTATTAGAGGCCAGGAATAGCTTGTAGAAGGCATACCCCTGCTGTGCCAAGAAAGGATTGAAGGGGCTTTCTATGCAAAAGGACAGCAGGGTGAGCATAAGCGGCTGCTCTTCCATGAGCACCAGTCACATGATCCCAGATTTCCACATCAATCAGGAGCATGAGGATGGGGTACTGTGAGACATCTTATAGAGAGGACACCTTTGTTTTTAATTCTTACTTTTATTTAGTGGAATAAAGGTGGAAATGGAAGTGGCTGCTTGTAGCAAGAAAGGAAGACAGACTAGGGAAGGGCCAGGCTTGCTGTTCATGACCACGTGCTGTCTTTGAACTGATAGGCTCCCTACTCCTGTGAGACAGCACGGAGAGAGACCACAACCAGTCCCTTCAGGACACATTCATGATCCAGTCACCTCTTCATCTTGTACGAGGCCACACCTTTTAAAAAAAACCCACCATCCTAGTACTGGGCACTAAGCCTTAGCAGGAGCTTTGTTTGAGACAAGTGCATCCTCATAGCATACTGAGTGTGCATTACAACAAGAAAAACAAACTGGAAGGAGTGCTCAGTCAGAAGTTGCTTAGGTGACAATTGAGTCTACAGTGCCAACTGTTCCGTGAGTACAGCCAACAGGCAAAATGCTAGCTCAGTAAGGAAGCCACATCAGACTGGACAGTAGGTGACAAGACACTAAGCCTTAGCAGTGTCTGTTGGTGACAAGACTCTGTGTCCATGCCATTTAAGGTTGAGATACTGCTCACCTGAACATTGGGAATAAACATCCTTGTATAATAACTGACTGTGGACATCAAGAAGGGAAGATGCATCAGTGGTGGTACCTAGTTAGGAGCAGGTTAAATTACCCAGAGTTATGAGACCCAAGTCACTTGCCATAAAAATTCCCAAGAATGTTCTCCACTCTCTACACTCTTTTCTCCCTGTCCTTTCCCTTCTCCCTCTCCCCACCCCTCTCAACAGCTCTAGTAAATCAATTCCTCATCTCTCTTTTCTAATGCTATTATATGTTGTAGAATATTATTATAAAGTGTGTTACTTTTGTTTGTGCTGTGCAACAATTGCTTTATGATGCAAAGATGTGTTGCATTCTTTATGCTACATTTGTTTAACTCTGTGAAGCTGTGATTCTTTGTCACAGCTGATGGTCTAATAAAGAGCTGAAAGACCAATAGTGAGTCAGAAGAAAGGATAGGTGGGGCTGGCAGGCAGGGAGAATAAATAAGGGGGAAAATCTGGAAGGAGAAAGAAGGAGGATCCAGAGAACAAGGAAAGGAGGACTTCAGGAGCCAGCCACACAGCCACACAGCCACACAGCTAGCCATGGAGTAAGAGTGAAAGTATATACAGAAATAAGAGAAAAATAAAAGCCCAGAGGCAAAAGGTAGATAGGATAATTTAAGGAAAGCTGGCTAGAAATAAGCCAAGCTAAGGTCAGACATTTATAATTAAGAATAAGCTTCTGTGAATGCTTTATTTGGGAACTGGGTGACAGGCACACCAAAGAGCAAAAACAATAACAAAAATGGATTATGTTGTCATTATCTCAATTTTCTTTCTTGACCTGATAAAGGGAAAGACTTCTAATTTCTCCCAGCTCAGTTCTCTGGTAACTGCATAGAATGTTTTTATATTTACATTGTGCCAGTTAGAGAGCTTGTGCATGAAACTCATAATTTATTTGTGGCACGTCACAAATCAAATTTTCTGACAAACATGTTCCTAGTAGGAAATCTTCTGTCCTGGGGAAAGCTTTCTGTACATTTTTTATCATCTCTGCCTTGTTCTTAGAGAAAAAAATGACTGTGTGAGGTCTCCTTGTTCTCATTGTGGGAAGGAAGGTATTGCTACTCCCATTTTTCTAGAACAAAGCTTCAACATTTTAAGTCTCAGAGTACAGAGTTCATAGCCATTTCTGCCAGACCTACCCTGCACTTGGGTTGACTTTTCTTTTGTGATTGTTACATTGAGTTTCATTAGAAGTTTAGGGGACACTGCACTGTGGGTGTGCAACTCAAAACCTATGTGGGCTGGACCTCACTGGATTGAGACACCACAGGCTGGCATGGACTTAGGAGAGAAGCCTTCAGCAGGGACAAGAGAATGCACAAAAAAATGATCATATAGAACGTGTGCTTGTCTTTGGGTAGAGGAGGGACTCTGATGTTATAAAAGAGGATGCAGTTCTAATACTCTTGTAAGTTTCTCAGAGCATTTGATTTTAGTTTTAAATCTCAAGAAGCCCGATTAGCCATCAGGTAGCACATTGACCTGGTAACTACAACAATCTCTTTCCATCAGTGCTCTGGCCCTACTTTTAGATTTCTCTATTTGGTCTTTTCACAAAACTAATATTTGCAGTCTCTATTTTTATTTGCTAAGGCCCATGCTTTTGTTTAGCTGCATTTCTTTCTTTATTATGCTCTTTTATATGTTCCTTTTGATTTTAGTTCTAGCCTGTGTTAGATTTATATATTTTTATTATAGTTGAAATATTTAAATATAAGAGTTTATATTAGTGTTCTACTTTTATCACTCTCTACTTAAACATGTCAAGTGTTTCTTTATAGTTGTCTTGCTATGTTTATGCCTCAGAGAGTGATGTGACTACAATTGAATCCAATGGCTAAGGTGTTTGGTGTCAAGATCTTTCTTTGGGACTCTAGAAAGGGTAAAATGTGGAGCCTGACTCTGCACCTCATTGCCCAGCCAGCAAGGAAACACACAAGGAAGAGCTTTACTGAACACTCAAAAGAGAGAATTTGTATGAGTTCAGCGGGTCAGCTCATCTCTAAACAGCATGGTCTGATCAAGGAAAGGAGGTTAAGGAGAGAATTCGGCTCTCTTTCTTTTTGCTTATTTCACTCTGCTCCCATATGAACCAGGGTTTCCCTCTAAGCCTATTAAATATACTTGTTTAAAATATGTAGTTTGCAACAATGCCTTGTATATCAGAAAGTTGACTTTTTATTGAAATGGTCATTTATTAAACTGCAGAGATCAGGAGCAAACACTGTATTATAGAATGAATTTGAAAACCAGCCAATTACTCTGCTTATCTGAATGTGTTCCTGTAAAAACTTAGGAAAAGCTGGCACAGTAGTGATGCCATGTTATGGGCCACTAAAGTTTTTAAGGTCCTAGAAAAGGCTGTGATGTTGAAATACTGGGAAGAATTTTCACAAGCCCTTTAACGAAAATTTCATTGTAACTAGTTCTAAGAACTTAATGAAACTTGGAAAAGTTAATAAATTGCATGGAATTTTTGAAGACTAAATACATAACTGAGAAAACCTACCATATTCATAGGAAAATGTTCTTTATGGAATCTAAGGTAGGATAGTCTAAGGTAGAAATCTACCTGGATTTCTGTAACAAACTTTTGGACAGATTTCATTGCATAGTTGTCCAGTGTAGGAAGCTCAAGCCCAAGTGCCAGCAGATTGATGCCTGATGAAAGCTGCTCTCTACTCTCTACATGCTGCCTCCTTTTGTGGCCCCCATATTTTAAGGGGAAGTAGGATCCTCAAACCTCTCTTTTATGAAGTAGAATTCTGTTCTTTTTTTTTTTTTTAAACTTTATTTATTTATTTGCCTTGGTGTTTTGCCTGGAACTGGAACTACAGACAGTTGTTAGCTGCCATGTGGGTGCTGGGAATCGAACCCGGGTCCTCTGGAAGAGCAGAGGGTGCTCTTAACCGCTGAGCCATCTCTCCAGCCCCAGAATTCTGTTCTTGAACGTGGAGCTTCCATGATCTGATCAATCATCGCCCGAAGGCTCCACCTCTTAATGTCATCGTCATTGGAGATAGGTTTCTATGCTTTGGGAGAACAAGAACATTTAGACTGGGCCTCCTATCTTTCAGTCACAGCTTTGTCAGCCTTCAAAATACCTGTGACCTTCGTGAGGCAAATGAACATCACCTATCTTTTTTCCTTCCTGTAAAATAGGAATAAAAATTACTACCTCATTTGCCAAACAGTGACTGTATGTGGATTAAAAACAAAAAACAAACAAACAAGAAAACCCAAAAAACTGGGCTAATTAACCAATGTCATATCATGAACTATTCAACTTGAGCATACCACAAAAGTTTTTACATTTGCTTTTGGCAGTTTTTGAAGAATAAAATATGGATAAAATGGTGTCTGACCATGGTTCTATTCCATTTTCTCTTTTTCTAGAAACTCCACATTATTTAGGGGTGTATTATACATTTTGGTTATGCTCAGTTTACGATCAATATTCAATTTTCAATTTCTCATAAATTCAGGAATGAGAAATGCATTGCAATGACTTTATCAGTGTGCATATGTCTTCATATCCTGTGTACATGCATGTTACGGAGCACATGCACATGTGTGGAGGGTGCCATCAATTTTTGTGTCTTCCTCTGTTGTTTTCCACCTTATGTTTTTGTTTGTTTTTTGAGACAATGTTTCTCTGCATAGCCCTGACTTTCCTGGAACGTGCTCTGTAGACCATGCTGCCTCAAATTCACAGAGATCTTGCCTCTGCTTCTGTGTTGGGATTAAAAGTATGCTACTACTGTCCTGCTTTTTCATCTTACGTTTTGAGATGACCTGAAGCTCTAGACTGGCTACCAAGCAAGCCTCAGCATCTACATCCCCTCAGCACTGGGGCTTCAGGCACGTGCCAGTGTGCTTGGCTTTTGTGTGGATACTGGGAATCCAAACTCAAGTCTATGTGCTTGTGCAAACACTCTATGCACTGAGCCATCTGCTGAGTCCCTGTGATGGCCCCCAGCATCAGGGCAGGCCAGTTACATGGTCTTCCAGAAATCCTGAGTCTTGTTATCAAGAGAAGATGTAAACAGCCTATTGGCCTTTTGTTTCCTTCTAAGAGTTAGTTGAGGCAAACAAAACCAAACACATCATGTGTCCCCAGTGTGAGCTCATTCACTCAGCATGTTTATTTTAATCATTTCTCCAAATGGATAAAGTAAAACCAGAAGCAATTTCATAACTTGATTAAAGCTGCTGTGCCTAGCAGATTTCAATGACAAACATGGATATTTACCATATTGGGAATAAGGTTAATACTTTAAAACAAGGTTGACAAGAGAAAAATTGTCTTAGTTTGCAAAAAGGATATTTGTTTCTTTAAGTGAAAATTGGGGTCAGTAGGTCAGAGCTCTCCATGCTCCTACATGACTGAAATGAATTAAATAATGCTGCAGAAAAGCCACACTGAGCAAGCTAATGACAAAATTATACACTGACGCGTGAATAAAATCATCATACATTGGAAAAACTTGGTATGAGGAAATATGAAATGTTCACCTTCATCACGTCAGTACAACAGTCCTGAGTCTCAGCCATTCTGTGTTCATAGACTAGCCTATGGTTCATGTCTAGGAAGCAGGTGCTCACCTTCATCTTTGAGACATTTTCAGTCTTAGTTATCTCCTTCTCTCTATGTACTGATTTGCACATGATACGTAGCAATTATTATTGGTTCAGATAAAAAATACTCCCATTCTACTTACCATTTAATGTGAATGTTGTTCTGTAAACCGGATTTTGAGCTGTTGATTTATCTGGACTCACCACCTAAACCACAGCAGCCCTTTGAGACTGACATAGTTTTCACCATTTTACAAACACTTGACTGAGGTGATTATGCTTATGTACTCATGGCAAGTCCATCCACCACTATACTGGTGACATTTCAGGAGTGTAATGCAAATAATAACGCTTGATGTAGTGTTGACTTTTGAGATGCAGTGGAAGTTGTCAATGGGATTCTATTTTTCCATAACCAGAATAAAGAGTGCTTCATTCTTAAATGTTAATAATTCCATATAACACAGCATAGATACGCATGGAACTTTATATTTGGCTTTTTGGGTTTTAATGATAATGCCAGCAGTTACCCTGTAGAAATGGTTTTGTCAGTGAAAAGACTTGTCTGGGACACAATTTGCTTTTATGTGAGCACATACAAAGTTATGAACAACTTTGAATAGTTGCCTGTGAATGTAGTAGATCCATACCATACATGCAAGTTGCATAATGCAAATGAGATCACTCCAAGCCCTTGTAACACACAGACCAACTTGTCATCCCCTCTGTGGATGCATTTGTTCATAATGACACTTCTCCATCACCTATGATAAAGGCAGAACATTTATCATAGTTCTGTGTAAATAAATACTAGTTTTATCTTCTTACTCTCTTCATGTGTGTTGATGCTCAGAACACAGGAATGAATCCAGTCCTGCTGCTGGTCATCCTAGCAAACTTGGATTTGAAGACAGCCAATCCGAATATCGATAAATTGGATTGAAAACAGAGTTGAATTTCCAACATGATATGCTTGTACATTGAAGGAGACAGAGATGGTTTGACCTTCCTTTCTTCTGTGCCCATATTCTCAGTGTGACCCTTTTATCCTTTTTTTTCTATGATATGACATTTCTTTCATTATTATAAAGCAACATTTATTAGGCCTGTTATTAGGCATTTTTAATTACTGTGCAAAACTGAGTATAATTGAAACAAAAAGCATTGTTTCCAATCCTAGCTTTTTTTTCCTCAAGTCCATCCTGTCAAGCTGAAAGCGTGAAAGTTATTTTCTGGTGGTGTGATTAGATTGGGGCTGAGCTCTCCAGCTGGCAGGCCTGTCTATGACTGGCGGCGGCCTGTCCCCAGTGCTTGTCATTTCCTGACATGCCTGACAGGATGGGGACAGCCGCCCCAGATAGGTTCATTAGATGGTGTTTTCTACAGCTGGGCTAATAAATAAATAAATAAATAAAACCCTGTGCTTTGTCAGGGCCCAAGCTGTAGGGCCCTGGTTGTTGGTTTAAACTAGGGCTTGTTTTGACAAATTTTGATCTGTGTGGTTTTTAGATCTTCTGACACATCTTTGCTTCCCTCCCCTTTGGCCTGCACTTGTGGTCTCTGCCTTGTTGCTGCTTCACAACCCTAACACATCTTCCCAGGAGAAAAAGAACTACATTTTGGAAGGTCTAACACACAGTCTAGCACACAGTAGTGTGCTACTCCATAAAATAGCCGTAGCTAGTCTTATTTCCATGGTAACCTGCACAGTGGGAAGAGAGCAGCCCTAAAAGTACAACAATAAGCCCATTGCAAGAAAAGTTAGAGTTTTCACAGAGCCAGGAACATTCTACTTACATGAGAACACAAGATGGTTACTAGACATCTACACTCCAAGCACACCACTCTTTAGAACTGCCAGGCACTTGAGCTTTCTTCATCTAGGCTTAGAAGAAGCTGACAGTGTCCTTCCTGGGCTGATAGGCTTTATGTCAGAAGAGCAGTTAGCAAAGATCATGAAATACCCACTCATTAAAACCAGAAATAAATCTCAAATCCAAATTTGGATATCTATTTCTGTGTCAGTGAGGGCACCCATTAATGTTCACTGATTTGACCAAATCCACTTTGTGTTTAATACATAAGAACATGGCAGTCATGATTTACTATCTTTGCTGAACATTTAACGTTTTTTAAGTGGCACTGTTGGAAAAGAAATATCTTTAGCCCAACGATTATTCTTTGTGGGTCATACCTGTAATTAAAAAGTAGATATTGATACTCTCTAGCTTTGCCAGTCACACTCTGGTCTCAGGGACATGAGGGCAGTTCTTAGTAAGATGGAAACACCAGAGCCACCATCAGCTGTCTTTGTTTTCACATCACGCACAGATATGGAGTGTAATAATGTTGTGTCTCGGATGCTGTCACTGGTGTAATAAGCGGGATCCAGGAAACACAGGAAGCTCTTCATTCACAGAAACCCCAGCCTTTACCTTTCCTTTGTATTGTTTCTCCACTGCTCTCCTCCCCGTCTCTATGACAACTGTGTAAATTGGGATGGGCAACTGTCATCTGGAGTATTACTGAGAGAAAAGTGTTAGTGAACACACAGCTCCCATAGATGGAGCATTTCAATATAATCCAATTTTAATTGAGCTCCAGAGACTTTGATGTGTTGCAGAAGGTTGGGCGAGAGCTATTCCAGGGAGAAATTAAAGCAGCCTGGCCAGGCTCCCGCTCCAGACTGTCACCATCTTAAGCCGGCATTAGCATCAGACCTAACCTGCCCCTATGGAACATCTCACTTCTCTTTTTCACAGTCTCCCTGATGTGTTTTGCCATATGTAAAGCAGAGCACTTTCATCTTTTTATATATGTTTTTACATCCATTCGATTAGGGTTGAAAGGCTTGTAGTAGTCCTGAGACTCATCTCCTGCTGTCTGTTGGACTTTGCTCTGGCACCGCAGGGAGAAAAAAAAGGAAAGCACGGCAGGGGTTAGTGTGAAATTGTCAGCTATCATATATTAAACTTTCTTTTTAATATTGCTATGTGAGAGCCAATCTAGGAGCTAAAAAGTTGAAGGAAGTGTAATTTCTCTTTAGCATCGATTTTCTGTTGTGCTACCCTTCAGTGCCTAGATCCTTGGGCATTTATCAGAGGCAAGGGTTCTTATTTCACAGTGCATTAAAGTATCTTTTTCTCACCGGGTGAGCCCCAGCTACAGATTCTCTCACAGACTATCAGCCCTTAGTGGAGAGACTAGGAATTCTTTTTTGTTTGTTTGTTTTTTGTTTAATTGGTTTTTTAAAATAGGTAGGAAAATAGACGATTCTTGTAAACATTCTAAAATATTTTAAAACATAATGCTCAGTAGTCCTAAAAATGACATAAGCTCACATGTTAAACTAAATTAAACAAGCATGAAACAGAAACAAAGAACTGAAAGGAATTGTTCACTAGTGATAACATCCCTTAACATATCATCTTTATTACCAAGTTAGAGAAATCAGTATAAAACAGTGAGGAGCTAGGTAAGATTATAACGATGTTTAGGAGTCAATTTGAGTATGTGTATCCTCACAGATTCCTGCAGTGCAAGAGACAGATGCATGGTTACGCTCCGCAGTCCAGTTTAGGCCACACTCACCTAGGCCTAGTGAAAGCTGAGGGGTGCCAAGAATTGTGGGCTGATGTGAGCTTGCAAACTGGCCCTAGGTGCCCAGAAGAAGAGACCTTGCTTTCTGCATCCTCCATAACTTTTCTTATAATAAACAGAAACTTACCTAGTTTGGGATCTTGTAACTTTCTGCTCCTTTTCTCTTAAAAAACAAAAACAAAAACAACCCTCCCCAACATTACTGCAGAGGGTTTTCTACTTCTGTCATGGTGACTGCAGGCTTGCATAGTGCTATAGTGAACACTGCCACACCGAATGCTCACTCCATCAGGGACTTAGTTAGCTTACTTTAAGGGGAAGATTGGAAACTTCCAGGTCATAGCACTTGGCTGTGTATTTTAGATTTTGATAGATCACACCAAGGTTTCCTGTGTGTAGTACCATTTGCACTCCCCAGGAATACAGAACACAGTTGTTTTCTGCACAGCAAGCACAGTGTTAGCAAGCCTGTGTAGGTTTGTGATTCAGTAAAGGAGTTATAAATTTGTGGTGGTCTTCCTGTTAAGCCGAGATGGTGTGTGCTTTAGCTGGGTAAGAGTAGTGTGTCCCGTGGGTTGTTGTTTAACCCATTACTGGCTGAATGTCTATAGGCAACTTACAAACAGTGTAATCATGACCCACATACACACTGTGTGTTAGAGGTCAAGATATTGTAATGTATTTATATATATGTGTATATGTATCTTCCTCTTCATATGAACTTCATCGTTTCTCTTTGAAATGCCCACCTGAATTGTAGTAGCATCATTTCAAAGCTTGAGCACTATTTAAAATGTATCCACCTACTCAATAAGAATTATTCTGCTCTGACATAAAGGTCAATAATTTTTTTTACTCCAAAATTCTGGCACAACCTTAATGAAAATATCATTAGTTAAATGTACTAGCACATGTGTACTTACTACACAAGATTCTGTGCCAGATGGGCCTCATTCTTCATAAATGAGTTCATGATGTGAATGTCTCCAGCATGCATTTTGATTTATCTTCTAAAGCAGGCAGGCATTCTGGAAAAGCGTACATGGGATGGGTGTGCCATGGAGCTGCACATACAGAGCCCTTGGTGTGCTATGTGCCAGTCCATACAGAAGGAAGATGGTCTACACAAACATGGTGTCTGAAAAACACATAGGAACAACTTTGTGGGTTAAAAAAACAATGCTATAGAGAAGGCTCGTTCAGATCAATGGAGAATGCACCTTTAATAATTTTAATTTGTTTTGTTTTATTTACTGGCAGTCGTTCCGAATGTGGATATGGTCATTGTTTTTGTTGTTAACACATTTCCTTTGTAGAAACTCATGCCTTTAAGAGAAGTAGCTGAGTGATAGCCACATTTACTGTCTGTGACTGAACCATTTTCTTTCTCACAGTGTTTATGTGTGTCATAATCTAAACCTAGAGATGGCAGAGCACTGCACTTATCTCACCTCCGGAGTCACAGATGCTGCAGCACCTCTTGTTTCTCAGTGACTACCAAGACATATTCATTTGGTCTAACCCAGTCTCTACTTTTTCTCTCCTCTCCTCTGCACCCATCTGAAATGAAGTGCCCTCCACTTCCTTCTGCCTTAATTGAGATCTCAGGTTTATCTTCTTAAAGTCATACAGCATTCTTTTCAGAATACAGGTGGATCCTGGGCTTTGTTACTTTTCTGCTTCAGCAGGATCCCAGAGCTCAAAATGACTATAAGCTCAATTTGAAGTCACAGTTTCCATGTGTCTTTTCTTTAGTGAGTGCTCCAGAAGGCCTCTTGCCTCTCGAAGCACCACCTTACAGCAGACAAGCCTGTGATGAGAGCACTACATGAAAGCCCATTTCATTCTTTGAGCAGGCCAGTCAGATGCAGTTGTCTTGTGTGCCTTGCAGACACAGACACAGGCTGAGTGACAGGAGGAACCTCTTGGTCTTGTTTCACACCATTCCCAGCACCCAGCTTCTTTCCTGGAACTTAGTAGATTCTGACCCTCATAGATTTTGTTTGATGCACAGCTCATGGGTGATACTGGAAGGCATTGCCTAGAGACAGAGGACTCACGGGCCAGTCCTCCGTGATGTAGAGCTGTGCTATAAATAGACAGCTGTAGTAAGGACTGCAGAGTAAGCTAAGTAAACACAGTGCAGGCTTAGTCTATTTTGTCATGCTCCTTATGCCTGAGAGCAATGTGTTCAAGTTCTAAGATCTCCAAAGTTCTATTTTCTCTGTCTACAGTATCATGAGTGGCACCAATACACAGAAAAAAAAAATTAATGTTTCTTAAACAGCCAGTCACCCTCCCTGTGGAAAATTGGGAGCAGAAGTATAAAACCCAAAGAAATTCAGGAGCCAGATCAACTCTAGTTGAAGCATTTTTTAAAAAAAGAATAATCTTCACACATGACAGTACTGAATACCATCCATTAAGTAGTATATAAGAAAGAAAAGTCCAGTAAATAACCAGAGCTAGTTGGATCACAAGAAGTATAAAAGAAGCTTTAGATTGGAGCATACAAGCCTGGAAAAAGACTAGGTGGGAACATACTGCTTCCTCCTCCTCCCAGGTTGTTAACTGTCCTTGAGGTGCTGGTGGGAAGGACCTTTGTGTTCCTTCCTTAGCACATCATGGAGCTACCCTGCCTGTTGGGCACAGCTGTGTTACTCGGTTAGTTCCCAGAATGCTCTCATGCTCTCTGAGGAGAAATTGTTGGTAGAAAATAGGTTACAAGTATTTTAACTGTCATCTTCTAAAGTCCAAGTTCTTAACATACAGCATTAATACAAATAAATAAAAAATAAAATGTGGTTCACTGTGGTGATGTATCCCATCCCTTGGAACCCTGGGAGTTCAATCCTAACTGAGGTCTCATAGAAATCCCCTGTCTCAGGAAAACAATTATTTTAGCCCACCAATAAGAGCAAGTGAAACTAAATAACTCTGTAAATGTCACCTGTTCCCTGCCTCCAAGTTGGTCTTAATGTATATACTCTTGCCAGGAGCATGAAGCCAGAATAGCACTGGTGATAAGAAAAAAGAATTCTCTTGGGAACGCTTTACATATACTGTCAAGGCTCAGAGTCAGATTCTCATGGGCAAGTACATTTCATAAACTCTGAACTCAAATTTTATTAGAGCAGCCTTCACCGCTAGTTTCTACTACAAAAGAAAAGCCTTTTCACTAGAAAAATCATTCATATTTTTCTTATGGTCCTGGATCCTGGCAAGACAGGTTCCTACATGGTGGGCCCTTGGTAGATAATTGACTGTCCTTTGAATAAACACTGCTTTGAGCAACAGACTTAACTAGTAGAAATTTACAATGCAGTTAAGGAGAACTATAGTGAACCTCGATACATGAAAACATTTAATAACCACATATTTAAAAATTCAAGCAGATTTCATTATCTAGAGCAGATTTATGTTTACGTAATTAAGCTGACAATATACACAGAGACTTTGTGGGGTGGAGGTAAAGCCTTTTCCTTCTGTAAAAAGCAGGTATGTATACCAGGTCAAGAAGCAGGCTTTGTGTCAACTCTGTACAAATTTCCTAATTCAAAAATCTGTATTAGAGACATGTAGTGTATGTGGGGCACATATACACACAGGACAACAAACACAGATGATAGCTAGCTGAGTGAACAACTCCTAGAATCCAAAGGCTTCTCAAGCGGCTGAGTTGCTTGCTCTTCTCACCTCAGCGTCACAGTTTTTCTCCACTCTACCACACATGGCTTTCTTGTTTCTCACATAGATTGCTTCAGCACTTCAGAAATTAGCATCAGCTCAGGGATATCCAGAGGAGGAGGAAGTGTTTTCTTTCCAGAATGGCATTTTCTACGTGGGATCGGTCTCTGAGATGAGTGTCCTGACTTGGGTGTAGAAGGAAGAGAGGAAGGACCACATCTGCCTTGATCAGGGTTCTGATACTAGGTTAACTTGAGAGATGGAAGTGGGTGGAGCAGGGAGCAGAAAACAGGTCCTGGAATTACTACAGTTTCCTCTGAGGAAGCACAAGAAAATTCAAGTAGGAAATTCTTTCTTTCGTAAATTACATTTGTGTATTTGATGTGCATGTGCATCTTGAAGTCAGAGAAGGACTTGCAGGAGTTGGGTTTTGCTTCTACCCTGTGGCTCCTGGGGTCAAAGGGCTTAGCTGCATGCACCTTTACCTACTGAGTTATTTTACTGGCCTACAAATAGAAAACTCTTATTGGACCTGAAAAACTGGATTTTTACTAAAGTTCCAACAAATCACTTTATTTTTATTTTTATAAAAAATATTATAAAGCATCATTAAGCAATAATTAATACTACTAAATTATAAAGTATTTTGTTCTTACAACCATAGATGCCATGTCATTAAAACGATATGTATACTCTGCCTTTGTTCTTTTTCTGCCACACACTGATTCCACATGTACTTAATAATTCAACAAAACCATTTTTGCTGAGTTTCAGCACTGTAATGGGCATTGTAGTAATTAATAGTAATACAATAATAAGGAGAAAAATTGGCCAGTGTTTGGAAGAAATGCAGTTGATAAAACATGTAATTGGTTCACAAGATTACCTTTGGCTACATGCTATGGAGAGAACTAGTGAGTGGTGCTTTGAGATCATGCAGTAGAAATTATAAGTAGCAAGAGAGGTCAGCTTTAAAAAATAGAACAGGCAAATGAGAAGTGAATTGGGCAAAGAGGGGGTGGGGGGGACGTGTCTTTTTGGCTATCATAGGAAGCAGCCTGGCATGTCGAAGAGGCTGAAAACAAGCCCGTGTGGTCAGAGCCAGGAGGGTTAAGTGGCACCAGATGCACCCAGAGCCGGAGACAGGATGCATGCACCGAGACCCATCTCATCTGTCTTGGCTTCTGCTTCTCAGAATACCAGCTGCTCTATGGTTCCTGCTGACTGTCTTCTTGCTGCTTTTGGCTCCTTCTCATTCTCCTATGGGAGTGTCTGACTATCTCACATTTAGATCTTCAAGAGAGATTATCTGATTGGGCCAGACAGCCAACACTCACGATAATGTTAGTCTGGTGGGCAGGATTTTCACAACCATCAATCCTAAGTTTCCTGTTGAGATAACTGCCTTTATATGAACTGTCCATTTCCCATTCATTCTACTTGGCTAGGATCATGGGTTTGCTGCTATGTAAACCTAGTACAGAAGAACATCTGCATTAGTCAGGGTTCTCTAAAGGAACAAAACTTAGCATAGTTTACAGACTGTGATCCAGCTAGTCTAACAGTGGCTGTCTACCAATAGAAGGTTCATAAACCCAGTAGTTGTTCAGTCCACAGGCTGGATGTCTCAGCTGGTCTTCAGTATGTATTAGACTCCCAAAGAAGTAGGCTCTGATGTCAGTGAATGAATAGATTTGCCAATGAGAGTAAGCAGGCAAAGAGCAAGTGCTTTCTTTTTTCCATCTCTTTTACATAGGTCACTACTAGGAGGTGTGGCCCAGATTAAAGTTGATCTTTACACATTAAAAGATCCAGATTAAAAGTGTGTCTTCCCACTTTAAATGATTTAATTAAGAAAATTCCGAGGCGTACCCAATCACATGGGCTTTACTTAATTCCAGATATATTCAAGGTGACAATCAAGAATAACCATCACAACATCTTAGAAAGGAGTAGCATCCATGTACCGCCCAATCCAGTCCTAATAAACTTGGAATCAGTTGAGGGCCTTTGGATTCTTGCTTATGTATTTGTTTCTTCTCACAATGCTAGAGATCATATTCAGGACCTTGACAATGTTAGTCAAGTCCTCTATCTCTGCCCTAAATCCCCAAGGCAGTTCGCGTTGAATCTCCCTATGCAACTCAGGCTAACTTGGAAGTTACAATCGTCCTATGAGTTCCTATTCCTGTCTCCCAAGCCCTGAATGAAATTATAGCCACCGTACCTAGTTCAATTTGGGACCAGTAATGAAACAGGCCATACTTATTAAGAACTTTTTGGGGGGATAGAGAAATGGTTTAGCAGATAGGAGCATTTGTTGCTCTTCCAGATGATGCAGATTTAATTCCCAGCTCATACATAGTGCCTTACAATCATCCATAACTCCATTTCCAGGGGATCCAGTGCCCTCTTTTGACTTCCACAGGTACACAATACACATACACATGTAAACGAAGCATTCACACAAAAAATAAAATGAATAAATGTAATAAAAATTGTTTAAAGTGACTTTCCTGAACATATGTACTATTAAGTACAGATCAGCTAAGGTATTAGCCATGTTAAATAATGTGTGTGCGGTGTGTGTGTGTGTGTGTGTGTGTGTGTGTGTGTGTGTGTGTTGGGTGGCCTCTGTGTTCAGTATGACCATTAAATAATGAGATACATTGAGAATTCTTGTCCTTGACCAGTCATAGAGTCACAGGTGTGCAAGACACAACAAGTAAGCCAACAGTAACAGTGGTTTGCTTTGTTATGAAAGAGTGGGTGTAGGGCTCTCTGAAGGAGCAGTAGGGTCTCTGAGCTTAATCAGTAATGACAGTTGATGAGCAGAATACAACAGTGAGGGATTGGCAGGCAGAAGAAATATTATGTGTAGGGGCACTGGAGTGTGATAGAACATGGCACATGGGGACCTGAAAAGTATTCAGAATGGTTTACTTAGGAGCTGGGCAGAAAGCACAGGGTGGATAAATGTGGGATTTCACAGCACTGTTAGTAACTGTAGCTGCCCCTTTGTGTGTACTGTGTGCTTCACAAGAGCTCTGCTATAGATTGGTAAAGTGTTTGTTACAGTGTTGATGGTGTTTAAAGATTTATGAGTCAGAGTTGTGAAGATATTAATGTTTCTGTTTTGTGCAGTTTCCTGCAAGTTCATATAAGCATATGCTAACCAAGGAGTAGATGCTTGAGTCTTTAATTTTAAAAATATTAAGATATCTCACTTCATTAGACATCTTTTACTTTTTGTGTATTTAAATACTTCACTCATAGCATGATTAGATCCTCAGCAAAAAGTAATTCTTTTTTCTGTCAGCTTGGTAAGCACTGACCAATTTGTCTGTAATAGTAATTACACTAGCATCTCATCTGATACATGAGACTAAACAACTTTACTGGCAATTTCTAATATCCAAATGGCAGTTTGACCATACTGGTTCAAAGAAAGCATGCTAACTCAGAACTGATATGTAAAGAAAGCATATCTAAAAATAAAGACATAACTATAACCATTAAAAAGTTGTCAAAACACAGAATATTGCAAGGGAAGTTAACATTCTAGTTTCTATAAACTAGTATCTTTTGGTGTTGTTTTGTTTTGTATTCAAGACACAGTTTCTACATAGAGAAACCTGGCTGACCTAGAACTGACATTGTAGACCAGGCTAGCCTTGAACTCAGAAATCCTCCTGCCTCTGCCTCCCCAGTGCTGGAATCAAAGGCGTGTGCATCCACACCTAGCTTCCACAAATTCGTATCCTTCCAATCACATTGAATTCTTTTCTCCCTAGTCCCTAATCCCTTAGAAATAATTGCAAAGAGAAAAATGTAAGATTTTAGAGTATGCTGAGTTTGAGGAAATTAGGAAACACATTTACACATGGGACGTGCGTGATTAGAACAAAAAGAAATCCTCCTCACCAGCACCCCTCTCTCTCGCCACACTTTGGAGAGTGTGAGTGAACATAAAGGACTTTATTTACAGCTCTGCTCATTTGTAAATTAAACTGCTAGATGTTTTACTCAACAAAGTGATCAAGGTGCCCTGTGTGGAGGCTTTGTAAGGAATATATAAACAGACCCTCATTGTCTTTACTAGTTTTCAAGGATGCAGGTATTAAATAGATCAGTTTAAAAGTACTTGCCACAAAAGATCCAACAAAGGACACCAGTAACACTCTTTTGAATGAGTTCATAATTTTTAAAACTAATTATGACTTCTTTTTTATCAATATTATTGGACCAATCTTCCTGTTTTCTTGTTAAAATCCCCTCATCACTGTAGTCACAGAAATGGTTTCTAAAGTCCTGATTTAATCGAATGACATCTTTGCATAAAATCCTCATAAGGCACATCTTGCTCCCATCACCCTTTACTCTTCTAATCTTTCCTGTCCTCTTCACAGTACATGCCAAGACACCTTGGACACATAGCCCTCTGTGCCTTATTAATATACATGTCCTTCCTTTCACACAGGACTCTGATCTCCCAGAGATGGGTCAGGGCCTCTGCTGTTCACCAGTCACTCTTGGTAGCCAGTTCATAGTATCTGTTAAATGAAAGTAACCACAAGATAATAAAATAGATAAGTCATAAAGAACTAAAACGGTGGAAGTTCCCTTACAGGTTTTACTGTAGATGGCAGTGGCTGTTGCCCTAGACCTGGACTTTGAGATCATAGGTGTTGATTCAGGTAATGTCTAGGATGTAAGTCACAGCTAAGAAAACAGGTGTAGCTGTGAGTTCAGTGAAAGATTGTATGAAGTTCTTTATACACTTGCTGATGGTGTCACTACTGATGATTGGGACCAAATATTAAGTGTGTGTGCATGAGCACACATATGCACACGTGTGTATGTGTACATGAGAAGGTAAGGTAATTATAGTAGTATGAAATCCTTTGTTGAGCCCTTCCCATGTGCTCTTCTAAAAAGAATGATCTTACCTGATCTCACAAGCATCCTGTAAGGTTAGCTAGTATATCCATTAACTTAAGCAAACTGTAGAATCATAGCTACCTGAGATCTCACTACTAGAGAGAGGGCAGACTCTACAGGTACAGAATTGGTAAATTACAGCAAATAAAGATTATTATATAAAAATCTTTCTATGGGTGGTCTACCTAAATACTGCAGCTGCAGTGTGTTTCGACACCTAACTCCCTATAACCTATACTGGTAGTGGGTTTGATAGCAGATGTGCAATATCAAAACTATAGCAACATAACATATACCTATAATGGTCATGATAGCAGATGTGTACTAATCAGAATTATAGCCTCATTACATATACTAGTAATAGGCATGATAGCAGACATGCTATCATGCACAAATAAGAATCATAGCAGCAGAACATATATCAGCAATCAATATGATATCAGAGGTGCACTAATCAGAATTGTAGTAACATTGACTAATTTTTGTTAGGATATATTTTTAATTACTACACGTAAAACATGAAATAATATTAGAAATTTATCGCAATGAGATGACTAGCTAAAGTGCCTACCAGTGAATATTTTAACTGATTTCTCTCTTAAAGATCAACCCAGGGAGAGGAGGGCTGTGGAGGAGCTGGTAAGGGAATCTGTGGTCAGGATATAGTGCACGAAAGAAGAATCTATTTTCAATTTTAAAAAAGAAAAAACATTATAATACTGGCATATACATAATTTTTGTTGGATTCTTGGTAGGAACTATACTTCAGTAATTTATATTCCCAAGTTGAATTTCATTATGTACAAGTAGGACAATATCTGACTAAGATATTTAGGTAATCATTAAAATAGAATTGAATTTCAAAAAGAGCTGTGTTGAAATTATGCTCACATACATAGAGGAATGGTCAAATTTCAATCTCAGATGTTACTGTTTTTACACACTGCATGCTAACCTAGTGTTACTTGTAAGTATCTTTAATTGCCAGTCCAAATAATCCAGTTTGTTTTGAAAATAAACAGTTCATTTTACTTATAAGAGGATTTTCAGTTTGCTGTCAGAGTGCCCTCTCCTCCTTTTCATACTGTCTTCCATGTCCTGTGTTCGAGAGTCTTTTCCCCTCAACAGATCTTATACAGATACCTCATTGTATTTTTAGCAAGAGACTGGTGTGTATGAAATAGAAAAGAATCCTCATCTCACATTTCTCCTTGGATTGGTTGAGGAAGAACCATCACCAAGAGCAGGAATGAGAGCTGGAGAGTATGTCACAGCAACAGTGACTGGGCAGCTCTTTCCATCACCTCATCTGCTTTTCCCCTGGGGTGGGGGAGTCTTCCCAGTTGAACTGGCACCTGTGGGAAGAGTATGTGTATTCCTGTGTGAATAGAAACGTGAGATTTCTTTAGAACTATTCTGTCTTGAATATTTTAACTACCATTCTGAGCCATTTGTAATTTACATGGAATTATAAAAGTAATGGGGAATCTGTATCTTGATATTGAGGTACAAACCTTTTAATTAAACTGTTGGAACTGGAAATGTCTATAAAATATGACCCCCTCATGAACACTGACAAGGATACATTCAGTCTCTACTGCATTTTAGTTGTTCTTATCAACAACTACTACTGTTTAATCATATAACTTGTATTTTCCATATCCTGAGAGGGAGTATATGCATTGTTCATCATAATGTGTGTGTTAGGTGTACTGAGGTCAGTGAGGCCATCACTAAACAAGAACTTTTAGTTTGCACAGTACTAGCTGCCTCTGAAAGAAAATAAAAGACAAAACCGATTTGACAGCTCCATTCATGTTTCTGACAGTGTTGTCCCTGTCTGATACAGATGAGTGCATATCAGCCCTATTTTTCTTCAACATGATCACCAGATAATATGTGTTAAGCATACATTTTGGGAAAGTAGTTTACAAGCTGGTGTTACGTCCTGCTTCCTGTGTGCTTCAGCTCATGGGTGAATAAAGTGACCTTATGGGACAGGCTTGTGTAGTCTTTTGTGGTGATATATTACATATTTAATAAAAGTAATCTGAAATATCAGAGGACAGAGCCATCCACAGAACCAAGCTGTGAAGGTCACAGAGTGGTGACCTATACCATACCTTTAATCTCATCACTCCTTGGGAGGCAGAAATCAGTCTAGATCTCTGTGAGCCACAATGCCCAACAGAGCCAGGTGATGGTGGCACATACCTTTAATCCCAGCACTTGTGATCTCATAGTTCAGCTCCCAGTACTGAAGAAACTGAGAAACAAGTGCCTTTAATCCTAGCACTAAGAAAGTTGAACCAGGAAGTGAGATAGATGGGCAGAGAAAGAAAGATACGGCTGGAGGAAGCTGGACCTCTTCCCTTGGTCTGCCATTTTCCTTTTTGTCTGAGGCTTTGTGGAGACAAGCCTGAGGAATGGCTGGGTGAGAAGTGGCTGTGGTTTGTTTCTCTTGGATATTCTAGCTTTTCCCCAATATGTGGCTCTAGGTTTTTATCATAATATCAAATGGAATTTGTGCAATAGTCTTTACTTTTGTATACCAGGCACTTATCTCAAAATAGTTAGTAGCTGTTTTTTTTAAAAAAAAAATTACAAGATTCCATAAAATTTAGGATCAAGATACTTTATTGTTCATTCTTATGACCTGTAGAATGCAATAAAATTCAGGTTTATTTGGCTTTCAGAAAATGAAACCCAATGAGGTAGTTAGTAGTTGTTGATTAGATTCTGTAATGTATTACCTAATCTGCAGAAGCAGGAAAACAGAGCCAAAGGATATGGAAAAATTGACTTAAAGAAAACAAAACCACAAACCTCAACTATTGATAAAAACTTGAATGATGTAGGATAATATCTTGGACTACAAGGAGAGCAAGTTAAAGCACTGCTATAGAAGACCTTAAAAGTTAAATAATATTATGTAACAAGTAAGGTATAAATAAAATACAGACAGCTTTATTGTATCAGTTTGTATTTCAGACCTGGGCTTGGTGCCCAGATTTTTATAGAAACATGCCATAAAGTCAGCTTTCAATTGACTATAAATGATATTTCTTTACATTTCTGAAATGTATGCCAATAGATTAAACTCCTCATGATATGCCCCAGTAATATCCTATCCGGCCACTCTGCCACCTCGTGCACAGCCTTCCTTCTATTTTCCCTCACACAGTTCCCTAGGGTTGTCTAAAATCTTCCTGAACGACCTTCCCCTGCCTTACAGGAACAATCTGGATCCAGGCAAGGGAAAGAACCACATAGCAATTTACATAGCTAAAGTGCAGTATAAATAATTAATTATAATAATTATAACTATTATCATTTTAATTAATTAAAATAAGAAATTGGAACTACAAGGGAAGGGCTAATAAGTAAAGAAGCTCTAAGAACTATAGGATTCCTGTATATAAGGAGAAAGAGTATTTGGGGCTGCCTTAGAAGCCAAGGATGAAACTTTTCAGCCATGCTATAACTTCCTGAATGCCAGTCACACAAGGGTCTTGCTGGAACACTGTCCTCTAGCAGTTTTTTTAAAGCAATTTCCCTTCAAGGAGTTGGTAAAGCAGTTCTTAGTATGTCCTCACCAGAGACCTGCTCTAGAACTGCTGGGGCTGGAAGCCCTTGGAAATTGCTGTCCAGTAGGGGCAGGTGGCCTTGTGTACCTCTGTAGCTGGCACTGAGACCACACACTACTGAAGGAGATCAGCACAGGAAGCAAGCCCTTCTTTTGTGTGGCTTCTTGGTGCTTCTAAAGAGTTTATCATCTTGCAAGCTAGCCGACTGAATACATTTAAAGGGCACAGATTCATTTTAACAGAGCAAGTGGTGAAGGATTGAGGTAGACTCACGAGAATAATAAATTCCTACTGACAGAACTAAGTTTACATGGGACACTCCCAGAATCAGGCCACATTGTTTTCCCAGTTACCTACTTGATAAATCACAGTTCCTACAGACAGACATGAGTGTAAACATACCTATGTCTGCACGTACACAATATACATTTCTGCACAGTAACAGTACATACTAGTATTAATATGAGGGGTACAACACTGGCTTGACAAGAAATTATTAATGTTTTACTCATTTGACTGAATTTCAATGGTCTTAATTATTTTTTTCTTGGTGAGATAATTATATGCAGATAGTTTTCAACTATTTGTCTTAAGATATTTGTTATTTCACTTATGCAGAAGATGTTGGTACTCTTATATTTTTTCCATTTTCTATTTTGAAAAAAAAACTATACTAGTATGTGAAATTCAGAACAGCAACTGATTATAGTTACCTGAGAATGTATAAATATGAATTGAGTCATAAATATGAATACGAGTCACCATAGTAACCATTTTGTAAAATGCATGAGAAGAAATTTTGCATTTAGAAGCTGAAAGGGCTTGTCATGTGGTAAGAACAACTTTATAGAACTGGCCGTCTACTGTATGTTCACTGGTCCTTAAACTAACCACCAACAGGTATTATTATCACCACTTTTAAGAAGACAAAAGGCAGATGAAGTCATGTAATTTTTCTAAGATCTAAAACTAGCAAATGGCAGAGCCATAAGTCTGACTGATTCTGAATGTCTCGGTGCTTAAACTCATGCCACAACCTCTGAAAACTCTCTGGCCTTAGAAAGACTCAGAGTTAAAAACTGGAAATGGGGGCCTGGAGAATGCCCAGTCATAAGTGCTGCCACACAGGCACAAGGACCTAACTTTGGCTCCTCATATCAACCACATAAGGAAGCGGGGTGGGGGGAAGCTGGACATGGTGACATATTGCCACAGTCACAGTGTTAGATCAGTAGAGACAGGAGGATCCCTGCTGGTCTGTCAGATTAGCTGAAATGATAAGCTCCAAATTCAATGAGAAACCCTGCCTCAAAATGTAAGGTAGAGGGCCTGAGATATGGCTCAGCAGTTAAGTCCTCTCTTGCAGAGGACTTAGGTTCAGTTCCAAGCACCTACGTGGTGGCTTACAACAGTCTGTAACTCCAAATTCAAATGATCTGACTGCCTCTTCTGAGCCCCACAGACAGCAGACATGCTTGTGATGGTACACAAACATATATGCAAGCAAAGCATACGTACACACCAAATATGAGAGAGAGAGAGAGAGAGAGGAAGAAAGAAAGAAAGAAAGAAAGAAGGAAAAGAGTAAGGTGAAGAGAAGGACAGCTAGCATTGACTTCTCTGACTTCCTTTGTGCATATCCACAGGAACATGTACACATGCACACACACACACACACACACACACACACACAAACCCCACCAGAATTAGAAACTTATTTTGCATTTATTTCTTAAAAGAATCATGAAAAAAACTTCATAGCTTACTTTCAAAGCAACAGAAAAATGTATATGAAATGTATATGAAACTTAAGAACTATTTTCTGTTTTTAGCTAACAGTGCAAGTACAGATGCAAGGAAAAGTGTTCATGTGTTAGCAGCATTGGTGCCTCAAACAGAATGTGCTTTGCACACTCCTCAAATGTAGCTTCATCAGTGGTGGAACTGATGTGTGCTGAGGACCAGGCATTCTGGGTGCTGGGTGTTCTGTGGGATAGTCTGCATGTTCCAGCTCCCTAACATGGGGCCAACCTGGCTGCACCTCCTTGGCATTCCTCATGGTTCCCCCCATCCTGCTATGATGTCAGCTGTACATCTCCACTCATATGAGAAGGGCAGGAAAGTGTCAGCCTCCTGGGATTCATTTTATCAGCATTTCTAAAGCATCCTTAGCTGTCTTTTAGCTCTGTTCTCATAGCAAGTGCCAGGTCAAATGTCACAAGGCAATTTGGGAAAAAAGAATAAATGTTATAGTTGCCTTACACCATGGATCAAGCCAAATTCCATCTTTATTTCAAATTCAGCCACTTCGGTGTAAATAAAGTTCATTGGTACCCAGCCCTTACTTTCTGCATTGTCTATGACTGCTGATAGATCACCAGGGAGAAATTGAACAGTTATAACATGTGACCTACAAACCTAAGAACATCTGCTATCTTACCTTTTACTGGAAGAATCTTGCTCAAACCAGTCAGGAAAAACTGAACACAGTAGTAACAGGCTTCCATAAAGTAAGGGAGAAAAAGAAAGAAGGAGAAATGTTTGGCAGTGCCAACAATATGTGCTGCATATAGGATAATTTCTGTTTAAGTCACAAAGTCATTTTGATTATATAATTCTTATTCCTTTGTTTCTTCTTGAGTCAAAGAGTATAGAAAGATGGAATGTACAGTATAGGGTGATTGACAGTGTTGTAATATATCATGAAAGCAGAAGATAGTTTATTTAGGATTTTGCACAAAACTCCATAAAGTGTTCTCCAAATCTTAAGTTTCTACTTTATTGGTTATGGTCTTTTTAATCCATTTCTCTTAGGTTCTTGCATACACTGAGGGACTTCATGGGAAATGGATGTTCAGCGAGATCCGAGCTGTATTTTCAAGACGTTACCTTCTGCAGAACACGGCCTTGGAAGTGTTCATGGCAAACAGAAGTAAGTCTCTGAAGGAGCCTGTAAGATGTGCTCATCCTGGAAACTATTCATTTGCATGTAAAATACTGTTTAATTATTGTCTGTATTCCTTTTGTGTGCTATCACCAAAGCAAAGTGTGTTTGTTCATTTTGGTTTCATGTGGACAAGGTTATAGAGAAGGCTCACCTTCTATGAAAATTCATTGCCATCTCAGATAAGCCACAGTAGTATTGTGTCCTAAGTGGGCAGGTCTCCTGTGGTTTGCTAAAGCACCTTCTTTTCTTCTACTGCAGCCTCTGTGATGTTTAATTTTCCTGACCAAGCAACTGTTAAGAAAGTTGTCTACAGCTTGCCTCGAGTTGGAGTGGGGACCAGCTATGGTTTGCCACAAGCCAGGTAATTATATCATGTTACACATTATCCGTGGTTTGTTTACATATAGTCATTTCTAATACCAAAGACTTTTCTTTCTCTGTGGATTATTTATGAGGAAGGAGATTATACACCACTGCACTGAGAATTAGAGAATGGCTAGGGCAGACTTATTAAAACCATCTCCAATGTCTGCAAGGATTACAGTCATGGTTAACATATAAAGAAGACATCTTTTGCTGGGTGGTGGTGGAGGCAGAGCATCTTGGAGGCAGAGTTAGGAGGATCTCTGAGTCTGAGGCCAGCCTAGTCTGCAGAGCTAGTTACAGGACAGCTATACAGAGAAACCTGTCTCGGGAAAACAAAAAAAAAACAAAACAAAAAGGAAAATAGAGGAGGAGGAGGATTTCTAGTTAAAGCTATACAGTACTAGCATAGGAAAAGCCTCTGGGGGTGTTTGTGAGTGAGTATAGGGAACAGCATGTAGATTATGGCTTTATAAATGCAAGATATAAGTAGCTGTCTATGAAGCTAATGAAATTCTTGGAACTTATTGAGAACAATAGTTATTCATTATGGTATAGTTTTAATTTCTACCTAAATCCTCCATCTTAGTATTTTTGAAGGCCCATTCAAAACCTCATTTTAATAAATGTTACTAATCTAAACAGAAAATACACTTACAAAGTATATGTATTATCCATGCTTGGGTCCATGAAAGTGAGTATCTCAATGAAAGTAGTCAATGTCTCTGTCTCTCTGTCTCTGTCTCTCTGTCTCTCTGTCTCTCTGTCTCTCTGTCTCTCTCTCTCTCTCTCTCTCTCTCTCTGTGTGTGTGTGTGTGTGTGTGTGTGTGTGTGTGTGTGTAACAGAAAGGCTTCAGAGTTAAGACACTGCTGATCCTGGTTCAGATATTCAGTGACATCAGCAATCTGGACTACTTTCATGATCACAAGATCACTATTGTTGTCTCAGATACCCCATCTTTACACAACCAGTAGAGAGAAGATACAGCTGAATTCTCCTTAAATATTTGCATTTTAAGATGGAATATATGTCTTAGAAGTTTCTGAGAATCTTTATCACAAGTCCCTTTGGCTAGTCTTCTGCTGTTTAAGAGGTATAGATTATCTTACACCTCTTAAACAGCAGAAGTGTTTGCTTACTTTGCCCATGGGTCCCCTGTGTTCTAGGGTTTTTAGAAAACACACCTTTGATTCCTTGCCACCTCCTCTCTGAGTAGGAGAAGGATTACATCCACAGGCTGTGCTCTGCATAGAGAGACAGCACAGTGCACCACAAACTGTTAAATCCTTGGAGATTAGTGTAGAGCACTCCTGTGTGGAAAAGTCAATCTTTATCCATCTTCCCTAAATAGATACCAGACATTCTAAAGATAGGAATTGTGTTTTATTTATCTTTCAACTTCTAGCTCACAGCTCAGTGCATAATTGCAAAAATGCTTTCTAAGCACTCTTCACTGGGGTTCCCTTGCATTCTGTCTGACCTGTTCTCTTTAAGCTTCCAGCACAAGAGCAATTTGTGGGCATGTGTGTACATGCTCAGCATGTTCGTGAGGAGAATGGCAAGATCAAACCAAGACATTAGTAGATAATGAAGCATACATAAACCATTCAAGTCAAAGAAAAATACATTTAATCGATCAAAAACAATGAGAGAGGTTTGTACGGCTTGTTCTTATTGTCAACAAGCTGACTCATTGTAATCACTACTTCCTTCCCAAGTGTTCACAGACTATATATTTAATCATCAGTTCAAGAATTTTTTCCAGGAATGAATGTTGAGAATACACAAATAGATTTATCTTTCTCCTGATTAAGTGTGACTTCTGCCCCCTAGCATCTTACTCAATGACCATGATTCCGGAGAGGCATGTATGATTTCCCGTGATGGAACCTGTTTGAATGTGACTCATTTAAAAACAAACAACAGCTCTCCTACTATACGTCTTACATATTCTAAATATCAATTCTCTTTGATTTCTGAAAGATTCCTTGTAAGGTAGAAAAATACTCAGTAGATTTGACTTTTCTGTCACTTCATAAGGCCGTGATCTCTGAACACCATGCTGATCTCTTGACTTTTTTTCCTCCTTAAAGTCTCCACTCAGTCTTACTTTTCTAGCAATATTCTTGCAGGCTCAGTTTTTGTATCTCTGAGACTTGTTGTCTTAGAAGGAGCAAAAGAGGCTAGGAGGCCTACATGTAAGCCTAGGCCTGCCACCTACAAACTGGGCAATACTTAGGCTCCCTGCTAACTAGAAAGAACTCAGTATATAGTGGTTAAAAGAATGAATGATACTAGGCAAGAGGAATGACATTGTAACATACCATAAAATGGGAAAACATCTTTGTAGGAGTGTTCAAAATTGAAATGTTGTTTGAAAGTCAAAATAAAGGCACTTCATTTACTGTAAATACAGACATTTATTATATACTTGTGTACATGCACACACATACCCACAGATGAAGGTGCATAGTTAGATAAAGTAGATGTACACACAGACCTCTTCCCACTCCCTCAGGTTGCATATGTCTGCCATGGAAGATCTTATGATGTTTAGAGAATTGTCAGAAGGAATAAATGATAACATGCTCTTCTAAGGAGAAGCTCTCTAGTGTGCCTTGACAGAATAACAAAGACTCCAGATATCTACGCTGTGCTTTCTTGACACCTGATTCTGTCAGTATATGCAAAATTAAGTCAGTTCTCAGAAACTTTCAGCTAAAGCCTTCAAACAATTTTAAACAACAAAGCATTATCAAATTCAAAGGCAACTGTCTTCCCCCAACTGACTTCGGCATCGCCTTGCCTAGACCCAGTCAAGCTCACCAAGGAGGTCACACTGCAAATCAGATTGTTGCTTAATAAGCAAAAGTTCAGGACCAAAGAACAATAGCATAGTCTCATGAATGTCTCGCTGATTAATTAATATTTACAATGTGCTTCACTTGATACCTCCATGTGTGAGAGACAGTTTATGTCTTAATTATAACACAACCATCTCCCTTAAATCTTACACACTCACATTTATAAAACTAATGGTATTCTTACCCTAATTTACAAGTAAGAAAACTTAGAATTAGATAACTTGTCATTGCTTCCACTTTCATAACTCTTATTTTTTTTTTATCTTCTATCATGGTGATTCATGTTGATCCTATAAAACATTGTTTCCTCAGTGGACAAAAAAAATTACTGAAAATACCCTGGTTGTACTTAAAGTTGATGGCTTTAAGCTGTCACTGTTGCTATGTTACGTGATGCTTTTCATTTCTCACTTTCAATGTTAAGTTAGTTAGTTAGCCCTTACTTTTCATATGTCTTTGGGGAGCCTGAGGTTTGTTTTGGTGTTTACCAGGGCCAATAAATAAATAAATAGGATCTCTGTGAGGAGTTAGTTTGGGTTTAGAAGTGAAGGTCCTAACATCAGAATTGGGCCCAGTGCTTGAGAATCTGTAAAGTGCTCAATAGGTGCATGCCCTTTCAGAAACGGCAGCTACTTAGAATGGAAAATAACCTTGTAAGATGGGTCCAAACATGCAGACTGCCTTATTATAGTAGTCTGTTGTCTTGAGAACTTACTAGCTCCATAGTACCATCTTGAGAATTTACTCAATCCATAAGACCATTACTAATTCCTCCCAAGGACAGTGCCCCTATGCCCTTTCATAACATCTGTCTTCTTGAAGCTCCCACCACTTGAACACCACTGTCCTGGAGACCAAACTCCCAGCTCAAGATGCTAGCAGGCATTAAGTTCTGAGTGAGGAGTGTTTTGACCTAACTGCTTAGTGGACAGAACTGTGAGGTCTTTCTCTTGGCCATTGTAAAAAGATTACTGCAACATTAAGAGTGATCTGAATTTTACCTTTCAGGAACCAAGTGGCTTCATCACACTTTTTGAAATATACTAGGTCCACCCCCAATCTTTAAATAAACACTTTGAGCCTGGAGTACACAGTGATGCTGACCTATTTTCCAAAACTATGTTTATGTCCCCAGGATTGTGTATTTTTTTCAAAGGTCTCATTCTGTTTTTTTGTTTTGTTTTGACATTAGTGGTGGATATATATCATGCAAGTGGAGTGTGTGTATTTTGTGTTTCCATTGTTTACTGACAGGCACCTTGGAAGGGTGATGTAGGCAGGCTCTTGAGTAACTATTAGTTTGTTGACATACAGTAGATTTGCTGTGTGGTTTAAAGTCTACTGTGATTTATTCTGGGCACAGTTTTATCATTTATGTTTCTGTAATTAGCCATTTACAACTGAGTTTTTACAGACAGAACTGCTTTCAGACTTGTTTCTTTCTGTAACAGAAGTCTTAAGTAAATTGAGTTTCTTCAGCTAAATGTTTTATAATCCATTCATGAAGGTCAAGCCACAAATTACTGAATGATCTCAAACAGAAAAGTTAGTTGCAAGTGAACTTTGGACAGTGACGACTCAAAGTGTCTCTATGATCTGCTTACTATAGGAGGATATCACTGGCCACTCCTCGGCAGCTTTATAAGTCTTCCAACATGACTCAGCGCTGGCAGAGGAGGGAAATCTCCAACTTTGAGTATCTGATGTTTCTCAACACTATAGCAGGTAAGATGCCTCATTTTTAAGACCATCAGAGTATTAGGTGATAGAACTTGATGGATGTATTGTTTTCCTTGGAGCTCAGATGCAGTAGTATAGTAAGCATGGGATTTTTCACACTGGAGTCTATCAGGAGCTGTGCAGCTGACATCAAGGTTTTAGATGCTTCCCCTTGCTCTCCTTATGCCATTTTCTGTGCTGATGGCATTGTTTGAAGGCTTATTAGAGTTAATAAACTATTGCTAGACTATCTAAAAAATAATAGTGGGAAAATATGATTTCACTCACTGGTAATTCTCAACAGAAGCAGCCAGACAGGAGAATAAGAGACTCCTTCCTGTCTAGCATGGATGTCCCCTTGATTAGGCCATGATTGTGTTATAGCTTCTTTTTTCTTAAAGTCCTCAAATAAGAATTTAAAAACCCAGGTTATGTTTCCTAACTGATGAGCATGGTTACTGTGCTTGCCAATTAAGAGAACACAATGGCTTGTTTTCTTCCTCTTGATCAGAGGTTGTGGATGGCTCACTGGACATTACTGAGACCTGGTCCCTTCCTCTTTTTATGTGAGTTGAGCTTCAAGAGCCCTGAGTCATTCAGATTTGCAGAGTGTGCTTCTATAAACCAGGCTGTGGGGAACCCAACCTTGGGGGAAGAATCTTAGCAGCAGCACAGATGTCTGTGTCAGACCTGGGATTACTGTTAGTGTGACTCCTCACACGGGATGCAGTAGTGCTAGCCCCTGAATTACTTTTTTAAAAGGTGACTGTGTTGCTGTCCTCCTTTTAAATCTAGCCATAAATATCCATGTAGATACTACAGGCACTGGAACATGGTTGGTCAACAAAAAGGAAAAAGTTATTTGAAATATTTTTTATTTTAGTCTAAAATGCATGTTAATATGTATATTTACATATAGCAAACATATCTTTAAAAACCTATTTGCTACATAAAAAGTAAGTGAACTGTATAATAGTATTAAGTTACTGTATCATTTGTACACACGGATGACTGAAAGGGAAATAGCTTAGTTTCCTTGGCAGAAATCCCTCAACACTATGACAGTTAGTCCCCAGAGCCCTACACATAGGTTGCACAGGTCCCTCGAGCCTCTCCCACATCCATGATACCAGCTGCATTAGCTGTAGCCTCTCACATGATATGAGTGCCATGTGAACACGTGACACTCATCAAACAAGAACAGGACAAGGGCACTGTAGGTTCTGGATAGGCACATTGTTAAAAGTACTTATGGTCCTGTTTAAACTATGGACACCCAACTCACAGCAAAGCATAAACTCCCACCAAAGAGAAGAGGGCCTGAACCCCAGACAAGCCACCTGTTTTTCTCCAGACAGAAGCTGTACTCTGGGGCTTTTCCTGTTTCACAGATTTTAATCCTTCAGAAGAAATGCATAATATGGTAACATTTTGTGGTACCATGTTATATTTTAATGGTGCTGCTTTTAATGTTTGTTGCTTCTACTATTCTATTGTATGTCTTTGACCATAGAGATAATTCCCCATGTTTAGTGATCTAGAATGTAGGTGTCATTTTATTAGCTCTCCTGGAGAATTAGTTAAATTTTAAGCAGCCTCATAAGCTATATTACTTTACCTTATTTTCTGTGTGTATTTGTGGTGTCCGTGCAGACATGTGCACAAAGCATCCAGCTGTATCACTCTCCACCTAACAGATGTGAGAAAGGGTCTCTTGCTTCTATTGACACTATGCTGGCAGCCAGTAAGTTCCTCCTTCATCCCCCAGAGGCACATGTGCCCAGCCCAGCTTTGTCAGGTCGATTCTGGGGACGTGAGTTCAAACTCTCAAGCTTACGTACCAGTTGCTCCACTAAGCCACCTCCCTAGCCCTGTTTCTCTTATTTTTAAACTCAGAAATGAATCAATTTTTTCACCTTACACAATATAAAAGTAGTTATTCAGTTTTACATTCATTATTTTTGTAAGTATAATATACTGTCTATATTTCAGATTATTGACTCTTCTTTTGAAATTCATATTTTTTCTGTATATTAAAAAGTATTTCAAATTATTAAAAATGTTTGTTTGCATAGTATGTTATTTTCAGGTACATAATTATTTGCCTGATGTTTGGAGGATAATATTGTTTTTTGTGTTTGTCTGAAATATTTCATCTGTACTCTGTGTTAAGAGTTTCTTCTTTATTGAGGTATATAGTAAGCAAGGGCAGTGTCTTGGTGCAGATGTAACTAGTGTCCAGCACATATAAGACCTGGAGTACAATTCCCCTTAGAGCAGGAGGAAAGAAGAACAGATTCATTATCTCCCATTACATGAACTTGGGCTTTTTCCTTGACTGGGCTAGCTGTTTGGAGCTATTAGAAAGCTGAAGATCAGGGTGAGGCGCCTACCTCTAGCTCAGTTTCTAGAATAGTAGATGTCATTATGGTAGTTCTCCTCCTATTCTGTGTGGAAATGTTCTGTACCCTCTGCATAGAACAGTCTCTGGTTTACTGTTTTACAGAGACAGTTTCTGTCCATGCTGATGCCCTTAGTGAATGGGTGTCAGTAAATTCCAAAGCTGTGGTATGGTGACCCTGCAACCATATCATTCATGCCTGTTGCTTTCTAAAAGTCACTTGTTTGATGAGGTCGAGGTCAGGATGCTTCTTTTAAATCTGGATAAGAGATAACTTTGCAATCCTTTCTAAAAGTTACACTTGAAACAGTGTGGCACATGAGTGGCTGAGGCAGGAGGATGGTGAATTTGAGTGCAGCCTGAATTACATAACACATTTGAAGCCAACATAGGACACATAGTGAGATTCTATTTGAGGGGAAATGTGAGTGAATGTGATAAGTGCCTGCTTTTGTTTCACTTGTTAGAAACCTAGGGTTTCTAAGCTAGAGTTTGCAGACAGAAAGGGTAGGATGGGGTGAAATTTGGATATAAGCAATAGCAGTGGGGTGTCAAATAAAGAGGAAAGTAAGAGACTGAGTGTGTGTTGGGGGAGTTATCCTATTTTACTGTGCTCACTCTTGGAGTGAGGCTGCAGCCAGCAGCACCTGCAGCAGCACCTGGGGTGACAGGTACAGATGCTCCTGTTCTTCAGCACTTCTAAAGGGTTAGAAACTGCACCGGACGCAGCAGCCTGCCTTGCGCTGCATGCTTGAGCACCAATGCTCTAGTCATCTGAAAACCAGGTGCCATAAGCTTTGTGTACAAAGACATTTCAGATGTCAGACATAGTTGTATACATCTATCTGTGTGTGCACATATACAAATGAAGGTATATGCATATGTTCATGTGAAAAATATAAGGATTACTGACACTCCATGCAGTGAACCCAACATGGCGATGGGTGAAACAAAAATTCCTGGTATGTAGCGGCCACATGGTAAAGCCAACATGGCTCCAGCAGAAAGCACCACATACGGAGACACGCCCCTAGACGTGGCTACATAAACCCATGCCCACCCTTTCTCTTCAAAAGAGACGCTATGCTGTGGTTTGTCTCTCCTTCTCTCTTCTATTTCTCTGCTCCTGTGCCCACCTGGCAACTCTCCTAAATAAACTCTCGTGTGGCCCTGGTAGTGTGTATGTGTGTCTCTTCTCACATGCAAAACCAACAAAAAACGCACAAGCAAGTGTAGGCTAGAGGCCAGCCTTGTGTGTCATTCTTGGCCAGGGAGCTCCAGGGATCTGCTTTCCCTACCTCCCTAGCAATGTGATTACAAGTGCATAGCCAACTCCCCTCCTTACCAAATGAGGTATCTTTTCAATCCTGGAAGCATTTGTAATAATGAGGCAAGAGGTTTTAAAGTTCTGGGCCAGTCTGGACTGGACTACAAAGCAAAATCCATCTTTTTCTTTAAAGAGTTCATAAAGAAGCAAACCATTTATAACTGTTGAGTGTAAATGAAAAATTAGTTGGAGACAGAGACTATACAATGAAGATTTAAATGAACTCTTAAAGGATTTTTTCAGATGTCTGTGATGACTCAGGCAGAATGAGTGCTTAGAAGTAGAGTGACAGTGGAAGGGAGAGGCTTATGGATGTAACTGTCCCCAGATGTTGCTCTCCTGGGCATACTCTTAGTCATTCTTGTCTTGCCACCAACCATGAAGTTTTAAGTGAGTACCAATTTGTACTGAACACCAGCACTGTCACAATGGGCAGTGGCATTAAATAGACTTGGTCATTATGCTTGTGAATCTTTGTGTGTGTGATCCACTGTATGAATTCACTGGGATTGTGGGCATGAGGTTCTTGCAACCAGAGCTAAGCCAAGGAACAGAATTAGATTCTAATATGGAATGATCTTTTCAAGTTTGATACTTTTGATAGAAGTATGTCAGTGTGCCAGGATTTACCCCTAGTACATGAACTGTTTTTTGGAACCCATTTTCTATGTGTGGGAGGGCAGCTTGGTCCTGCCTCAACTTGATTTGCCAGACTTTGTTGACTCCCCACAGGAGGCCTTATCCTCTTTAAGAAATGGAAGGGAGATGGGGTTAGGGGGAACTGGGGTGAGTAGAAGGAGGGGAAGGAAGGGGAACTGTGGTTTCATGTAAAAAATAAAAATTACATAAAAAATTAAGAAAATAAAAAGGTGGGTCAGTGTAGTTTCATTAATTTCATATTTTTCCTACATTTTAGTTAAAAGTTGCAATCTTGCACACAATTATCGTCTGTGCTGAAATTGCTTCCCTGAATCATACAATTCATCATGGGATGACCACTTCTTAATGTCTGTTCAACATGGCTGGCTTTCCTTACTCATTTCTAGATGCCTGAAAACAATGAGATGAGAAGCATATTGCATCAGGACGTAGTGGACTTTTCAACCCTCGTGTGACAAACATCCTACATGCACACACAGATACATACAGTTGCATATATACTAAAGAGATTGCCAAATACTCAGAAAACATGGTTTTCAAAGAAATTTCCTGAAGCCCAATAACATGTTCAGTCTTTGTCCTATATATAAATTTAACAAATATTCACTAAGAATATGGACGTGTTAATTAAGAATTAAGTAGCACCTAAGCCTCTCCGTGTCAGAGCTGACATCTTGGTGATTTCCTTTACTCTCATCCGGGGTGCTATGTCCCTGGGAACCTGCAGCACACCAAGGTACTGGCAGTACCTTTTCTACCTTCCTAGATATTAATAGGACAGTGTCTCTTGTGAATCCTAGGCTGGCCTGACCCTCCTGCCACATTCTCCAAGTGCTAGGATTACAAATATGCATCACTGTGCCCAACTTTATTTAATTAAATATACTTAGCTTTCAAAATGAACGAGACTCCAGCTTAGAACTATGTCATAATATGCTTAATTCTTTTTTTTAAATACTTGAGATTTTTTTAAAAAATTAAATTGTAGTAGATTATGTGAAATAATTTTAATGATGCTTGGAGTTCAACAAAAATTATAGTTTTGGCCTTCGAGTCCCAGAGTTGACCTGATTTCTGATTACTGTATTCTGAGAGATACAGACTAAGCTTCACTTTACTCATTCTGAGATAATGCTAGGGAAAAGACATTAAGAGCTGGCTTTCTTGCATTAAGCTAACATAGCTTTGTAGAAATGATCCCTTTAAACTTGAGAGGCTTATTTTTTCTTTAAGGCTTTTGAGTTGTTTTTTATATGATCAGCTAATGAATTCAGCACAACTTTTCCAACCTCAGCCCTGTTCTCCTGGTTAGCACTTTCCAGGTTCTTACTCTGTGATGAACAAGCTCTCCCTGGTTAATTATGTATATATTTAGCTACTGCATGTGTTGGGCTTATTATTGTCATCTAATTAGATGTAACTTGAACTGCTTGCTTCTAGAAAAATCATTAAAAATTCTTTCCTAATGACCTAGAGATGACAAAATGTCTGTAAAGTGTGAAGACGCCAACGACACAGGAACAGCGTTCTTACAGCGTGCTAATCCAGGTGCCGCCGCCATCTCATTAAACGATATTTTGCTGTCATTAACATTTTCACCAAGGAATTGCAGTTATAATTTCCTTGTCAGCTGTCTCTAGATCACTTTACCTTCAAAACTAAAGTGCCATATAAAAACATTAAATTGGATGGTTTAATTAAAAAGTTTTTTTTTTTTTTTTTTTAATGAAGAAACATATCCAGTGTTTCTGAGATCTCATTTACTGTGCTTCACTTTTATTGTTTGAGTAGATTAGTGTCATGGGCTTCCAGTATTAATATGCATCTTCTGAGATACATTCTCAGAAGCATAGTTAGCAGAATGTGTAACATGGTGGGCTCTTACCACCATCAGAGAAGGCAAGAGCCTACCAGGATAGCACAGGTGTATTTGTTACATGTGATATGTATAGGGTATGCTCAAGAGAAAATCAAAAATAGTCAACAAGAAAATGCTAGATGACCAGCAATGAACAGATATTTCTTTGGAAATATTTCCCTTTGGGAAATTTAATATACTTATCTTTTCTCATGTCATGAAGATGTTCAGTGAAATAAAGAATGTTAGTTTATTGAAGCCTAGGGATGCACACCTCTAAAATACCACTTCATCATTCTTACTCTTCTATGTCACCTTTAGCACACTGTGAATTTTTAACTTAAGTCAAAAAGTATATATATTGACTGACCATGTTGCAAGACAGAAGCAAAAATTTTACCAAAAATGGGGTAATGTCATTACATTTTTTAAAGAAAAAGTTTATTGTATTTGTTCAATTGAAATGATGTTGTGAAGCTATAGTAATGTAAAAATTACTAAAATTTTATCATTTTTAAGGATTATTAAAAATGGTTTATAAAAAATTTAGGGCTAGAGAAATTGTCCTGAGCTATGACTTTTAACATCTTCCATTTTGTGTGTGTATGTGTTTTTTAAAATCAGGCTTTTTTTTTACTTTAGAGTCTTTCTGAAAGTAGCATATCTTCTTTTTTATAAACACATTTACATTATGATAACAATTTCCTCAATATGTGTCCTTTTCTTATACTATCTATCTTCATGTACAGGAACACTTAAATCCTGAGTTAATGAATACTGGCTTTTTTATTTATTTTAACCAACTTTCCTTTGCCACAAGTAATAAATAGCATTTAAAAAATGTGATAACTGGGACTGAAGAGGTAGCTCAGTTATTAAAAGCACTGGTTGGTCTTCCTGAGGACCTAGGTTGGATTCCCAACACGCATACAGCAGCTCACAACCATCAATACTTCCAGGCCCAGGGGAACATATGTGCCCCCTTTAGCTTCTGTGGGTACCAGGTACATACATGATACATAGACATACATGCAGCCAAAATACCTATACATATAGAATAATTTTTAAAATTTAAAAACAATTGCAAAATCTATCATCTTTTAGAGTTTGGCTTATTTTATTCTGCTTCTATCACATACATGTTCTTTCTGTCAAGAGTACTTATTTGCCCAAACAGAAAGGTTTTTGAAAAGCAAAGCAGCCAAGGTGGGCCCCGTCTCCGGGTCTAAACTAAAGCAGTTAGCCATGGTTTGTCATGCTTACTCAGTTTCTATCTCCTTCCCAGTCCATATCAGTTCAGATCTCACTGTGTGGCTCTGGCTTGCCCGAGACAAGATCCTTCTGCCTCAGTCTCTTGGATGACTGGAATTAAGAGCCTATGTCACCGCACTCAGCTAGGACACAGTCCCACAGCTTCCACATTCCCACCATGCTTTGGATCCTACTGAGGATATTGGACCACTTTTTTAAGACTAAGCAGACAAGCCCAACAGTTCTATAGTTCTTCACCCAAGTGTAGTAATATAGCACAAGAAGAAAAACATCAACTTACGGGGGGAAACAGTGTTTGGCACCTGCCTCCTTACTTCGTTCTCCATCACAGCACTTCCCTGCATTTGCAGACTGTTGCCATAGATTTTCAGTGCCTGTAGAGAACCTAGGCCTCACTCATTTCAGGCAAGCACTACACTACTGAGCTTCATTCCCAGCCTCTCCACTGAGTCTTGATGCATGCTTAATATAGCATGTTTACTGACAGTGCAGTTTTTACATCTATCTTCCTCACAGCAGAATATCATCTGGTAATAAGCATCAAACATGCAGTTCAGTGGCCTGATGCCCTTCATAATACTTCCAAGGTCCTTGGCTGACAGGGTTCTGCTTCTAAGGTTGAATGGCATCTGTGTCACCATCAACAGAAGAAATATGGACACACATGTGGGAAGTCTCAGTGGACCAGGCTTTCTGGTGACACAAAGCACTTCTGTTCACATGCTACAGACAGAACTAAGTTCCATGACCAGAACTACTTATAAGGGAGGTAATCAATCCTAAGGGAAGGAATCCTGTGTCATGTGCTGACCAGTCGATTGTGTTACCTGTGTATAGCTCTTCGTGAAATTGTTGAGGGAAGACATTTTGGACACCTGGTTATCAGAGCACTTCTGATTAAACAGAGACTTAGAACAATAGGAGAGGTCTTTTCTCCTAAAACACAATGATTGCCTTACTTACAATAACTGCTTTTTAAGAAGTTAGGGCATACACATTTTACTCTTTTTCTTTTCTCTACTAGGACGGACATATAATGATCTGAACCAATATCCTGTGTTTCCATGGGTGTTAACAAACTATGAATCAGAGGAATTGGACCTGACTCTTCCAGGAAACTTCAGAGATCTGTCAAAGGTAACAGTTAAATGCACAGAAATCTCTGCTCTGCAGGAGCTTCAGTAGAAAGGGCTTCTGTCAGAGTGTGCATTCCCAGTGAGTCTATAAGAAACTTATTCCCACTTCTGTAGACCAGTCTCTAATTTGTTTGTTTTAATTTTTATTTATTTATTAATGTAATTTCCTTTACATACCTTTACTGCTCTCCCTTCTTCTCCTTCTCCCCTCATACCCCCCACCCCCTACCCCCCAACTACTCCTAAAAGGGGGTAAGGCCTTCCTTGAGTAGTCAACACAGACTAACATACCATGTAGAGGCAGGACCCAGCACCCCCTTCCTGTATTAAGGCCAAACAAGGCATCCCACATGAGGGAGTGGGCTCTAAAAAGCCAAGTCATATAACTGGGAAAATTCCTGGTCCCATAGCCAGGAGCTCACTAACAGCTTGATCTCCATAACTGTCACCTTTATTCAGAGGGCCTAGTATGGTCCCATGCGAGCTCTCCAGCTGTCAGTCCAGGGCCTGTGAGCTCCCATTAGCTGAGGTCAGCTGTCCCTGTGGATTTCTCCATCATGTCCTTGACCCCACCTCCTATCCCTTGCTCCTCTATCAGATCCTCCCTCTCTTTAACTGAACTCTAGGAGTTGAGCCAAGTACTTGGCTGTGGGTGTCTGCATCTGCTTCCACCTGTCACTGGATGTAGGTTCTGTCATGACAATTAGAGAAGTCACCAATGTGACTACAGAAGAAGACTAGTTCAGACACCCTCTCCAGCATTGCTAGGTGTCTTAGCTGGGACCTCATGTAGGTTCTTGTGGATTTCTCCAGCACCACATTGATGGCTCACTCTGTCTAGATATCTCTTTCATTGCTCACCCTCTCCATCCCTTTCCCAATTCAACCTTCTTGAGCCCTCATGTTCTCACCCCCTATGCTCTTCCCTCTAGCCCCCCTCCCAGTTTACCCAGGAGATCTTAACCATTTCCTCTTCCTGGAGCAGTCCATGTGTATCCCTCTTGGAGACGATAATCTGAGAGATCAGTCCTGAACAAAGATGAGCACTTAGTTCCTAAAAGAAGGAAACTAGCAGTGGTGAGGGTGAAGGAGAATGGCAACTACTGGGGCCTGTGCTCAGCTACTCCAAGGCAGCTGCTCTCACACCTTCCTGAAACACTAATACAGCCAAAGAACATATGCTGTTGGTTCTATGGATTATAGGAAATATGTACTAGTGTTTGATAGTGAAAACAGAATTTTAACTTCCCCTTGTAAAATGGTGAGATCACTGGTTTGAGGGTTTGTGGTGCTGATTACTGGACTAAGGGCCTTGTGCCTGGTAGGCAACATTCTACACCAAGCCACATCCCTTTTTTATTTTATTTTGACACAAGGTTTCACTAAATTACCCATGCCACCTTGCACTCACTCTGCCTCTAGACAGGACTTGAACTTGGGGTCCTTCTGCCTCTGCCTCCCAACTAGCTGGAGTGACAATCTATACTTCTGAAGTAACAGGAAGAACTGGCTTCATTCAGTCTGCTCAGTGTGTGCCTCCTTTGACAGGGCTTTGCCATTTATGACTTATACATACTTCTCCAATTTTATGAAGTGTGAAATAAATAGCTGAGGCAAACAGGCAGAGCCTGAGTTAATCAGGGAACGTGAACATGAACTGTACTTTTGCAAGCATGATTGGCCATTTGTGCTGGGCTGGGTGAATGCATGAGTGGGAAAAGAAGTAGCTTTTGCTTTTGGTTCTCTCATCGTCTAGACCAGTGCATTAGCAGTCTGTTATTTACACTCTGTCACGCTGACAGGATGGGAAAATGTTAGCAAATTAAAGCCTCTTGATATGTTAATAAATTATTTTTGCATTGTTCCCATGGTTCACTGAATTTCTTAATAGGAACTTCCATACAGATGGTCTAGGAACCCAGAACTACTCTTTATAAAACCCACTAATACATAGATTTTGATGTATGAAAGTATGTCTTACTGTGGAAAAGTGACATTAAAAGTATACTATCTGCAGGAAGAGGGCCCGAAGTGGGCGAAAACACCAAGAAGCACATGGACTTCTCACAGCTGTAATAGATACAGCAAAAGAAGACTTCAGAGGAACTCCAGAAAAATTTGAGACTATTAAATGTTATTAACTAGGATTATTTTATTTTAATAAGAAAAGTAGTTATTTTGAAAAGAAAGATTAGGAGTCCTAATCCAACAATTCTAGAATTAGCAGTCAATAATTCTAGAATTTGTTTTGTTAACATTTGAGGTCCCAAATAACGTATTCCTTACTATTTATAATATTAGAGAAACTATTAAATACACAAACATGAAAAATTAATTATTTCCTTAGATACTTACCGATATATAACCAGTATATTGGTATATATATATAAAGTGGTGGTACACTTACCAGCATACCACCAATTTATACTGTTTCTGTAGCTTCTAATTATAGCAGGAACCTTTTGAGTTAGAGGCTCAGAAAACTCAGCTCAAATAGCTCAAACATCAAATCAGCACCATTGGTTCTGATTCAGAGAAGAGGTTAGCTTTCAGCAAGATTTGCTCAGTGACTCAGATAACGCCAGTGTGTCTTTTGCCACTGTAGACTTCAAACTTACCTTGTACTCCATATCCTGTGGTAGGTCAGACATTCTCTTTCCTCTCTTTAGTAGAAAAATGTCTACAGTAACTCCTACCTCAGACTTTTACTCAAAAGAAAAAAATTTCAGCACAGCCCCAGTGTCAGAAAAGGAAACTTCTTTCTCAGCATATATGACTGATGTTGCTTGAGAATGTCAGGGCAGCCACTTCACATGGAGCTGCAGGTCAGGTGAGGATGAACTAGGGACCCTGACCTCTCCTAGGTGTTAAGAAGAGAGCTGAAGGAGAATAAGTCACTTTCTGTTACAAAGTGTGAACTGGAATATACATGAGACTTTGCTCTTCATGATTAAGTGAAGGGCAGAGCAGATTGAGCTTGTACACACCTAGAAGTTGCATTGAAGTTTTGCATTTTGAGCTTGTACACACCTAGAAGTTGCATTGAAGTTTTGCATTTTGGATGTGAGAAAGATCGTCAGATATAACCTTGACCCTCATGACATAGCCATTGCTTAGGCAGCCACACTCTGTACAGAGATCATTGTAAAATATGATGCTCAGTGGGGTCATAGCTGAGTTTACCAGGAAACAAATGAAGCTTAAGCTTCAAGACACCTCAGTTTTCAGAGCCTTCTTCGTGCACTTTGCCCTGCATAATGTTAAGTTCAATTTCCATTAGAGCCTATGATAATCACTTTTCTGTCACTGTATTAAAATCCCTAGAAAGGTAAACTTAATGAAAGAACAGGCTTATTTGGTCCCTGGGTCCCGTTGTGTGCCCTGTGGCAGTGCAGGGGGATATAGCAGAGAGGTCTGAAGTTAGAGGAACCTGTGGGCCTTATGGAGGCCTGAAAACAGAGAGAAGGGCCCATGCAAAGGTATGCATACCTCCAGTAATCTAACTTCTTTCCTCTGGGTCTACCAGAGTCACACCTCCCAAGTGGAGCACTTGTGAGACACTTTGAATTCAAAGTATGACAGAGACCAATTGTTTAAACCTCAAGTTTCATGAACCACTGTTAGGGCTCATCAAAGTGCTGTTTCTGCAGTAATCATGTATGCTTCACACAATAAGCAGGGGAGCAGATCATGGAGACTGTAAACACTTAAATCCACTCCCACTCATAATTCAATAACTGTGTACTTTGTTGTTTTTGGGGTTTTTTTTTTGTTTTTTTGTTTTTTTATTTATTTGCCTTGGTGTTTGCCTGGAACTGGAACTGCAGACAGTTGTGAGCTGCCATGTGGGTGCTGGGAATTGAACTCAGGTCCTCTGGAAGAGCAGTCAGTGCTCTTAACCACTGAGCCACCTCTCCAGCCACCAATAACTGTGTACTTTGTAGTGACATTTTTTTATTTTATTTTGTGTGGTTGTATCTCTGCACATGTCATGCTGTATGTATAAAGTCAGAGAACACTTTGGTGAAGTTGGTTTTCTCGTTCGGCCATGTGGGTCTTAAATTGTCAGACTTGGTAGCAAGTGTGTGCCCAGGCATATGGACTTTGTACTTTTTCAACATATTTCCCCCAAATATTCTAACAGTACTGATGAACTTCATCAATAATGGCTTCAGTAATGGCTTCCTTTTAAAAAATTTATTCAAATTATACTTCACATTCATGTGGGGGGGTATATTTGTGTGTGTGTGTGTGTGTGTGTGTGTGTGTTTATGTGTGTTTACATACCACCATGTGTGTGGACACATTTCAGAGTTGATTTTCTCATTCCATGCAGGTCTGTGGGACTGAAGTCAGATCTTCAGGCATTTAGCAGCAAGCATCTTAACTGTGAAACTATCTCTTTGGCTCTGCTTTTCAAATACATATATTATATGATACAGAGCATTTATTGTATATATTTGTAAATTATATTAATATCATAATAATGTACAGTGTTTTTAATTTATTTTTGACAATTTATTCAATGTATTCTGATCCATTCTGGTTTTCTTAGGGTTTCTATTGCTGTGAAAAGACACTGTGACAACAGCAACTCTTATAAAGGAAATCATTTAATTGTGGTGGCTCTCTTACAGTTCAGAGGTTTAGTCTATTATTGTCATGGTATGAGGCAAGGCAGCAGGCAGGTGGACATGGTGCTAGAGAGGTAGCTGAGAGATCTTACATCTTGACTCACAGGAAACAGGGAGTGGCCCATCTCACTGGGCATGGCTTGAGCATATACGAGACCTTAAAGCCCACCTCCACAGAAACACACCTACTCCAACAAGGACACACCTCCTAATAATGCCACTCTGTTCAGGGGGCACTCAATTTCATATCTTCTTTTTAATTTTTTCATAAACTGCTAAATCCAATTCGTGTTGTAGGAGTGTGGGCTATCCACTGGAGCATGGGCAACCTACCCAGTACTACATGCTCAAAGAAAAACTACTGTCTCCCACAGCAGCCATAAACTACTAACAGCTAGGAGTTCTCAGGAATCTGTCCTTCACCCATGCTGCACCATTACCATGAGTGCCCTGTTCACATCCAGAAGATAGTTTCTCATGGCACTGCTTCTTGTTCTCTGATTCTTACATTTTTGGGGGTGGGGGGATTGAAGATAGGGTTTCACTGTGTAGTCCAGGGTATCCTAGATCTCACTGTATAGACCAGGCTGGCCTTGAACTCATAGAGATCCACCTCCCAAGTGCTGGGACTAAAGGCGTGCACCACCACCAGGCATGTCTTACATTCTTTCTGTTCCTTCTTCTGCAGTGCTCCTGAGCCTGGGAGGGAGGTGGTTGATATAGATGTCCCATTTAGGGCCGAACACTCACTTTCCCGACAGTTTTCCCAGTTAAAAGTCTGAGAATCAACCACTGTAAAAAGAAGTTTCACTGACCAAGGTTGAGAGCAACACAGCTGTTCCCTTTTCTTTTTTTTCACTGGGTTTCAGTGGTAAGGTTTTCAGTCTGCCATTACCCAGAAGTCTTTACAACAAAACACTGGTTTTCTATTCCATATTCTAAATTATTTAATATCTAACAAAAGCATGCAGATAAACAACTTTATTATTTTTCTATGATTATTCAGACAGCAGCGATAAATAAGAAACACAGTAAGTGTAACATAATGTCTCCTGAGTGATATACTTGCCCTGGGCCCTGATTTCAGGAACTGGTACATGGTACGAGCTGGAGCTGGCTGGCTTCCTTTTCTAAGTATACAGTGAACTGAATCTTTTGGGCATGTTCTCTTTACTGGATTGTTAGAAAGGTAATCCTAGAATTATAAGCCATTTTCCTTCTTTTAGCTTTAAAACTGAGAATAATAGACTTGAACATCAAAAGACAGGGAACTCTGTAGATGTTTCTGCCCAAGCTCTTACAAAGTAGAAAGCCTACTTGTTTCTAAGCGTTGCCACCTTGTCTTCCCCTCTATAAAATGAACATAGTATACATATTTGATAGTACTGTTGAAGGAACTCCTACACCAATGTAGACTGGGCCTCTGTGCTGGTTAGGTTTTGGTGTGGCTGCTGTTTTGTTTGTCAGCTTGACACAAACTGGAACAAGAGGGAACCTCAATGAAGAAAACATTGACCATGACCTTGGCCTTACAGAAGCATCTCCGTTTCAGGAGGCCCCATTTATTAATTGATGTTCTCAGTGTCTGTGGTCTCCTGTGCCAAAGCATTCAAGGCTACTTCCCACTTTCTTTCCTATCATGTTCAGTGTAACTGGTTTTATGTTGTGGTCTTGGATCCACTTGGACTTGAGTTTTGTGCAGAATGACAGATATGGATCTATTTGCATTCTTCTAGATGCCACTATCCAGTTATGCCAGCACCATTTGTTGACAATGCTATCTTTTTTTCATTGTATATTTTTGACCTTTGTCAAAAATCAGGTGTTCATAGGTGTGTGGATTAATGTTGGGGTCTTCGATTCGATTTGATTCAGATTGGCCTGTAGGCAACTTTGTGGGGTATTCCTGATTAAGAATTGATGTAGGAAGACTCAATTCATTATGGATTCTGGAAGGTATAAAAAAGCTGACTGAGCATAGAAAGCAATCCTGTAAGTATCATTCCAGCATGGCCTCTACTCCAGTTCCTGCCCTGACTTCCCTTTGTGACAGGTTGCTTTTTGTCATGATGTTTTATGCAATAGAAATCCTAAGGAAGCCTGTAATGTCACACTTGTGCACAAGGGGCATTCAAGGGGTGGTGGATAACAGCAGATTTCCGGTCACTCTGAGTTTCTCTATCTTAGGCATGAGTGACTAAAAAGTCTAGTAAAATAGTATTTGATTCAACTAAATCACTTTTAATTCTAGTAAGGTAAAAAGGACTATCATTCAATAATACATTTTTTATGCCACAAACTGTTTTATAATCTTCTTAAATGCCAAAACACTGATCCTAAGTATTTATTAAAACATGACTTGCACATTTATCTAGAATGAATTTTTTATTTATAATTTTATTCTTTTCCTGGTCATCTTTATTAAACTATAATGAACATGGGAAAGGGTTTCTATTCAGACTTTCTTTTTTTATTAGATTGCACAGGCTCAAGTCTCACTCATTATAGATTGTATGTATTGTTTGACAAATAAAATGGCCTGTCGTTGACCAATCTTTTCAGTACCAGCCATCAGCAGGTGGAGATATTTTTTTCCTTTAGTTTATATAGATATTCCATATGGAAATGTGATCTTGTTATAAAATTTGTCTCAAAACAAAATACATGTTAGTGTGTTAGCTATTTATATCTACTTGCATGAATTTGACTCCCATTTTCTAGTGGTTACATTATTTTGACATGAATTAGAGTAGCTGCTTATTAAAGTACAAATGAAATTTTCCATTTCCCAGCCATGTCCTCTGATAAATGAAATCATTTCATCACAAAACCATATTCTGGCAATATTGTCATAAACATCAGACATTACACATGGGTACACACACATTCACATACACAGACATATGCACAAACATACTCATTTACAAAGTGGAAAAAAATCTATTTTGTTGACACTGAAGTTTGACTGGCAGATGACTATGAACTTAACATTTCCCACATTATTATGCCAGTTAAAAAGAGGAAGTGATAATAATGCCTGGGGCTTTAAAATGTGGCAGTGCAGATGCATGTGCTAAGGTGTGAATGTAGCTGAATGCCTGTGCACATGGAAGGGAGGTGATTAAGCTGGAGAATGAGCAGCCCAGAAACTGATAGCAACTTCCTAAGTGTTCTTAACTTCTTTTCCATTGCAAATAAAAATACTCAAAATAAAAATTTTATTAGATTAGTATATAACCTGCTTGATGATGAAGTATTAATAGCCAAATAAATACCGAGTTTTGGAAAAGTATTAAATGTATCAAACTTTTTAAATGACAGTCATGGAACTTGATATTTTTTGACAATTTAGTAAGTAAAAATAATTTAATTGTATTAACATTAATATAGTAATGATTTTGGCTTCATGAATAACAAGACCAAGTTAAACTGGCTTCAATTTAAAAGATATAGTTTTTGCAGATCAGCTGTTTCTGAGGAAGCCCAAGTAGATCAGTGTTGGGAAGACCTGCACTGAGAACATCTCTGCAGCACCCTGCTCTGGTGCTGATCTGGCCCGCTCTCTGTAGTATAGCAAGGAGGCTTTTGTAGCCCTACCTGAGATGTCTTTCTTCGCATATACTGGCAGCCAAGTTTGTTTGGGTAAACTCTGATCATGGGTTTTGTTTGTTTTTTTCACCAAAGTAGCCACATAGGATTTTAACAAACTTGATTGACAGTTTGGGTTGTCAGGGGTCAGCTCATCTGCATCAGGCATACTAGGTATGAAGAAGGAATAATTAATAAAGGAAGGAGGAATTGACAGAGGATCTATCGGTCTTGCTTGCAGGAGCTGGTCCTAGGTGTACCTACATGCATTCAGAATTGGTACCCTCACCCAGAGTAGCTTTTTTGCAGATTTTCAGTCTTGGAACTGGCCTGAGCATCCCTTTCTCACTGATTCCTCAGAGCTCTTAGTTATAAGAACCTGTCTCAGAGCTCTTAGTTATAAGAACCTGTCCTTGGCATGTCCCTAAATGTTTCCATGTCTGTTGTTTTCCTTGTTTTATGGCTAAGCATTTTGTGAGAGCCAGTCTACTGGGCAAAATGAGTTACAAACTTGCTTCACTGTTGCTAAGCACTGTCCTTGAAGCTTCCAGAATGAAATCTGATCTTCTTCAAAATGCATGAGTCAGATAAGAGAGATGCAAAGGGCAGAGGGTTCTGTAGGAGTGAGACCTGCATTGTCATGAAGATGTTTTCCAGGATGATCTCATGTAGTTCATGATTGGAAAAAAAAAAAAAAAAAAAAAGGAAAAGATAAGATTTTGAGAGGCCTCTTATAGAATTTCAAGCCCTTGATTATTACAATGAAAGATAGCTTAGATAGATCATAAGTTCTGTTATGATATGGATGTTGAAACACCCAAAAGCACTCCTTGGAAACTAAACACATTGACTCAGCTTCAAGCTGTTTCTAAGTACAGTAGAGCAATTGGATCTGTAAACTGAAGGGAGAGCGTAGCTTCTCACTAAGTTTGAGATCTCAGTTTCCTCCTCTGTATGTAACACAAGGGCATAAGCCTGGGCTAAGGTTCTGACACTTCCCTCCCTCTTCCCCGTTTCCTTCCCTCTCTCCCTCCCTCTTTCCCTCATTTCTTTTCTTTCTTGTTTGGGTCTGACCTCCCGCCTCTACCTCCCACGTGCTAGGATTATAGGTGTGTACCACCATGCCTAGCTGGGTCCATCTGTTTCTGAGATTCTTTGGTGGATGAGAAAGCAAACAGGCAGTTATGAAAAAAAAGTCACATAGAAATTCTAATTTTACAGTCAGTGTGAAAGTGAAACACAGTGGTATGGACACAGGGGCCATCAGGAATCTGTTTCCTTCTTGTGAAGTTAGGGAAAGAAATGCCTTGCAGACCCCAGACATTTGTGTAAATCACTCTAGAAAATGGATAAGAAGACAGTATCTTATGCAAATATACAGTGTCCTTAATAGTCATAGTGGCAGGTAGTAGCCACAGCAACATTTTAAATGATAGAATCTCACTACTGTGAGCACTGACATGCACATTTCTAGGTTTTAGTGATGTACAGTGCTGAGGTTATTGTAATGGGCATCATGTTTCTCCTTGAAAGCCCTTTTAATTCTTAAAAATTATATTCTTCTTGGATGAAATTGATCAGTCTTTAAGTGAGTTGACATTTATTATTTATTCTGTTTTGTATACTGCTTTTTCTCAATGCTATAGTTTTTTATATAATATTTAACCAATAGTGTTTTTAACTTACAATTTTTAGTCATTTTTCCTTACCTTACATAGATGCTTATTTTGAAAAATGACTTGATATAACTTAGGAGATTTTAAGATAGAAAATATTGATAGATAAAAGCTAAAGGAACAGAAAGAAAAAAACAGAAAAATAGAAATGGAAAAAGCACTCACTTATATATCAAAAGAATTCTCACCCAAATGCAACAAAGTACAATCTAAGTAGAGCTTGTTATATATACTGATATATATATATATACATATATATATCAGTTATGTATTTAGATAGATAGGCAAATGATAGATTGGTAAATGAAAGATGGATAGATATGATTTCCTGAATATTATAAATTTATGCTGGCATCTCTCAGGATATTTTTTTCATACAATTAATTCACAGACTTGTTCAAGAAAAAAAGCTTTTTGTGGAACTTTTGTCTGAGGCAGGTTTACAAGTGGAGGACCAAACAACATTTATTCAGTAGCTACAACAGTGTTTTGTTGCTACATAAACAATTCTTCCCCAATTTTACCAGACATATAAATGTCTGGACACCTGTCAGTTCATTCTTTTGAGATATCAATAGTATTTTAGTAAGTTATGCAAGCTTACTAGCCCTTTTAAAAACAGCAGGGTTTTATAGGTCTAGAAATTATATTTGTAGTCTCTGCCTGCCCTTTGTCCCTGATTTTATGCCATCTGTCACTATTCATTTGTGGCATAAAACAGCAATAGATCTAATATCAAGTTTTAAATTCTAAGTGGAAACCACAGCAATGGCTGTATCTAAATGCCACTGTTATTGCCAACTAAATGTGTCGACCTCAGTAAATATAACTGTAAATATAACCAGAATTTTAAGCTATATTCATCTGCCAGATGCATATGGGACTCACACTACAATACTCACCAGACTTACAGCCTTATCAATAAGAGGTAGACAGATGTTGATGAGTATGAGAGAATCTGCCCTTTGGATTGAATAAGAAAGAATGCCATCTAGTTACAGAATTTGAAACCCCTCCAAAAGAACTGAAAGCTGTTTTTCCTTTAAAAAGTTGGTTTCTTGACTATTAGAAACAAAATAATTTTTTTATAATTTATTGATTTTCATTTTATGTACATAGGTGTTCTGCATGTACAACTATGTAAGGGTGTCAGATCTTGGAATTACAGTTGATAGCTGCCATGTGGATTCTGGGATTCGAACTCAGGTCCTATGGAAGAACAGTCAGTGCTCTTAACCGCTGAGCCATCTCTCCAGACCACAAAATGATTTTTAACTAGGAGTATCTAGGGGCTGAAGATATGGCTTAGCAGTTAAGAGCACTGGCTGCTCTTGCAGAGGTCATAAGTTCAATTCCCAGCAGTCATATGGTGACTTGCAACTGGTCATAATAAGATCTGGTGCCCTCTTCTGGCCTGCAGGCAGACATACAGGCAGAAGAACTGTATACATAATAAATAAATAACTCTTAAAAAAATAAAATGATAACTATATGTGAAGTGCTTAATATTTTATTTCGAAAATTTATTTGTTTCTTTATTAGACAAAAATTCCAAATCAGAAATGTATTTTAAATAGTAGAGGAGAGATTTACAGACTTTAATAAACTGCAGCTGTTTCATACAGAGTATAATTCTATCAACACTCCAGTAGGCAGACGTCAGTGAAACTTGAGCAAAATAGAAAATGTAAATATTTATATCTATGTTGGGTAGTTGAGGAACAGGGCTGGGAGAGATTAGAAGACTGGCTATTTCCTTCTTCCATGATGTTCTGTGAGGTCTCAGAGAGCAAACAGTATCAGTGTAAGGTTGATCTCCTTTATGAGCAGCTTTTCTGCACTGAAAGATCCACCAGCACATTCAAGACAGATAGTGCCACACTTTTCAAATGGCTCATTGAGTTTGAAAGACACTGAGTCAGGAAGGTAGGTATGCAGACATCTAGAAGAGTCTAGTGCTGGTTCCCTATGTAACTGCTGTCTTCTCCTACTTGGTAGCACTTGCCCTTTTATCAACCATAAAAGTTACAATTGTTTGACAAAATGCCTTCCTTTTTTTTACATCTGCATAGAAAGATTTTATAGGTAACTGGCAAAATTTAGCACAGAATGGGGTTTAATCTTTGAAGTATTTAAGTAGAAGGTTTATACTTTCATCACAGAAATGAAGGTCAGTAGTTTTGGAACTTTAAAATATTAATATTCTTATACCCAAGAAATGCAACTTTTAAAAAATAAATTGTTTAATATTAGTTAAGTCATAATAAAGACTAACATAAAAGGAACATACTTTACAAATTATCTTAATATTCAGGCTAAGCACCCTTACAAATAAGAGCTTATTATGGAAATTCTAGCAGCCATAACTGCTGGCATCATTGTGTTGTTTAAATTAGTCTTCTGGGACCAAAAGAGAAGGCTCACAACAATTTATAAATGAATTTTTTTCTCTTGTGTAACATTATCTGTCCCATTGAAACACTAATTTTCTATAACTTCTCCTGTTAAGATTAAGCTTTTGGGGAACTTCATGCTTAAGTAGTAATATTAAATTTGTGAGTAAAGACTGATATACTTAATGCTTTCATTTTTCATGTAAACACTTATATATACACTATGCAACTGAAAACAGTAGCTTGTACTCTTGTTGAAATGAGGGACTGCCAAAGACTACCAAGGATCTAGATTCAATGTAAACACACAAGGGTCAGTTTATTCTTTTGAACAGGCTCAAACAAACCTGTCTTGGCATTTCAGGATTGGGTAAAGGGGTATGGGGCACAGTAACTATTGACTAAATTTTTGGCATGAACTCAAACACTGAATATACTAGCTGAACTTTTGGCTATCAGGTGCATTCCTGAGATTCTTCCCAGATTCTTAGACCTGGGCTCTGCCCTCAGGCATGTAATAGTCTTTCTCTGAAATAAAATTCTGTAAAGATAAATCTATATCTTCACATTTTTTCCCTCTGACTGGTTCCTAAGAGTTCCAATCATGGAACTCTCTCATCCTCTAGTTCTATCCAGGTCTGATTCCAAGGTGCACGTGGATTTCCCAAGGTGCCAGTCTCAGAAAGCAAAATCATTATTAGGAGCCATGCTACAGCTTTGAGGGGGTTGTCTGGATCTTTCAAAGCTTCCTATTCTTTATTTCAGAAATTTTCCTTGAATGTGAAGGGGTCTACTGTCCTGGCATGGAAATAGTGGATCCAGGTAGCTATGCCATCAACCTTGATGGCTGTGGGCATGGTCAGCAGAACAATGTAGGGTCCTTTTGCCTGGTTTCAAGGACCTTAGATGATATCTTTTAATATAGACCCAGTCCCCTGGTTGAAACCTGTGGGATTTAGGAGGGAACACAAGATTCATAGAGGGCTCTGAGCTTGGCCCTCTTCCTTTTGAACCCATTGGACCCCCTGTATAGCATCAAGAAGATCCTAATCATCTAGTTTTGCAAGCAAATCTACCTGGAGGTTGAGGATGATTGGGGAAGGGATGCCAAACATATTTTCAAATGAGGTTAGCCTCTTCTGATAAGGGAAGTTCCTATAAAAGGCAAAGGGAGCCACCAAGTCTGCATCAGTCTCCATGGTCAATTAAGTTAGGGTCTCTTTTAAATTACAGTTCATCCTTTCTACTTGCCCTGAACTCTGGGGTCTGTATGCACAATGTAATTTCCAATCACTCCTCAGAAAGGTGACTAAACTCTGACTTACCTGGGACAAAAAAGCTGGCCCTTGTCTGACCCTATTATGGTTGAAAATACCTTGGCAGGTATGTCTTCAAGTAACTTCTTTGTCACCATCTGCGCCATTTCATATTCAGTGGGAAATGCCTTTGTCCTTTCTGAACAAGTGTCTAAAAGGACTAGCAGACACGTGTAACCATACTTGCCAGCTTTTATCTTAGTGAAGTCCACTTCCCAGCAGGCTCCAGGCTTCTTCCCCCTGAGTCGGGACCCAGGGCTTTTAGGGTTGGCAACAGCATCGGTGAGCTGACAGGCCTTGCAGTTGGTGACAGAGTTTACAGTAAAGATCTTGGTAAGCCTTCTCTTACCCAGGTAACATGATTCTACTGTCTGCAGCTCTCCACCATCCTTTTATGTACTGGGTCATGGGGAGTGTCTTGTTCCAGGAAAGATTTTTCTTAGTATACTCAGGACTCTCTGGTAGATTAGGTGCCCCAGGGTCCACCAACACATGTGCAAAAACTATAACAGTCTGGAGTGCCACCTGCCAGATGGTTCCAGCCACCAGACTACCATAGAGCTTTAAGGAAGGCTAGGATCTTTATTTTTGATACTTTTTCCTTCTGCAGTCAGCAGTCCCCTTTCTTTGTATACTGTCCCATGTACATGTGCCATGGCAAAAGCATACTAGCTGTCAGTGTAGATGCTAACCTTCCGCCCTTGCCCCTGTTCTAATGTCTTAGAACTGTCAGCTCCACTCATTGGGCAGATGTTCCCAGGTGGCATTGGCTCTGCAGTGGCAACTGCCACCCCTGCATACCTTTGATTGTCTTGCACAAAACTGCTGCCATCAGTATACCAGGCAACGTCTGCATCAGGCAACAGGCTATCCTGAAGTCTGGCCTAATGCTACTGTGCATCTGGGCCATGATCCCGAAGCAGTCATGCAATGTTGTTGCAATGTCTAGGTGGAGCAGTAGAGTAGCTAGATTCAGAGCTGAGGGCACCTGGAAAGTTATTCTGGCAGGGTTAAGCAACAGAGTCTGATAATGAGACATTCTGGCATTGCTCAGCCACCAATCAGGGGATTGCTTAAGAACTCCTTCAAGTGTGCAGGGGGTCAGTTGGGCCAAAGCCACTATTGTGCAGAGGCAAGGTGGCCATCCAAACTCTTTGACCCACCTGGTAGTAGTAGCTATGGGAATCCTAAGTACTATCTCCTTTCTTACATCTGAAAGCCACTGCTGTCTGCTGTCCTTCCTTCAGAATGTACCCATCTATGTTAGCTGTTGCTTGCAGATTTGGACCTTCTTGGCTGAGGCACAGTGCCCTAGGTCCCTTAGGGCTCACAATAGCTGCTCAGTCCCAACCAGGCAGGTCTCTAGTCTGTGGCTGCAATCAGCAGGACATACTGATACTATAACAGACTGATTTCTGGCTTCTGTGTCTGATACTCACCTCATGCAGAACTTCACTGAAGATGATGGGGGAGGTTTTTAATCCAAAGATATCTCTTGGTTTTTCATTTTTCTTCTCCAGCCACCAGACATTGAATTTGTACCTGGTGCTCTTCCAATTTCACAGCAGCGGCCAGCATCATGCTAGTGATGTGCTGATTCCCATTCCGCTCTCTTTTAATTTCTTTTTCTTCTGCACTATCCCTTTCATCATGTACTTTCTCAGCCACCTTTACTAAATCTCCAACATTCCCAATAAAAGCCAAAGTCATTGTAGCAGCACTTTCCTGGGTCCCAGAATTATATGTTGTATACTTCCTGGGGGCATCCTGGAGGTATTCCATGAAGGCTGCTGGACCCTCATCTGCTCTCTACCCTATGCTACAGACACTACTCAAATTTGCAGGCCATCTTATGGCCACCTTGAGACTTGCCAGTAGAGTCTGATGATAGACCAGGAGGCTCACCTTACCTTCAGCCACATTACAATCACACACAGGGCGAATTAGCGGGAAAGTTGCATATGTGAGAGCCTGGTCAGCTGTGGACTCTCCTGTGGGGCCCCAGAACAGCTTTTGAACCTCAGTCTGTATCCAGTCTCTGTCCTCTGTCATGAAGAGGGCCTGCAAAAGCTGTGCACAGTTATCCCACATAAGAATGGCTGCACCAGGATTGGGGCCATAACGGGGGAGAGGGAAGGATTTCATTCTCTGTGCTGCCTCCCCAAGGGACCTCCCACCTAGCAGCAAAAGGGGTCTTGGAGTGTGAGCCTCTCTCTGTAGCTGCCAGGACCTTCACCTTTTGGGGCAAGAATGGTTTAGTCCAAGAGGGAGGGTCCTCTACTGAGTCTCTCCAGAGCACTATGTGGGGCACTTGGTCGTTGAGTGATGGCCATTCTGACCTGCAAAAGGTGGCAACTTTAGACTTTTTAATCATGACTGAAAGATTATGAGCACATGCATTAGCATCTTGGTAAGGTGTCAAGAGTAAGCCCAGAGGGGAAGAAGTCATCTGTCCCATGGTATTTGTCACAATTAAAAACAGAAATACAGAGAAACACAAGACACCACAGAAGACCAAGGGCACTAACATCTCGGTAATGAGTTAAGTCCAGAGAAGAAATCGTCTGTCCATTATGGCATTTGTCACAGATATGGAGCTCTCTCTTCCAGTACAGATCTGAGGCCTTTTGTCCTCAGTACTTATTGAGTGCTTGTTACATCCCTGCCACTGGTGTCTGGAACATCTTCCAGCCCTACAGATCTGATGTCCCCTGCCCTGAATCACCAATTTGAGTGTACCCCAGGAATGATATAAACACAGACAAACATGATACTAAACACAGACAGTGCAGGGCAGATGCCAGACACCACTCAGAGATAATTACTGCTTAGACAAATACCATTCAAAAAACTTAGTAGTCAGACAGATACTACTCAGAGACAGACCCTTGGGTCCAGGGTCCATGGGGGTTCCCGGACAATGCACCAAATGTTGTGCATGTGTTGAGGAACCCTCAAAGACCACCAAGGGTCTGGATTTGATGCAAACACATGAAGGTCACTTTATTCTTTTGGGCAAGGTCAAATGAAGCTGGGCCGAAACCCTTTGTTCCAACACAGTGGAGGAATTCAGCCCCAAGCTGAGAGGAAAGGGGATTTTTAAAGAAAAACATACATAAGTGGGGTGCTACACAGCTTGGCATTTTAAGACTGGGTAGAGGGGTATGAGGCACAGTAACTACTGGCTAAACTTTGAATGTGAACTCAGGCCCTGAATCTAATGGCTGACCTTTCGATGGGAAACAAAGTTTTGAATCTATTGGCTGTCAGGTGAATTCTTCCCATATTTTTAGACATTGGCCCTGCCCTCAGGCATTAATTGGTCTTTCCCTGAAATAAAAGTTTTGTAACAATAAATCTATGCCTTCACAGTACCTAGTTGGTAGACGTCATATGTGAGGAAACCAAAACCAGACAGAAAACTACACTAAGGCAGTTTGCTATTTATACTCTAAGTGTCGAGTCCAAAAGAAACTGAGACAAAGGGCTCTTGAGGTGCCTGTTATCATCCCAAAGCTCAGGCTGGCCTTCAGGATCCCTGACTGACACCTGTGCCCCTCTCAGCTCTTTCCACCCTGTGTCTTCCCATCCCCACCCCTCCTGCTTCCCTTTCAGGGCCTGGTCCATTCCGCTGACCATGTTTAGTCTACTTTCTCTCCCTGCTCAGGACTCTTCAGGTGCCTCTGTTTGTACCCTCCCACATATCTACAATAAAAACCTTCCCCTCGACCACACTTGGAGCAATCATGTCCTCATTTTATGCAGTGAGATGTTCTAGGAATCATTAAAGATTGGGTGTGCTAGGAAGTCTGGAGCCATGGTCTAATAGTTAACATGTGCTTTTGGATGGAAGACAGTAGTCCATGTCCTCTGCTAAAGTCCTCATAACACAGGTCATAATGCCTTCACAAAGCGCCTATGTGGGAATCTGAATCCTGGATCAGCCCCTCTTCACTTAGTTTGTTGCTTAAATTTATAGAAAAGATTGGTGCTCCAATTGGGCAGTAACAGGACAGGACCAGTGTTCCAACTGTACTTCTGAAGGACTTTGGCTCCTTAGCATACAGGGTAGAAACTGGGCCTGGCAAACAGGGAAGACAATGCAGAGGTGAGAAAGCTCTACAACTTAGCAAAGACAACAATATAGAAATCTGTTTTCAAAATGATTGCAAAGCTCAATGTCCATTATGTGTGCTAAGGAGCCAAGGAGAACAAGAAGCCTTGAAAATACTGATTTGACCTGAAAGTTAAAACTGAGTCACTTTCATTTTGCTTTGTCTTTTTTTCTTATTATTTTTGGTTCGGCTGTTTTGTTTTGTGGAGAGGAAGAGAGAGAGCAAGAAATATAACATAAAATAAGATGATTAGGGATATGGGAAGGATTACGAGAGGTCCAAGAATATGGTGTGTGTGTATATATATATATATATATATATATTTTTTTCTTTTTAATTAAAAAAAATCCTGAATCACCCTGAGAATCTAATTTTCTAAAGTTACGGCCAATCTGGGGACGTTGTACATGTCCTTGTATATTTTTAGCAAGCACACTGATTAGTCATTATTATTGAAATGCAATCATTGAAAATGCCATACAGAGCAGTCCATTAGTGCTGAAGTACCTTTAGAATGAAGCCTGGACATCTAGGATGTTTACTGTTACTGTGTGGAACAGAACATTTTCTTTTATCTTTTTACAGCCAATTGGTGCTTTGAACCCAAAGAGAGCAGTGTTTTACGCAGAGCGTTATGAGACATGGGAAGATGATCAAAGCCCACCCTACCACTATAATACACATTACTCAACAGCAACGTCTGCTCTATCATGGCTTGTTCGAATTGTAAGTATCATTCTTAACTTATTGGTCTCTAACTTCAGAGTTTGCAGTGAAAGTAAATTAAATGAAAATCAAGTACATTTGATGTTCATTTTAATGACTGGAGACCAGTGAGCAGAAAATGGATGCCATGTATCCCAGGGAAGATTTTAGCCTGTGATCTTCTTTCTCAGCTTCCCAAATGCTGGGAGTACAGATGTGCAACACCACACTTTGCTTTGATTTTTTTTTAATTGTATGGTCTTTTTTGTAGAATTGGGTTAGGAAGCCAGTTACTTAATTTCCTATACTATTTCTGAGCTAGAAATTAGCACATGCTGAGCAGGCACTCTGTTACTAATCCTAAACCTGTGTGCACTCACACACACACACACACTCACACTTGTACCCCGAAATGAGTCACAAAGAACCCTCTGGTGTTTATCTTTAATTTTAGATCAACTAATATATTAATGAAGCAAACCCAAAACTGACTTTAAGAAACCAACTCTGTACTTACAAACCAGAGGTAAAGATACAAAATTGTGATCTTTTTTTAGACCAAGGTTTTTCCATTAGTCACATCTCTCCAAGATCAAGCATAATTGTGTGACATTTGAAGAAAAATCTTAATTGTATTTTAGACCCTAGAATAATTAGATCTAATTGTAATTTCAAGAGCATCACACTTATGGCCAAGCTTGGTTATGGGAACCAGTCAGAGCTGTCCTCCTTCAGTCAATGGTCACAGTACTCTCCATAGGCAAAAGACACTTCACACTCAGGTCAGAGAAGACACCCTCTGATTTCCCACCAAGAGTTCATGGAATCTGTCCTGTGGCTCTAGCCTCAGAACTCAGCAGACTACAGAAATGATCAGTCAAGTTTTAAGGGAACTGATTTCTGATAGCCACAGACATAAAGTGTGGTCTTAATCAATCTACACTCAGAGACACAAAAACAGAAGAAAACAAAAAGATTGGTAAATTCAGTTCTCTGATCACCAGTGATTAGCCATAAAGTCCTGTCACTGGCCTGATGTATGTATGTAGGGGGGCGGAGCACAGGACTGGTACTATTCAAGGGCCTGACAGTGGTCTTCCACGTCTACTGAACCGAAAGCATTGTGGACTCAGTGCAAACACCTGACTATTTCATAGCTTCTAGTACCCTTGTTGAAAAGGAAAAGAAATGGGTGGAATTAGTTTAGTAAATTTTAAACCTGGTTTACCCAAATGTTACTTTTTGGTCATGTAAGTAATAACTTATTTATGTGATGTTTAATATTTTTGAACTTGTTTTGGAATCCAAAGTATATGTTATGTCTCTAGCACAATATTTCATCAATTGGCTGCTGTATCTGACAACACATATATCTAGAGCGCTTTCGTGAGGACTCGGCTAGCTCAGGTGCTTCATGGAAAGTTGGCAGAAACAGAGCACTGCAGTACTGTGTTGTAGCAGCATCAGGAGTATCAACGAATGGCCCAGTGCTTTCTTCACTCCTATTTTAAGTTCTTTATGAAGTAGAAAATGCACTTATAATTTGTGTCACTAAGAATCTGCTCATAAACTATAATACACGTTAAAATAAGTATCTGTCCTCTCCCTTTCAAGACCAAAAGTCATTAAGTTCATTATCATTCAATATATTTAGTATGAAAATGATGATAATTTCATAAAAATGCTAATTAGCTATATACCTCATTACTTTACATTAAGAATATTCTTTTGGACAAACTAGCAGTGAAATCATTTGTCTGACTCTAGGAAGATTGTTTCTGTGACGGCTGCCAGATACATGCTGAATAAGATAACTAATACATGGGACACATTGTACTCAGACTTTTGTCCTTCCTGGACCTGAGACATCACTCTGAGTAAGCACATGCTACTCACTGACTAGTACAGCCCTCAATGACCAGTTTCCTGGGCTGACTCAGTATACCTTCTGTGCTCAGCTAATTCTTCAGACTTTAATAACAATAATTCTTAGGAAGTTAAAAGGTAAACTTCAAAATTTTAATATCTACATGTGTGTATAATTTAGAACTTTCTTTATAATTACAGATTATTTTAAAAGCTTACCCTAGAAACTCAGCTGCAGTGTATCATTAAAAATACCTATTTCTAGTAAGATTAGCAACAGTACTTTCATAAACATCATCACTGAGCCAACCCAAATCAAACTGTTCAGTCTGGTTATTTTGGATGCTGACACTTAAGGGCAGTGCATATTCACTTAGAGGAAGACAAGTAATATTAGGTTTTTTGTTTGTTTTTAGCAAGGCAGGGGAATGAGGAGAAGGGCAAGACCTGCCAGGGCTCCTGCTCAAGTAGGCTGCTGTACCTTCATCATTTCTCCTTTGCTGTAATTGATTACATCTGATTGGGGTTTGGTTTGGGTTTTAAATGGAATAAAGAAAATAAAGACAAAGCAAACAAATGTTTTTTTCTAATATGGAGTTAACTGGTCTGTAGAGGTTACAAGGCAGGGGAGGTGGCCAGTGCCTTGGAAGAATCTAGTGAGCTGGCAGTCTGGGTGCACAGAGCTGGTTTTTGTTTTATACTTTTGTGTCAGGTAAGATATAGCACATTTTCTCTTTGTTATTTCATTTACTCTTATCTAATTCCCATAATTACCCTAAAGATCACACTGATGAAGTAATAGGCAGTTCCATGACAGAGTTACAGAAAAGAACTTGCCCAAGACAGGTAAATAGTTTAGTTTGATCAAACGTTAAAATTAATCAGTCATATTTTGCTCAGTTTATCACTACTATTTTTCTATGTTTAATAGTTCGATTTTGATTAATTCACTAAGCATATATATCACATTTACCATTTGGCTTTCATTAGTAAATTAAAAGTCTGTAAGGAAAATTAATCAGTGAGAGACACCTCAGACAGTTTTTATTCCTTATAGTGGTGACATTCATTTGTCTCTCAAATACTTAAAATCTGAACAGAGTGGACTTCCAGTCTGCATATTTGATTTTCAGGTAAAATAATTGATAGATTTTTTTTGGGGGGGAAACTCTATAGTAAGTTTTTCGGCCCACACAGTATGCCAGATCAAGCAGAATTTAGAAGACCAGGTTTATTGGGCAAAATGTGCTTTCTAGTGACTCTCCAGCATCCCGTGAGGTGAGGTGGGAGAAAGAAGAGAGAAATCACATGGCTGGTCTAGAGACTGGGGCATGATCTTGAGGTTTGGGGGCAAACCTGGACTTTTGGCTGTCTATCTGAGGGGGCAGGGTTTGGAGAGGGAAGAATGAGACTGAGACAGTTTCCAGCCAAACAATAATTAGTTCCTCTTTTCCAGCTATATCATGTTTGCTGTATCATTCATAATCTTATCTCTTCCATCTCACTTGTCTGCCATTCAAAACTGAAGATAATATATTCAGACTTAAAAAATTGTTGACATTTATTCACACTAAATTTCAGGAAGATATTGAAAGGGGTAAATATTTGTAGTTATTGCCAGGTAGCTACCTTCTAAGACAAGGTAATAAGAGTAAAGGGGTATGAGAAATGTCTGACACATTCAAAATTGAACAGAGGTACATAGTAAAGAAAAGAGACAAATAATTAGGAAAATGCCCCCACAGAATTCTTAGCATCATCAAACTTGAGAATGATTTCTGTTATTGATCCTCCCCATTATAAGCTTCAGGGAAAAGGGTTAAGTATGGCAAAAGAAATACACATTTGCTTTTACTCTACTTAAAGGTAGCTAAGGAATCCTTAGTGTAAATTGATGTTATTTACCCTTTTCAGAGACAAATTTAGTGATGTCAAAAGCAATTCCTCCTGTTCAACCTAAAAGCTTCAGAGCAGACATTAAAACGGGATAGATGCTCAGGTGCTGTTAGGGCATCGTCTCAGTGCTCCTGCTATGAGAGACATCCTTATCGATAGACACAGTGCTCAGGATGCTGATCAAAGATAACAGAGCACTGAAACTGCCTCAATCACATTCACTTTAGTTCATTCCTTATTGAACAAATTTGGTAGTGAAGAATCTATGCACTGGGGGTTAGGCTTAGTATTGGAAAGGAAATAGAGAAGAACATAGACAGGGATACTTTTATAGTAAGGAATACAGTAAGATAGCTGTATGAACAATGTTCAGAGTCTGACGAGATTTCAGCTGCTTAGAACATACAGAGAGAATCCAGTGAATCTAGAATAGTCTTTAGCAGTAAGTATCTAGAGAAGAAAAAAGATGTTTGCACTTGGCAGAAGGACTGACATGTGCATAGGACCAGAGGCTAAAGCAGCATGCTAAGGCCCCAGCACAGCAGAGCGGAATGTGAGAGCTAAGACATTGCATGGTTGAGACTTCCTTCAGAGCTCCCTGGAGCCATCACGGTAATTAAATAGAAATCTTATTTTTAAAAGACCATCAGACCACCGTGTAGACCCAGTGCTTTGGTGGCCCCTCTTAACTACTCCAACATGGACATCACCAAACTAATTTCCCACTCAGAATGAGTGGCTTGTCTTCTTGCAACTATGGTGTATAGGATAAACTGCTAGAAAAAAAAAATCTCTCTTTTAAATGCCACGAGAATCATTCAGAGAAATCATAGGGTACATACATCATTACTTTGTAGATAAAAAAACAAAACAAAACAAAAAACATGCCCATGAGACCAGAAGACATGCCAGCTGTGGAGCAATGGGCTGCAATGCACAGTCAGCCCAGACCTACATCTCCTGACACTTTAGTGTAGGCTTTTATCTGGGACTCTGTAGTTCTTCTGTCTATGGAGGGCCTTAGAGATACTAGTGTTTTGGGATTATTTTGGGTTTTTTTTCTACAAAGAAATAACTATAGCTGTATTTTATATGATCCAATGACTGATTATTTTCTTTAATCAGGAGCCATTCACAACCTTCTTCCTCAATGCAAATGATGGGAAATTTGACCATCCAGACCGAACTTTCTCATCCATTTCAAGGTCATGGAGAACCAGTCAGAGGGATACCTCTGATGTCAAGGTACATAGTTTGTTTATCCTTTATAATTATAGAAATGTAAAACTTGTTGAATTTTTATTTTTAAGTATAAATGAATATATGAAATTTTCTGTTATATTAAAATTGTATGCTACATACATTCTTAAAGAAAAAAATATTATTGTTGTATAATCCATTTAGTTTAACCAGGGCCATCTCTGTGACTGGTATATTGGGAATATCCATTGGAACCTGGTGCGATGACATCAGTGGATACATAACTTAAAGAAAATGATCCCTCTTTCATTGAACCCACAGGAAATGTTTCAGCAGTGAAGGGTAGGGCTCCTGGAGACTTCCTTCATCCTAGCTGTTGATGGGCCCATTCATGTGCAGATGTGAGGTAGTCATTGGTTGTTTCTGAGAGTTTATGACTGCTCTTACTATGTATTGCCTAGAAGGGGGTATTTTGTGGACTTTCTTTTTTCCTTCTGGCTCTTACCATTTTTCTATGCCCTCTTCCACAGCCTAGAGGGGATGGTATAAATGTCTTATTTAGGACTGAACACTCAACCAGCACCTTATACATCCATACGTTTCTGCCTTCTAGCAGCTTACTGGAAAGAGAGGTTTCTCTGACTAAGGCTGGGAGTGGTAATTGTCTTTGGATATAAAACATGCATTTAGAAGGTGGGAAGACATACACTAGTTAAACAACAAAGTTAAGTTCCTCACCAGCTCACTGTGGGCTTTTGGGAGGGTTTACAATAGCAGGTATGGATTTCTTCTTGTGGAAAGGGCCTTAAACACAATCGGAGTAATAGCTTAATCATTTAACAATTGTGCCACCTTTGCTCAAATGAGCAGGACCTTATTGACACTGTAACTTTTAGGGTTCACAGCCAGATTTCTTCCCCAGCAGCCTATGTTGCAACTTCCAGCACTTTGAAAGCTAGCTGAAGGAGGCTCCCAGCTCAGTTCCAGCTTGATTTCTCTATAGAGTATGATCAATGTATGTGGTACCCAGTGTGCAACTAAGAGGAATGGCAAAAGCATTGTTCTAGGGGCTTCCTAACCAGTGATTACTAAGGAGGTGCTGTTCCATACCTGGCATGAAGGTTTTTGATAATAACAAGTAGCTTTAGCTAAGAACCATTAAAAAGTAGCTCAGGATTTTTGTGTTTGCTTGTTTCAACCAATTAAGGTGTTTTCATTTTTTCCATAGAATCTCTATGTAATTCAAATGGCATAATCAGGAGATTCAAAGGACAATTTTATAACTTACCTTTCCTGGTATTCGCTCAATATTTGGCCCATTGCAAAAAACACTGTGGGAATTGGATCTGACCTTAATGTGTCATAGTGTTATAGCTGGCCCAGGTTTCCATTTGTGTAGCCTGAAGCAATTAATAAAGCATTAATGACAAGACCCATTTAAAATGCAGGCTTTTCTGTCCAGCCTTAGCCTTTACTTGACTGCCTGAGGATACTATAAAACAATACATATTAGATTAAACCAGCACACACAATACCCAGAAAGAGAGCAGAGCAATTTTACAGTCGGTACCATTTCACTATTGTTAAATACTAAGATTTAAAAAAAAAAAAAAAAAAAAAGGAAAAGGCTACATGGTCATGATTGATTCATGAGGAAAAATGTGCTCCTTTTCTCTCTCTTTCTGATAGTAAGATCACATGATCAAGTTATTACATAGGTAGTTTCTTATGTTAGCCCTTTTTCTTTATAGACCTTTTTCTACCACTGCCACTCAGTGCAAAACAGTTCAGTGTCACTAAATTTAGGGCTTAGTTCTCCAGATGGGAGCCAGTTAAACTCAGCTGCTTGATTTGCATATCTGTGGCTACCCAAAATATTTATACAAGGCAATAATACAGTGTCAGCAAACTGAGAAGAATTTTTTGAGTGAATAGAAGCTGTATATTCACTTCTTTTTCAAAGCAAATCACAAACGAGGTTGAAACAGAATGTAGCACATCCATGTTTTATTTGTTGCTATTAAAGTTTATGAAAGTCAGTTCTTAACTTAAGCATATAACTTTCACATTTAGAAAAAGCAAGGGTTTAACATGCAGCTCTGCTGAGTTAAATGTAGTGGCACACTTACCCAACAGTCTTACTTCTCTAAGGAATTAAACTAAAATATCCATAAGCCATAGGTACAACTGACTGTTGCCAGGGAAATCAGGGAGGGGCCTACTCTTTAATGTACCTAGAGAACAAAAAGAAAACTGGGGCTGAAAGGCACTCTCCATGGACAACAGTATCTCATGTTATAAAATTACCTGGTGAACAATTTGCATGGAAGTTAAACATTCTTTTATATAAATGAGTATTTCCATCTAAACTCAGAGCTATATTCTTATTTTGTCAAACTATTTCAAGTAGAAATACATGCTTACTGTTACATAACAACAAAGAATTGGCATCTTACCTAACTCAGAGGTTTACTCTCACATGCCCTCACATATGGGGTCAGTTCTTTCTAATGTATTTCTGAAATCACACTAAACAGTCAATGTGAATATCCCTAACCTGGAAGTTTTTTGGTTTTCATCCTCAACCAGCCATACTGAACCCCACCCCAATACCTCCACCAACACTTAATTGATTTATAAGGAATGTATTTCTCCACCTTGACTTTGACCTTGGTGTCACTCTCCCTGACCAGCACCCTTGGCCCTGACATACTGTGTGATTATATCCTTGGGTCTCTCTTTCTTCAGCAAGACTGCATGTTCATACTCACAGAGATGTACTTTTATATCCTGGAATAGAGTTCTGTGTACCTTGTATGTATTTGCAAAGAGTGATTCCTAATAATGGGACCAATGGCTCAATACCATCTGCATGTTTAATTTTTAAACATATTATGAAACCATCATCCCCAGTGATGACAGTTCCTTCTCTAAAACCATATGTTAGACTGTTCTTGCCCATCCCCAAGTCATCCTGTTGCAAGAAATAATGTGATTGCTGCTGCTCTGAAAACTACATCAGGGAGTGGACAACACTGTCTCTGAATTCCATCTGCCTTTCCTTAGCCATACACAGCACTTTTCTGTATTTATTGACCATAATAGGACACACAAGCAGATCTCTAGATTCAAAGCCAGCCTGGTCTACAGAATGAGTTCCAGTATAACCAGCACTACACAGAGAACCCCTGTCTCAAAAGAAAGGAAGATGGGAGGGAGGGAGGGAGGAAATTATAGACAATATGACTTCCATCAGGTTTCTATTCCATGTGTATGCACACCTGTGTGTGTGTATGTATGTGTGTTCAATTTGGCCAGTCACATATGTCCATGTGTGTTCTAATGTTACAGCATCAGAATGTGTGTCTTTTGACAAAACGTTAGAATATATGATGTCTTCAAAAATAATTAGTGGTGAGTTGAAATTTTTAAGCTCATGGTTCAACACATCAGTTAAGGTATTTTTCACAGTGATTAGCAGTAAAGAGTAAGTTACTGGGAATAATAATTCCATTAAAGCCAGGAACATGTTTTTTTTTTTTTTAATTTCTGGTCTCTACGGTGTAATATAGTAGTTGGTGTGTTTTCAAGGAAACATGTTTTTGTTTCCAGAGAAGTAATTTTACTCTGCACTATCTACTGACTTAGCCAGCCATGCAAGGGAGGCTGAGAATGCAGTGGATGGTTTCATTCTGTCTCTCTCCATTAACGTCAGTTTCTTCCTGTGCTAATGAGGGCAAGATGAGTAGGAAGGGGAGCTGCCCAAGTGACCTCTGAGAAGAGGCCCCAACAGTGCAGTCACATTAGTTAGTTCTGGCTCTGGGTTTTTGGGTTTTTTTTTTTTTCAATTTTAATTTTTTTTTTCTTTCAGCCATGCCTTGCGAGCAGAGCTATTCCACTTAGAGATGTTCTTACACTAATTTTCCTTAATACCTTCCGAAGTTGTTAGGTTACTTTCTGAATAGCTATGTAGACGTTAGAAAAGGTGGCTGTGACACTGTGTCATTAAGGTGACATAGTGTAAATTAATGCAGTTAATGGGGGTGCTCACACTTCCTCAGTGACCCATTATGAGCTCTTGTGGAATTAACAGATGCCCAGGCATCAATCTTTTGGGAAAAGGATAGAAAAACGCTGGCAGCTTTAAAACCTCACAGTGAATTATATTAGGAAAGTGAAAACGTCTGGGTTAGATTTGATTTCACCAGGAAGCCATAAAATGGTGTGGCTCTCAGCAAAATATATTAAACTGAAATGTCAGATTTGATGCAATAGGTACACAATTATGATAGTGTTAATAGTGGTCTTCTATCATCCTAAGACATACTTTCCAGTTCAATTTCTCAGCAGCTTGAACTTGTCATAAGCTTATAAATTAGAAATTGTGTTTGAGGGTATTTTCCTATTTTTGACAGAACGCATATACTACTATTAACTATACCGTAGGGTTTTAGTATAGCTGTTAAAATAAACTAGAAATCACATTTGCAGACACAAAATGCCTGTTACAATATCCACTTTGCCATTTCTCTAGTAATATCCTGTGCCTTTCTGTACTGTTTCTTGTTTATCGAAATTTAAACTCCTTGGATTTTTCCTTAAAGAGAAGGTGTTTAATGGGGAGTTGAGGATGCAGTGACCCAAACAGCAGTTATTATGGCCAGCTTTGTCTGGCATGCCTGCATGGAGGCAGAGCAGACTGTGTTTCTTTTGAGAAACACTTTACAAACACACTTTTGGTTGATTTGCTAAGTTCTTGAGGCAGCTCATTTTGAAAAAGAGTTTCCTAGACATTTCCTAGAAGCTCTCAAACAGCAGGGAGATGGAAGACCAAAGCAGAGTTCACTAGGTAATGTCTGTCTGGGGCGCCCCACTCATTGTGCCCCATAACTGTCTCATCCTCTGGGGCCTTGGCTCTGCCCTCTGGGTCTTTTCTCTTTTCATGCATTGCCTGAAGTTGAATGCTTTTCTGCCTGCCTCCTTATAGGAAGTTCTGCACCCCTGACTTTAGCTTCATCCTGTGACTACATTCTGTTTGTTACTCTAAACTGACCCTCAACTTAAGCCTGCCTCTCATTTTGACAGTCTTCTGCTGTCTTAAGGTAGACCTTTGTGTGTCTCAAAACCCTGCCATGAACATGAATAGTTTCTTCCTTATCTCTCTTAGTAACCTGTCCGTACACCCCCTGGTCACTTTAAGCATTCTACCTAGAAAGTCCCTTGTACACGAGATCCTTATGTACTTTGAAGGATGCAGCCTTGTTAAATGCAAGCACTTGTGCAGCACTCAGGGACCTTATCTCCTACTTAGTAATCTCTAGGACTGACCACTGTAACACCTAACACCCCCCCCATCCTGCCTGCTTCCTAGCCCCAAAGCTAGCGCCTCACAGTTTAAGCTTTTATTAGTACAGTACTTCACCTTTAGTCCTTTAAGTTTCTGTAATTTCTCTGTAACAGACTGCCCCAAAACTTACAGATTTAAAACTGTTCCTTGGCAGAATGCAATCAGAGTTCAGGCTCAACGAGAACAGCTATAGGACACCTAGGCTGCTTGGCTGGGCAAATCCTCACCTCTCTTGGCATCTTGCTTCTTTTCTATAAAATTTGATGGTGAAACCTCAATCCTGTGAAGTGTTTGTCAACACTAAGAAAACATATGTAGAGTACTTAGAATCATGGCCGACTCAGTAAGACTTGGTAATGCCAGCTTCAGCTTTAAGACTGAGTGGCCCAAAGCATGGTTTCACTGATTTCTGGTCTGGGACAAGAGATAAACATGTCATTGCACAAAGCCAGCTAGACTTCAGAGGCAATGCTTTCTCAATCTTTGTATTATTATTAAAATAAACAAATATTTTAAGTAATATCAGGATAAGTATGTTACTAGTAACATCTGTTTATAAACCAACTTTCAATAAAGTTGACTAATTGAAACAAAAATTTTTTTTTTGAAACAAAATTTTAAAGAAGTGAAACAGACATAAAATTTCAGACTTTATCTGCCTCATCAGCTGCTTCTTCCTAGACTTCTGTGGTTTTACTCTCTTCTCCATCAAAAACACAAAACTGCCCCCCAATTTCTTGTTTAGACTAGCCCATTACAGTTGCTCTGGTGTTTTAATGCTCCTGTGTGGCCTTGCCAATAAGCTGCTAAACATCAGAAGTTTCTTGATACCTACTTTAAAACTCCTGTGTCTAATGACTGTTTCTACTATTGGGAGTGTGAGTGATTCCTTAAAACTTCACACTTTCACAGCTCATCCCAGCAATGTAGGTAACAATCTGATTTACAAGTACATCCTGCTTGGCCATATGAGGAAGAGAAGGGAAGGTCCTTGCTACAGGACTGTCCTCCAGGCCCTGGAAATGCTGCTTCAAATATTGCAGCCCCTTGTCTGTCTGCATCCCTCTGTTATTGAGGATGGCCAGCTTGTGGCCTCAGCCCTGCCATGCCTGATGACAGTAAGCATGTTTGTTCACCTTTCAGATTTCTTTTCAGCTGCTTCTCTTTCCCTTTCTATGCATAGGTCTTTCTTTGAAATTTTATTTCACATATACAGGTATAACTGAGTTCTTTTCTCAGCATGCATTGTGGCCTTGCTCACTGCACCCATGCTCTGCACCTTGCTGCTGACCTCCTTTGGTCCTCCTGCTGCTGCTCACAGGCACACTGCCTCCTCTCTTTCCCTTCCAAGGCTCCCTTTGGTTTTGTCACCCAGATCTTTCTGTATTTGATCATGTCACCACTCTTCCTGAAAATTCCAGTTGACAAACAACCCAGCTTTCACCAAACATTCCCTGTTATCTGGTCCCCACAGCACCTCTCCTTTTGGTTCTCCTGTCTGATTTCCCCTACTTTCTCCTACCCTCCACCACACTTGTGCTTCTTACCCTGATGGCCACTTCAGCCTTGATCATGGCTCATTCCATTGACGTGTTTCTGGACCCATCCAGAGTTTGCTGCTCTTTTTCTGCCCTTCCTTCTCTGGTGTGGTGGTTTCACATTATAGCCACAATTAATACCTCATCCCTTAGACCTCACTTTGACTTACTGGATGGGTAGGCCATAACTTGTTTTCCCAGAACTCATTACACTGTGTGGAACTCAAAACCTATGCTCCATGAAAAGTAAATGTCTGAGAAGTATATAATGGATTTTAGAAAGATTTATATTCAGATGGTTTAATATAAAAAATACAGATTCTTCTTATATTATAACTGATTAACATATTGTATAATTATTAATATAATAGTTATATTAAAAATAATTCTTAATAAATGTAGCTCTATTTATATAGACAGTTCATTTACATAAACCTCCTCATGTTCCCACAATACCATAGAAAATTAATTTAGTTATTGCTTTCTAGTCATTTACAAAATCATAAGATGCAATGTCAATCAGTTCCACACAGAACCTTGGTAATATAGACACTGCCTAAAAGAGATGCATCTGCCTTAATAGAAGATGCCATGAAAGAAACGTATATAGAAACATATAAAAAAAAGTATAGATGTTTTTAGAAAACTGAGGCCCATTAATTTGGAGACGTCTTATCTGGTGGTTTACATTTTCCCCATACATCTTTGGAGGTAAGCATAGTTAGAGTCAACTTTCAGGGAGTATTCTGTTAGCATGGATGCTAGGACATGAATTAATGTGCTTTTTACAATATAATATAAAACTATCTGACCCTCATCTTGAAATTTAAGAGGATGTGTATAGTACACCTGAAAACCATTGTAGTTTGTTTTGTTTTTCAACTTCTGTATTTACTTACAAAAAAACACAAAAACCTCAATACTTTTAAGGTCTTAAAATAATTTTTCTATTTAGGTTTATTCTAATGAGGCATAAACCTCCCACTGATATTCAGGACCATCTTGAATGTAAATATTTATGCTACACACAGAGAAGAAAATAAGTCATCTTTATGTGCAGCTTATCCACAGCCTATATTTAAACTTGAATATAAGTATTAGTCCTGTTGTATTCAGTGGTGGGTTAGGGTTAGGGTTAGGTTAGTAAAATAACTTGGTTGGAGTTGGGTTGGGATATCTGTCTGGTGAGTACTGACCTGGCAAATGCCAAGGTTCTAACCACAGCACTGGGTACAAAAATTATTTGTAATTATAAAGTAAAACAATGAATGTCTAAATACCACGAATTATAATTGACATTATTAATAAATGAAAAGTAGCAAATATTGTGATTTTTTAAAACAAATACTAGCAGTGGCATTGTAGTTGGGGTGGCTTGTTAATATGTATAAAAGGTCCCTAGCCAGCATAAATTTGTTGATACAGCCTTATACATTTATCTATTAGCACTGTTGTAAACTGCTGTTACTTTGTGTACCCATTTATTCCTGCTTTTGTTTGCTTGTTTTTCACTGAAGATTGGATGTAGGGCCTCCTCAGCATTCTAAGCAAGGGCTCCCTACTATTGAGCCACACACTTCCTCTACTCTGCATGCCTATTTCTCAGTAAAGAAAGGATGATAAAGGGAATTGTGTAAAGAATGCTTCATCTTCTTGGATTCCTACTTGTTTTCAAATGGAGACTAGAAGGACTAAAATTAGGTCAAGGATTTGTTTCCCTTTATAGTCGGTAAAAGTCAATTGTTTTGCTAACTGATTTTACCAACTGGTTACTAAGCAGCACCTCTTTTCTGCACAGGAACTAATTCCAGAGTTCTACTACCTACCAGAAATGTTTGTCAACAGTAATGGGTACCACCTGGGTGTCAGGGAGGATGAAGTGGTGGTGAACGATGTGGACCTTCCCCCCTGGGCCAAGAAGCCAGAAGACTTTGTGCGAATCAACAGGATGGTAAGAAATCTGGTTTCTGCTAGAACAAAAATGAAGAAGTTCACATCTTGTGCAGTTTTATTTTTACCTGTTTCAGGTGTCCTTATCATCTATAATTACAAGGTTGAAACCCAAGAAGCAGTGACAGAATCGTGCTGTAGTCTTCCAAAGGCGTGTTCTTTGAGGACGGTTGATGGGGAGCTATCTCAGATCTATAGGTTCCCTCGGGAGGAGGTAGACAAGTGTCTGCTGACTAGTGTCCCTTCCTCATCCTTGTCCATTGAAACCAATACATCTGCATACTTTTCTCACTCATAAAAGTATTCAAAATAGGAGAAAGCTACAGCTGGAAGGTTTTATGCATGGGAAGTTTGTGGTGTGAAACACATCTCATGTTGTAATACACCTGGCCTGGAAGAAAGCACTTGTCTTACAGCATTTTTTTCAGATAAACATGGCAGAGGTCTGGGTGTTCAAATACGCATGTAAATAATGTCTTCCTGTGGATTTTAATATATTTTACTTACGTCAGTTAAGGAAACTTTCATCTTTGTGTGGTTATAGTACATGGGAAATGAGCTGTGCTGTGGTGTACTGATTATGTTAAGAATTGTTAAAAGAGTGGAGACTGTGACCTCACAAAAGCACATCTTTAGCCCTGCTTCTCATACCCCCAAGTCTCTTCACCTATCTCGTAAATCTGTTTTCCTCTTTAGGGCAGTTGATTTTAAGTCAGAATCTACGTAATTTCCACACAGCACAATAGGAGTCATATATCCCTTTTGGAAAGACTATTATTGATAAAAATTGGCATGTTGAACAGATCACATACTGAGAGTTTAACATCTGGGTTTGGCCTGCCCAGAGCTGTGCAGCCTGCTTCACAATCAATTTGGACGTGTTTTCAACCCATAAAAGGACTCTGATATGTTGATATTTCATCCTACTTTTCAACTTCCCCCTCCCACCCAGCCGTGCCCAGTCCATACTAACCTACTTACGCCCCCCACTGTGTTTCTGATCTCCTGCCCCCGGCTTCTCTGCCTGTTACAGACATTTCATCTGTGTAGTCCTAAGGCTCAGCTCTGTATGTCCTTTCCCATATTGTGCTTTGTATTGCACTCTCAGCAACAACTTTTATTTTACAATGTATTTTCCGTCTCTGAAAAATATTCAGCTAAGCCGGGTGGTGGTGGTATACACTAGCACTGGGGAAGCAGAGGCAGGAGGATCTGTGTGAGTTTGAGGCCAGCCTAAGTTCCAGGACAGCCTGGGCTATTACACAGAGAAACCCTGTCTCAAAAAACCAACAAAATAAAAAGAAAAAAAAGAAATATTCATTGTTTGATATACTTCATTTTTAGAAATTTTCCTGAAATAATAGTCTCATACTTAAAAGCACCGTGTTATAGCTGGACAAGGTACCACATGTTTTTCTTTTTTAAAAAATTATTCATTTATTTACAGCTCAGTCACATTTTTCCCCTCCCTCCTTTCCTCCTAATCTCTCCCACACCTTCCCTCTGCCATCCTCCCCCCCCATCCGCTTATCTTTATTTCTCTTCAAAAAATGGCAGGACTCCCATGGATATCAACAAAACATGGCATATCAAGTTGCAGTAAGACTAAACACCTCCCTTTGTATTAATACTGAACAAGATAATCCAATATGAAGAATAAGTTCCCACAAGCCAGCAAAAGAGTCAGAGATAGCATCCCTGTTGAGCTGTTAGGACTCCCACAAGAAGACCAAGCTATATAACTGTCAATGGAGGCCACTGCTGCTTCTGGGTTCCAAACAAGGCCAAATTTTCTGCTGGCAACATGTCATTCTCAGTGGCACACAGTTCATGAGATGGGAAGGAACTTTAGAAAGGGGGTTCACATTCTTAAAGGGAGAAACAAAACAAAGGAGTGAAGCCCGGAGAAGACAGGATAATGACAGTGAAAGTTCTCTGGCGGGAAGAAGGACTCAACTTTAAAGATGGGAAATGGCCAGAGTGTGTCCAGCCTATTGGCCTGATGACTCTTCAGGAGGGTTCATTGCCTGAACTAGATTGTGAGAAGCATGGAGACAACTAGTTCTAGCATTTTGAGAGCAATCGTCTATCCAACATTGCCTTTTCATTGCAATGATTTGGTCCAACTCCATAAAAAGAAAAGAAATCACTAGAGAGAGAGAGTGGATATATGGACACCTCTTTCATTTCTCACAGCAAGCCTCTATCTTGCTTTATCATCAACAAATTCCAGATAGAAACAGAGCAGTGAACTAATCAGTTATAGTAAATTAGGTATTACAGAAAATAAAGAGAGCCTTTAGAAATCAGAGCACAGGTAGCCAGTGCTACTCAGTGCTGAGATGCTGTATGTCCTGTGGGACCCAAAGTGATAGCAACAAGTAGAAGGGCCACTTTGTATGTTGGTGTCCCCACCTGTGCTTCCAAACCCGGAAGCAGAAAGCAGTGGACTGGCTGATCAGTCAAGGTCCCAGGGCAGTTGATCCACAGTAGAGACTGGTCCTCACTGTCTTGCCTCTTGCCCTTTCTGCCTACAGCTTCACTGGTCTGTTTGAGTTTGGAGATATTGTAAAATGGGACTTGCAGAAAACTCGCCTTATAAAAAATAGTGCTGGAAAAGTGGGTGCTAGAAATGTTAGATTGTTGCATGCAAAGAAACCAAGAACCTAGCCCTCACCTTACTCCATATAGAATATTATCCCAGATGGATTATAAACCAGAATACAAGCCCCACAACTGTAAACTATCTAGAAAACATGTAAAAAGCAATCTTTGTAGATGTATGATAAAAAGTACAGTCCAGAACAGAAACACTGACAGCCAGGACATCACTAAAGCATCTTTGAATAGTGTTAAGTAAACTAAGAACAGTTCAGGCTGGAAAAGGCTTTTAAAACAAATACAGGATTCAGAAGACGAAAGACCATCTGTATACATGAGACAGCCAGGGTTTGCTCTCTAGGTCTCACAAGATGAAGAGACTACCAGCCCCTACAAGTTGTCCTCTGTCTATCTGCACACTTGGCAAAGCATGTGCACAAGTGTGCACACACATACACATCTGTAAATAAATAAATGTCAAAAAAATTAATCCAATGAAAGATTGGGGCCTGAAATTTAAAGCAAATAGCCCCAAACAAAAAATAATAAAACAATAATTAAGAATATTTTTTAAAAATTGAGGACAAAATACTCCTTCCCCCCCCCCCCCCCCCCCCCCGCAAAACAAAAAACAAAAAACAAAAAAAACACATAAGACAGTATCTTCCTCCTGAGTAACGTAGGTTTTTAAAAGTATCACATCACTCCAGAACCTACACAAGCAGCCATGATCACATTTTTTTTTCCATTTAGGATTGCCTTCTTTGCATTTGACTTTTTTTTTTTTAAATCACAGTCCTAAGAAACCATGTTGCTTATATCTTTGCGCTCTCTCTCTCTCTCTCTCTGTATGTATGTACATTAACATTACATTATACATAACTCTAGTCAATATTATTTATTGTTAGTGAGCACTGGAGTTGTTTCCAGATCTTGGCTGTATTGAGTAAGGTTGTTGTAAACACTGATATAACATCACTTTTCTACCATACAAGTTTCCAGAAAGAATAGGTTTTTATTTCTTTAGAGTACCTACCTAGAAATGGGCTTGCTCACTGAGTACATAATATTTAACATGTTAGCAAACTACCGTGTCTTCTGTAGTGACAGTCTTCTTCCATACACATCCACCACTGTCTAGTTCTTTTTTTAAATTACACTCATTTTACTGGACATGAGTGATATACTTTTACAATTTTAACTTATAGTTATTCAATAAATTGAATACCTCTTTATGTGTTTATTAGATGCTAAAACATTTTAATATATTTCAATAAGACAGTGAATAGTGACTTACAGATACAACTTTGGTATTCTTCATTAGAGTATCTAATATGCTCCCCAAATTAATAATCTTATTTCAAATATGCCAGATGTATAGAAAGGTGGATTCTGCTTTTGAAGACAAATCCCAAAGGCAAGCAATATTCTGTCTAAGGATTTGGGGTGTAGGGAAAGCTAATAGTTATCTGGACAAGAAACCACAAGGTAATTACTATTTGTAGAAACTAACGAAGCAAGATGTACATTCTTAATTGAATCTGCAGAAAAATGTGCGATGATCCATTTAGTGTGTTAGATAGCAATGTATTCAACATGGTAAACTTGCCACACAGGAACATTTCTACATCTTCTATAACTGGGATTATTTGAGAGGTTGCTATGGTTATTTTTCTAAAATGTATTGCCACTTGGATCCCTTCTTTCTCTCCCCGTGAGAATAGTCTTTAAACCTTCTCCCACACTTAAAAGTCAGAGCTTTGGATATTGATAAGAACCAACCCAAATTAGAATATCGCACATCTACCATGATGCATACTCCACTCACCTAGTATCAGTGATATAACCCTTCTTCCTTTTAAATCTGCAGCTTTCTGTAGGTATAGAGCCCTCCATAACTCAACTGTGGCTTTTTAAACTTAGAATCTCAAAGAGCTAACTCAGGCAAACACTTTATCAACTGAGACATTTCTTGCCTAGGTTTCCGCCTCAATTATAAACCAAATTTTCTGTTTTCTTATTAGTGAGCCTATGAAAACTTGTAAAGTAATCCTTTGCTGTATGCTAGACATTTTGAGACCTTCCATTGCCCCGATGTTTTCTGTCTGTCACGTAGGAGCCACATCAGAATAAGTACTTAGTTTGTATAAAGGTCCAGCATAAAGTGGATGGCTTCAGAAACCTTCCCTCTGGGTGTTCCTTGAAGCAACCTTGGGAGGTTTAAAGGAAAAGCTCTCTTGTACATCAGTGGAGTGGTAGATCTGTGGCATATCTGTGGCAGCCAGTTTTGCTTCTGGGTTATTGCTGCTTCTGGGAATTCCTAAGCTATAAAGGGACATGCCACCAAGTGTGTCTTTATCCACAACTGCCACTCTCAGGGTTACTCTCCTGCATTTCACCATCCTGAAGTCAGCACAGATCCTCTGCGCTGGCCAGGTTCCCCACCTACTGATATGGAGTGACCACACTGGTCTGTAGGTAGAAACACAGCAAGCAATGAGTTATTACTAAATATCACCAGTTTGCTACATATTTCTAAGTTTTGCCAAAGGTACATTTATTTGGTGTGTGTTTCTATAATATAGAAAGCCTATATACCAATAAAGAAAGATGTGCAAGCATTTACATCTTCCCTAAATTCTGTGATGACAATTACCATTCATTCAGTGTTTTGTAATAGTTTCTGTGTACTTATTGGGTAGTTCCTAAAGGATTTAGTTACTCTGAAAATATGTTTGGAGGGGAGTATAATGTAGACTAGGATTATCTCCAGTTATTCACAAGAGTTCTTTGTACTGAGCCTAATGTATAAAATGAGAATGGCATATATTCCAGAGAAGTGATACTCATTGTGGTAAAAGTCCTTTATCTCTTTGTATGGATTAGTATTCTGTATCTGTGAACATTCCTTCCTTCATTTCAGGCTGTCATTAAGAAATTCAAGGCAAAGAAGTGAACAATAATTTTATGAAAAGGAAGCCATCACTGGTTTTTAGATGTGGGCTTTGCTGTAGCTTGTGGCAGTTGAACAGCAGTGTCTGATATGTGGGCAGCAGCCTTTTTTGTTTGTTGTTGTTTGTCTGCAGATGATTTTCTGGATCAAAAACCAAAGATTTATTATCAGTGTGTGGTGATTGCAGACATTCACGTAGCTCCTACCTGTCGATAATATTCTTTAACTAAAGGCCTCCCCTGGTATTTTGGCTTGTCCTGATACCATCTCAGTCTGTTGTTGTAGTTAGTGTTGCTGCCTTTGTTATGACACTAACATATATAGCTGCTATGTGTTGTGAATGCAGTGGCCAAGATGTGAATGTAGTGAAATAAAATTGTTACATTGAGGAGTTATAAAATTTGAAATTTGGTCTCATTAGAAAAAAACCTGAAACATGATGCCATTAATTTTGGTAGATGTCTTCGTAAATTTTTGATGCTTTACTCGCACAGCAAGCAAGTGCTGGCTTAATTTATGTATACATAGCTGAGCTGGTCACAGCCAACTCCCTTAGGAAGGAAGCACTGATAAAGCCTTGTGTTCAGTTCTAACATGGTTAGCATCTGACCTCTTGACAAAGGACAGAAATAGAAAGTCCTTGTGATAGTATTACCCTAATGCTGGCTTCATCAATCATAATCTACCCTTTTATAATTTGGTTTAGAAAAAGGCTCTCCATGGATGTGAAGTGATAATGCTGCTCAGCCTTCAGCCCTGCCGAGTGCTAGTGCTGTTGGGACAAATGTAGAGCACAGGCTGTATGCACCCAGGCAAGGCACACAGGCCCTGTGCTTTTGCTCATATTGTTTCATGTCCTTTGAAAATTATTCATGTTTAGAAGACTATTTATAGTCGGTAACAGTTTGAATTTGAAGTACTTGGCTAATATACAAAGCAACGCCTTGCTTACAAAAGAACACTGGTGATGTCTACCTTACTCAACAAACAGTGAACATTCCAGACAATCCTTCTAATTTATAGTACGTCACTGACGAGGCAAGGATCCCTGTCCTCATTGAGGGAAGGATAGAGGGACAGAGGAAGGGAGGAAGGGGTGGGTGGAGGGAGGGAGGGGAGATGACTTAGAAAAGAGGTTGGTAGGTTCATTTGAAGGTGAGCTTGAGCAGAGGTCTGAGGTGAAGGAATGAGTCATTGGACTCCTAGAGAAAGATCTCTGCAAAAAGAGGGACATCTGGACCAAGTCCAGTGACAGATATGCTTGGTCAGGAGGCCAGTGGGCCAAGATGCAGGGTACAGTGGTGCATAGCAAAAGAGGACTGAGGAGCAATAGGACTTATCCTATGGTCTTGAAGGCTTCCTGAGCTCTGAGTACAGTGGAGTGAAGCCAGCACTGTTTTGAGCAGGAGTGTGATATGGTCTTACAGTCCAGGAACTTACCGCAGCAAGGAGAGGGAAGGGGGTGAGAAGCTGTTAACCTGTTCTGTGTACTCTAATGTTAGATCCTACAGTTCTCTGCAGTAGTGACTTCTACTGCTGACATTTTCTGTTTCTTCACTTTACAGGAGCAGGTAAATGGTTAGAACTACACTGCAGAGGCTGCTCACACATAGCAGGGACTTGGACGATTTCAGTTTGTTTAGCTAGGGTGAGGGGAAGGTTAGTGCTTGGGAGTAGGGATTCTGAACGCTAGGACAGGCTGAGGTCAGCATTTTTACCACAGTGGACTCTGGTCTGTTGAGAACATAGAACACTTCTTATCCTTGTACCTTCCAAGAGTGGTGTCTGGCATGGATAGATGTGCAGTAGTTTGGAACAGGTAGGGTCTAGAGCATTGTCTGTCTGTCTGTCTGCAAAGCATACTCTCTGATTGAGGATGTACACTATATTTTGAACAGCGAAGTGCTTGTTGGTAATAATCCTGTATTTTTGTATTGCACTTTCCATTTTGTATGTAAATTGATTTCATGAGTAACTTGGGCTGCTGCCACTGTGTTCTGACAAGAGGGTGTTTGTGAAGAGCATTTCACAGAAGAAAGGACAAGTGAGAAACTAAACATCTGACAGAGAATGGGTTCAACTCGGAAATATCCAAGATGGAGTGGCTCTCAGGCCAGTGAGAGAGGGACAGTAGGACACGGGGCCAGACCCAGGCTCTATGTATACCCCATGCCTCTCGTCCCAGAGTCATGATCTGTATCAGAATACCCTGAAAAACTCCAGATGGGGCAGAGTTTGAAAGGCTGGAGTGCGCAGGGGTATGCTGGCTAAGTTATTCACAGAGGAGCATGGTGAGGTTAGGCTCTAAGAGAAGACACAGGTCATGGTGACTTCTGAAGTCGTCTCCATTAATAGGTTACCATGCACTGGGGTTTGAGATAGAGGCCAAGGGTATTGTAGTGGGTCATTTGGAGAGCAGTGAAACCCAGGAAATCATCTTGGGTCATGGTATATCCAGCCACCAATCAAGCAATTTACGGTTATTTACTGAGTAATTTAACACACATTCCCCACCACAATCATTTAAAATAGCTTTGTTGAGCTGGGTATATAATCCCAGCACTCAGATTGCTGAGGCAGGAGGATCACTGAGCATTCAGAGCCAGCCTAGGTTCCATTGTGAGTTCAAAGCTGGCCTGGGCTACATAGGATGACCGTGTGTGTGTGTGTGTGTGTGTGTGTGTGTGTGTGTGTGTGTGTGTGTGTGTGTGTGTGTCCTTTCATCCAATTATGTTTATTTAAAACATATTGTATATAGTATAAAACATATGACATGCATATATATGTCCAAAACAATAATTGAGTAATTAAATTACAGTGACTAAAATTTTAATGCAATCATGGGAGAAAAAAAAGTCTAGCCTAAACATTACAGAAATTCAAATGTTCTTTTGATTATCTGCTTGAAAACTCATATTCAGAAAGTGTTTTATTTTACAGAAAGCAGATCCTTGATAGAGTAAAAGGGTGGAAGTTATTTTACTTAGTATAGAAGAAGTAGAAATTGTATTCCAGTGCATAAAAGAATTCACACAGTTAATTTTTGTTTTTCCTGAGTTTTAGAGAAGCTTTATCCCAAGTGCATTAGTGAAAGACTTCTCTCCCATCTAATGCCCCTGGGCAAATATAGGGATGAGATTTAGGTAGGTGCTATCCATCTGAAAGATGCCACTTTCCTTCCTATCTCTCTTCACTTCCTTCCTCTCACATCCCCAGGGGGGAGTTATGGATTGAAAATTGGGTTATCTAGGCTTAAAGCAATTGCCTCTGCCTTGAGATGTGCAAGGAGATGTTCAAGAAGCTATTAGGGCCATTACAACACTAATAGCTTAGTAATGGAGTATTTTTTCATATTTTCCAGTGTAAGCACTGTACTAAAATCTTATTTCAAAGGACAGAGTGGGTCTGTGCATGCAAACACAGCTCTGCAAGATAGATAGATAGATAAATAAATAAATAAATAAATAAATAAATAAATAAGCAAGCACAGCCATGTGTTCAGTAGCAGGTATGTACTGTTTGAAGTGCCATGAGCAGCCCTGAGGTGGACTTCTGCTCTGGATGAGGGGACAGTTAATATCCAGTTCCTAGACGTGCATTTGACTTTGAACTAGATTTAGCTTTGAAGTGTTCTAAACTTAGGGTTTCTTTTCCTTTTCCATAGTGATGGGCAAAGTAGTTAAATAATATCTGTCATTTTCACTCCTACCTCATTCAATTTTATAAATGAAAAGGCAAAGCTATCCAGAACATTCCACTGCCATTGTCAGTTGACTCATCATACAGCCTCTATTGTGTGGCCTAGACTGGAGCAAATAACAATACATAACAGATTTTGAGTCTAACTGAATATTACTATGAAAACTCTGAACTAATAAGGTTCAGAGCTGAGAAAAAATGAATTAATACCAAGCAAGATATTAAAATACAGAAATGGATACCTAGAAGCCTTAGAGAAATTTAATGAATTTTCCTTGCACCCGCAGGAAAAATCCAAAGCTTCTATGTTTTAGGTGAATTCTACCAAATTTTCAAGAGATAATGAGCTCAGTTCTTATACAAAGTGTCCCCAGAAACCATGGAAAGCCATTTTGGAGGGTAATAAGATTATAATTTCATCATTAATTAAAGGGGAAATTTAAAAAAACAACTACCAACTTTATATAAATGAAAAGATGACTAAGACGCTAAAAGTACTTGGTGCTGTTGCAAAGGACCGAGATCCAGGTCCCAGCACCACACAACCACCTGTAACTCCAGTCCTAGGAAGGAAATATGATCTTCTGGCATCAGAGGGCACTTACATGAACATGGGAGCATGGGAATATCTAGTTAACTCATCATGTACACACAGTTAAAAATACTGCACTCTGGAGGCAGAGGCAGGCAGATCTCCAAGTTCAAGGCCAGCTTGGTCTACAGAGTGGGTTCAGGACAAGCTGGACTACACAGAGAAAACTGCTTAATAAGATAAAATAAAAATAAATAAAAATGAAGTGAGCAGAGGATATAAATAGGGAAATTTTAGGATACCCAAGAGATCAATAAACATGTCTTTAAAATATCTGATTTGATAAAATATTTGGTTAGAAAACTACAAACTAAAGCAGTTATCATTTTCTATCTATTACAGTAGGCAGAATTAGAAACCCAAGTAACATCAAAATGGGGAGAGGTGACATATAGAGGCACCATGGATAACTAGAATGGGGACAGAACCACATTTTGAAGAGTGGCAAGCAGTGACCTTGAGAAGAGGAAATTGACACCATGAGTAAGGGATGAGGCTCAGTTCTATTGTGGGGTGAAACAGGCATAGCCGGTGTCCGGGGGATGTCTGTGCAGTATGGAGAGCAGTGGAGCAGCTGCACACAGCTGCCTTAGAGGTCTCAGAAGAAGTACAAGGGGCAAAATGAGACCCCAGGCCATGGCTGCAGAGCAAGCACAACAGAGGAGGCTTCACAGAGTTGGTGCCTGTGGCTGAAGAGCAAGTGATAGACAGGTACAGAGAGGAATAAACACATTTTGAAAACCCAAAGTTCAGGAAAGCCATTATTCTCTCTGTCCCTCATTATTGTATTAGCCATTGTATTCAATAGTGGCTTCATCCTAACAGAATAATAGTAAGCTTGTTAATCTTTCAGTGATAGCTCTAAGATTTATTTCACATGGTTTCTGTCCAGCAAATCACATGGTAAAAAAATTAATAACCAAAACTTTAAGTATTAATTCCACAGCTATTCTAAGTTCCTGGGAGGAAACTTGAATGTGACCACTCAATAGTGACCCTGCATGATAGTCAGCTTTTTTATCCTTCCATCCATTAGAAAGTTGACCATGACACTGAGCCGACAAAAACACACAACTATAACTGATAGAATCTACAAAAATTTAACTGGATCATTTTAGTTTTGTCTCATTGCCCATATTCTGGCCTTAATGATTGTTTTAATATCAGTCAAATAGAGTATTAAAATTCTGTTTAGTTTTAGTAAATAAATGCTGTTTTCACAAAATCTTAGTATTTACATTTCTAGATGAGAATTATATAGTGATTTTTACAAATGACATTCTTAAAAAAGCAAACAAGGAAAAGAATTGCACAGAATGAAGTATTAAGTATGGGAAAAGTTAAAAGTACTATTGAGTACAGTTTTGAGAGATTCCTTTGAAAGTTGTTTTTTTAATTATATGAATTTCAAAAACAGGCTACCACCTTAGAAACTAGGGCAAACATTCACACATTTACTGACAGTTGTGGTTTATGATATATAATCTTATACAAAGAGAATTCCCAAAGCTGAACACAAAACTTTCTTTCGGTGTGCATGGTTGCATCCTGCCTGCTGTGACTGGATCAGAAGAGAAGCAGCAGAGCATCCACGATAGTTTTTATTCTTGCCTGAACCAGAGTCCAGCCCACCTGTCTGGATGTTTCCAGGAAGCTCCTAGTGGTTTTTAAATAAGAACACATTATTCTAATTATCTCACAAATAAAAACATCACATAGCCTGTTTAAAGAAGTTACTCAGACACTTGCCTAACTTGTCCATTTTCAAACTCAGAACATCTCAGTGAATGAAACACAAAGGGCCTCTTCTCCACAACCCTTCCCAGAAACCCGTGCTCACTGACTCTTAACTTACTTTCTCCACTGACTAGCAAATCTCCCCAGTTGTCTGGTGCTTCCCAAAGTCTGTATCAGCTGAGTTGATTCCTGGCACTAAGAAAGTCTTCCTTTCTAGTCACCTTAGAGGCAAGGTGGAGGGATTCATTCAGGAAGATCATCAACCCATATTAAAGTTTCATATGTAATAGTTTAATTTTAAGTTAATATGTAAAAATTAGAAATGGAATTATTATAAAATGGCATTAAAATAGCTCTTGCAATAATTTTTCTTTTGAGCATGAGTGTGTTTTGTAAGAAATGTATTTAACATGAACATCTGAGTTGTATACAACGTAATGGAGAGATATTTTGTGAAGAGACATTTATTTAGCTCTGTGTCTTATTAAAGGTAGTCTTTTGCTACTTCTGGGGACTGAAGATCTAATACATACAAATCAAATAGGATGTGAAGGCATAATGTACTTATTTATACTGGATATTTCACAGTGAAAAAGTGTTATGGAGCCTTGATAAATTTGCAGCCTCATTATTCTTTGATTCATTTCAGGCCCTGGAAAGTGAATTTGTTTCTTGCCAACTCCATCAATGGATCGACCTCATATTTGGCTACAAACAGCGAGGACCAGAGGCAGTCCGTGCTCTGAACGTTTTCCACTACTTAACCTATGAAGGCTCCGTGAATCTGGACAGCATCACAGATCCTGTGCTTCGGGAGGTAGGGATCTTAAGCTGTTCCCATCTCCTGTAGCCTCTCTCAAACACAAATCTGACTTTACAACTCTTTCCGTGTAAATCTCCTTTCAGCTTCTTTACTACGCATAGGTTTCAGGCTTTTGACAAATGTAAAAAAAAAAAAAGAAAAAAGAAAAGAAAACAAAACCTGGAAATATATCAGAAACAAGCAGTGAGTCCAATATGTTGGGATTTTTAAAATTCAAACATTTTAATGAAGAACTGTAATTTAATTTTGCTTTCAGATCTTTACTAAAATGCAGTTAAGTATGTTATTAATGGATGAAGTTTAGATAAATATTTAACTATGAGTAATTCACTAAAATAACCATCAGCATAAGATTTTAAAAATGAGCAACTTTGCAACTTTCTCAAAGGACCATTTAAAGAGCTATACCAATGTAATGGATGCTATTCGTAGTACTTTATTATCATGTGTTCTCAGTCTGAATTGTCTATAGCTAACAGTTGTGGATTGTAAGAACTTGTAAGTGAAAACAACCTTATTAAACATTATTTAAATAACTTCCCATGCAGAAAATGACTCTGGCTAGGTGGTTAGAATAAAATGCAACAGCTGCTAGGTAGATGCTGCCACAAGGAGGCTGTATCCTGCCCTCCATCCTAACCAAATCTGCCATCTGCTGTATGTAAAACAAGCCATCCTGACACTGGAATGCTTTTCAGTTTTCATTTCAAAGGTAGGAAATGTGCAGATTTGGGAAATGAAGCTCTCTTTAAAAATCTTGTATCCATTTCTTACATATCCTATAAAATACCCTATTTGCATGACTCTAAACAAAGAAGAAATGGAAGAGTGACCACAGAATCAATGATCCCTTGGGAAACACATTTGAAGCATGTTATCAAAGGCCATGTTGCACAGTAGTGTAAGGGAATGGGTGCAGATAAAGGGTAAGTAGTCATTGGAGAACCTGAGTATTGTGAAGCTTTTTGGTGAAGTGAGAGATATCCTCCAGAGACCACTACACTTGCCAAATTTAGTGTCCTCAGTTGTATAAAAATTCCAAATATCTTATTGGTGGGAAGTAATTCTTATAACTATATTCCTTTGCCTAACACGGACCCATTTTATATATTTATATTTTTTTTTACAGACAAAGTTTATCTTCTTCAACTTTTCTTTTTCTTTTCTGTTCTGCAGACAGTGTCTCATTGAATAGACCATTCTGACCTGGAACTCAGAGAGATCAACCTGCCTATGTCTCCTGAGTGCTGGCGTCAAATGTGTTTACTCTCTCACCCAACCACAGCCAATACTTTCATAATCAGAAAAGAGAAAGTTGGAATAGTTCATCCTTACAATCAAGCCCACATCTAAATTGAACTTAATTTATAAACTTCATGAACATCTTTGGTCCTTTGGATATTTTATTGTGCTTTTTTCCCTCAATAACAAAGTTCTATATTTAAAAGGTAAATTTCAGGCTGGTTATGTTGGACAAAATACAAATTTGAGCATATTGAATAGGAGGAAAAGCACAGGATATCATTCAGATTGTGATATGAAAAGAGCAGGGTTTTTTTTTAAATTTGAATGTCAGTTGAAAAAGAGACAAATAGGTCAGAAAAAAAAGACACCAGAATTAGAATTGAGACATTCAGTCCATGATTAGAGTGCATATTTGAACCTGACTGAAGGTGTCTGCTTCTTCAGCCATCACACCATTATTCTGGACAGTGGCAAAGCCAATTAGTTGTTCACAAGCCTTACTCAGAATGTGTGCTCTTTGCTGATTTGCTGGATGAAAACCAGTCCAGCACATGTTTGCTTATTATGTTGATGCTCTGAACAGAATCTGTTACATTATGGATTTTTATTACCCAAGTAATTCAGACTGTCGAGTGCTTGGCAACATGTCTTTGTTTAGGACATGGTTCCTTTGAGCATCTCATTCTGAGGAAACATGCTGGATGCTAGTCTCTGCCATCCTCGGACTCAAACTAGGATGTGCATCTTGTCATCCTGAAACCCTTGCCCAGGGTCTGAGTTGTCATCTTTTAGAGCTGTGAGGAAGACCAGTCGGGCAACACACCTCCTCCCTCCAGACAGCACAGGCCCCGACACAAGTCAGCAGAGGTGTTTGCACTGGTTTTGAAGATCTCCATCAACTCAGAATTGCTGAGGAAGCTGCTTCATCTCCTTGAGGGCAACAAGAACCACTAGTGTGGTGAAAACAACAGATTGGGGGCTTTTAAGGAATATGAATTAACTTTTTTCTCTCCTATTCCTCACCATCATTCCCTTTCATACATTCCCATAAATGTCAATAAATAAATTAGAATAAAACATGTTTTCACAAAAAGTGTGTACTAACATGTAAGAGCTTGAACAGTGCTCTCAAAAGGCAAAGAACCACTCCAGAGCTACAAGCCATCTGAAAACAGGCGGGGTGCAGAATCTCACTCACTATCTCAGTTACCCCATTTCGGGAAACTCAGCCTCCATGGTCAGAAGACACACACTGTAGACAGTGAAACTAAGGTTTGGAGATCACTTATGCCCCTCCCTGACATTATCACCTGGTTTCAAAGCATCTCTATTGGAACCCTATAGACCTGCCCAACTAGACCCTGGCTTGAGAGAGATGCTTTCAGTCTGAAACACTGAACACAGACTCCTAAAAACAAAACAAAACAAAACAAACAGACACACACAAAAAAAAAAAAAAAAAAAACCAGAGCTCAAAAGTTTACTCATTCATGATATCTCTCATTTTATTACAATGATTATATTGGTATTTTTTAATGCAAAGATCATTAATATATAAAACCACAGGAGGGTTGTTTTTTTGTTGTTTGTTTTATAATGCCAATTGCCTGGCTGGTTAAAATATTTTTTTAATGCTCAGCATCACCATAAAATACTAACATGTCTCTTTTGTTTAAAAATTCTATGATCTGCCTAGAATTTTGAGCTTTGAAGTTAGTACTATACTTTGAGAAATAGCTTAAGGTTATTGACTCATTCCTCCCTGAGAGGTGAAGTCATGAACCAGCACTAACCACAGCAATTATGGCATTAAAATGTCAAGAAATTAGAGGTCAGAATAACAGATAATTTTCTTCTCTGTGTCAGATTAAAAATTGGCATTCTTTGACAGTTTAGGATCTCTGGCAGAGAAAATGATGACAGCTTAACTTATTTTATACTTGTAAAGCAGTAATTGATAGTAAACTTTATCTTGACAGCTTCTGGGCAGAAACATGACAGCGCAATTCTGGTACAAAGCTCCTTAATATGTAAACACTAGGTCTGCTGGAGAGTAGAGATTTATTTAAACTGTCTTAAGTCTTGTCTTACATCATTATCTCCGGGGCTCTTTTCTAGTGATGGCTCAACTATTTGGGCAGTGGTTTTGACGTGTGATAATGATGGAATATTCTTTCTTTTTCTTTCGCCATATCAATAAAAACTACCATTTTCTTCATATTTGTACCTACCAAGTGACCTCCTGAGACAATGGCTGTGGTCAGTGGCCACCGAGTGCTGCAGCTTCCTTCCTCCCTGCTCCTCAAGTGTGGTCAGAGTCCTGCAGAGTCACAGCACCTGGGAGCTTGTTAGAACTTCTGGCTAGAAAGTTAAGCTTCCCTAACATGCCTCAGGAGAACATCCAGAAAGGTCCATAAGAGACTTGATGTTAGAGATTCAGTTTTCTAAACATAGTCATGAAGTGACGCGCGCGCGCGCGCGCGTGTGTGTGTGTGTGTGTGTGTGTGTGTGTGTGTGTGTGTGTGTTTAGTATGTAGTATTTATGTGTTTGTGCTTTGGTACCACACTGTGCATGTGCATATGGAGGTCACAAAACAGTTCTTCCACCGTATGAGTCCTAGAGATTGTACTCAGGATTTTAGGCTTAGTGACTGAAAGTGTCTTTACCCCCTGAGCCTTTTCACTAGCCCAGGAAGATGAAGTTGGGGGTTTGTTCTACTAGAACTGTTTCCTATACATGTAGAAAAAAAATAGAGACTAGTATAATGAAGGTCACTCAGTTTCATCTCCTTGCGTCTGCTCCTCCAGCCCTGAATCCTCCACTATTTCAAACATACATTTCATGCCCATATAGCTATTTTAGCAACATCCACTGTGTCTTTCTTTCCTGTCCTATGGATATAAGAATACAAAGAATAATACTCTATCTTATTCTAATATTTCTGTCCTTTATTATTTATAGCTATAATTTTAAATGTCAATAGTTTAATTTAGTTAAAATGCATTTGAATTGTTATGTTTCTGCATAAGTTTGTATATGCACCACATGCATGCAGTGCTCATGGAGGCCAGCAAAGGACATAAGAGTCCCCCAGAACTGAAATTACAAGCAGTTATGAGTTTCCATATGAGTGCTGGGAACAAACCCAGGTTCTCTGCAGTACTAGACAGTGCTTTTAGCTGCTAGACATCTTTCCATTCACTCAATGTCATTAGTTTTTTAAATTTTTTTAAATATTTATTCATTTATTTATTTATTTTATGTGAATTGGTGTTTTGCCTGCATGTATAACTGTGTAAGGGTGTCAGATCTTGGAATTACAGACAGTTGTTAGCTGCCATGTGGATGCCGGAAATTGAACTCAGGCCCTCCGAAAGAACAGTCAGTGCTCTTAACTGCTGAGCCGTCTCTCCAGCCCCTCAATGTCTTTAGTTTTAAGAAGTAAGTTAGCATAAGTACGGTACTGGTGATGAAGCTGTACCTGTGCAACATGAGAAAAAAGTGGAGTCAGTATCCTGACAGAAGCTCCCACCAAACAAATGACTGAGAGTGCTAAGTTCTAAGCTGACATAAAATTTGTCATCATACCTATTACCCACCTCACCAAAAAGAAAAATGATTTGAGTGACTACCCTGTGACAAGAAGGAGTAGACACATAAGCCTGCCAAATAGTGTGATGTAGCTGGTACCTATGGGGCATGCAGTGTTAATATATTTACAGATATACACAACAATTTTGCATTTTAAAATATTCAATACATTTTAATATTATCAGCAGTCACCCAAATAAAATGTGCTATTTTTCCATCTAGCTGTCTTTACTTAGGCAGGCTCTGCTTTGATCTCTCTTTTGATCTGCCACGGGTAACAGAGCTGCTCTCTGTGTGTGCTATGAGGAGGGCATGCCCACAGGAGGTAGGCTACATCACTTCAATTTCACTTCATTTTCTTGCTGAAATGTTCCTTGCTACTACAGAGCACTAACATGATAGGGCTGTCAAGAACCAGCAAGACAGATGTGTCTGTATCCAAAACAGCTGCTGCTGACTTTCCCAGAGAGATGAGCTCACAAAGTTCATAAGGGGAAAAAAAATCAATGCACTTTTCATTTATTGATGATGTAAATGAAAAGACAGTGGCAGCACCGATGGCCCTACCTTCTTTGCTCACCATCCTCTGTGTGTTCAGCCCTTCCCTCTCTGTACTCCTGATGTCTTGCGTTAATAGGACCAGGGGCATAAACAAGAGACATTGCCTTAATCCTCTTGGTTAAGTGTTTGTGGGTTCAGTCCTGTTTGTGAGCCATGAGTGAGCTACCTCAGTGGGCTGCAGTATGCATGAGCCATGAGGCTTCATTATGTTCATGGGCCCTTCATTATCTTCATACAGGTTCATTGGGGTCCCTCTTCTAAACAGCTTTTCAGAGAAATGATTACAATAAATGAACAAAAAGATAGCTGGTGACAATCTCCTAAGCTTCCTTAAATAAATCTCTTAACAAGTTTGAAATCCAAATTAGAGGCAAATAATACTTTCACATTTTGATTAGAGAAACACAAATAGACATAAGGCATTCTTTAGAGTTTGGGTGGGAAGAAGAAAACATTATGACTCCAAATCCCTGTGTTTCATATCTGAGGTTCACGTACAGATTTGGTTAATGAACTTTGAATGTAGAAATTAGCATCAAAGAAATTGATGGCACACATTGAATAGTGCTTAGCTAATCTGTAATTTGGATTTCTCTTTTCTCATTGAATCTGTAAGGTGTCCTCAGCCAGTCAGTAAGAAAGAAGATCTCTCCCATGAAAACATGAGGTACAGCAGGTCAGCCTCAGGTGTCTTTCTTTCAGTTAGATTTCCCCCTTTGTGTTATTTTCATTATATGCTATTGAGAAATGATAATTGTTGATTTTCAGAAATCAAAAGCAAAGGTTTTCATAGTTCCACATTCAGAACCGTGAAGATGACAGCTGCTGTTTGTAAAAGAAATGTCTGGAAGGCACTTCTTCATCTACCATCAGCATAGAGTTTATTGATGTTCCTCTTTTATAAGAATGGCTATCGCTCAGTCATTTGAGTTAGATATTCAGGACTCATGTGAAGTTTCAGACCCATTGATAATGGCCCAATTTAAAGTTGTTTGAAGACTCAATGTAGTCTTTCTAAATGATTGTTTTTTATTTATGTCAAAACCAGAGGACATTTTATTCTGTCGAATTAATACTGTAGTATTTTGAATATGAGTTTAGCTTGATAACAAGACGTTCTTTATTTTGGAATATTGATATCACTACCTGGTAAATTTGTGTCACTTTATTCTGCACACCAAGCCACACCTTTTTTTAGTAACTCTCTGCTGTGATTGGACATTCCACTTGCATATCTCCCCCCCACACTGCTTCCTACAACCCCCTGCCCATAGCCCCACCCCTTTCTCTGTCACCTGAGTAGAGCAGCAGAGAAGGCTTTTTACAGAAAGCTGTTCAGTGAGGGCAGGTTTGAAAGGGATATTGCCCTGGATGCTCTGGGTTTTGCCCTTGGGGGCTCACTTCTCTGTTTATGAAGGAAGAATGCTAAAGTGAGCAAAGAACCCCAAACACGAAAGCCTCCTCAGGACAGCATCTCTTTGTGGACACTGGAACCAGACTGCAGGGACCCCTGCACTCCCAGGGAGCTCATACCAAGGCCCTCTCTACGGTCTTCCTCAAAAAATGGCGCTTGGTGGAGAACAGGTTTCCTTTAGTCTGTCCCATCCTGACTAGCAAAGGTAAGCAGCATGTCTCATAGGCCACACCTTCATGCCAGTCTCTGAGGATTCTCAGCACATTACCTGAAACTTCTGCCACATGCTGCCTGGATGAACCTTGCAGACATTGTACTAAATAAAATAATTTGGTCACAAAGCAAAGCAAGACAAAACCAAAAACAACAGACACCCCTCACCACCTCCACCCCTCACCTCCACATCTAAATACAAATACTGCACTTAGAAGAGAGGTCTGCAGCAGCCACTGTCACAGAAGAGGAAGCAGAATGATGGTTAGCAGAGACTAAAAGAGAGGGAAGGTAGGCAGTTCTGTTTACTGTATATAGACATTTCATTTTACAAGATCTAAGGACCTGTGACGATTATGTGTCTTGAGCACTGCACAACTATATGTAAAATGGCTAAAATAATAAACCATGTGCTTCTAAAATTGTCTTAAGAGACAGTAGAGTTTAATTAAGGTCCTTGTTACAGGGGTGTGGGCAGGATGCAGAGGTTCAGGAACAGAAAGCAAAACACTTAAAAGGCTAACACACTCAGACCTCAGGTAAGAGGGGAAAGTGCTGAAAGAAAGATAGCAAGAGCTGTGTTTTCCTGCATAAACTGTGATCTGAACAGAAGAGTCCAGCCTAGCCACACGTAAACCAAGACCTGGCAAGGAGAACCACACAAGAAATCCCGCAGCCTCCTGTCCCCTGTGCTAAGCTGGGCTCTCCACTGAATCAGAGGAAAGGCCAAGATCAAGGAGTGTAGTGATGAGGTTTGTGGAGGCCCATGGATCAGAGCCAAAGATCAGCTACATTAAAAACCCATGCCTTGTTCCTTGGACTTGAGTACATGTACACCTCAAGTACAGATTCAGAGAGAACTTGCCATCAATAAAACTAGACTAAGTATAAAAAAGAAAATATTCTAGATGGGAGATTTTTCTGTCAGGATAGATACCTGCTAAGTCACTTAGGAAGCATTACAGTTGACTACTCCAAGGAGATGGAATTTTAGAGAGTAAGTCTTCTCTTCACACTCGAAGACAAAGGCAGGTAAACGCTCGATGCTTCTGCCAGGCTGGGATAGCAGGCCTTCCAAGCCAGAGCGAGGAAGTTCTCTTCTCTTAGCTGCAGTTAGCAAATAGTTGCGTGCATATTTAGTAATTTTGCCAGAATAAGATTTTTGCTCTTAATGTAGGTGGTTATTAAATCAATAATAAAAACATTTGTATTTCTGTTTGTGGTTTCTCTGAGGAACTAGAAACAGTTGACTATAAAACAGCGCTTTAATTTTTTATATAGTGTAATGTTTAAAAGCAAGAAATGATAGAGTGCATATATTATTTTCTTGATTTACTCTGTTCTTGGCTTTCCAGCATTAAAAAGTAATGCTTTATATGATTTTGTTTTTATCACAACAATAAACCAGAAGCAAAGCTTATCAGTTAAAAAAAGCTTATCAGTTAAAACCCACCACGAAGTCACCTTTCTTTAGATCATTCTCAAAGTTGCATTGTTGTCTAATGTTTTATGTGATATCGGCAGAATTACAGGTATAACAGAAAGATGATACAGTTATTATACTTGCCATGTGGTGTGTGTGTGTGTGTGTGTGTGTGTGTGTGTGTGTGTGGTCATAGAATCAACAGCAGCTCTTAAGTGTTAAAATCACTGTAACAATGAGATAAGGGCAGAACTAGGTAAAATTGTGTTATCAAACAATCATTTTTATTTTTATTTTTTCTTGAATTTTTTTGAAAACTGAATAGAGTTGGTGACCCTAAAACAGCCACATTGGAAAGTCTGTTTCTAGCATAGATGATAACCCCCTGTCAATTAACCTTCCTCAAGGCTGTGTACGGTTTCACCTCAAGGTGACTCACACCTCCAGCAGCTCACTTGCAATTAGGGTAGAATTGCATATAAATGCGAGGGGGGCTAGATACTTAGGTGTTGATCTCATGACCTTCCCCACCCCTGTTCTTCCATCAGAGAATGTCAACAGTTCATATCAGAGGCATCTGCTAGTGGGAACAGTTGGTTTATTGAAGAGCTTTGATAGGAGCTTTTTTGACTTCAACCAGGTTGACCACAGAGGAAAAGGAGGAAGAAGGGCAGAGAATGGGGAAGGAAAAACTAGTTTTAAAGAGTCTATGGAAGACAAAGTATATCCAAATTAAATTTATCTACATTATGGACAGAACAGGGTTAACTTGTTTTTATCTATTGCACAGCAAAGGACTGCCAGAAGTCTCCTATATTTTGACTTTAACCTTATTTATGAATGATAAGTCACCTTAAGGCTTCCCTCTGGACAGGCGCTTGTGCAACACACAGGCACATATAACCCACTTGTGTATCTCCTTTTCTGAGGATGTACTGCTAGATTGTTCGCAGAGGAAGAGCTTTCTTAGAAGGTGTCTTACAGTTTCTATTGCTGTGAAGAGACACCATGATCAAGGCAACTGTTATGAAGGAAAACATTTAATTGGGGTAGAATGATAGTTTTAGCGTTTTAGTTCATTATCATCCTGGCAGGGTGAATGGAGGCTGTGAGCTTGGTGGTATGCAGACACACACGGGGCAGGCTGCACTTTGATCAGAAGGCAACAGGAAATGGTCTGCGGCACTGGGCAGTATCTTGAGCATAGGAGACCTCAAACCCACCCCCACCATGACACACTTCTCCCACAAGGCCACACCTCCTAATAGTGTCACGACCTATGAGATTATGGAGGCCAGTTTTATTCAAACTGCCATAGAAAGAGAGGCAGAGAGGAAAAAAAACACTTAAGCAGGTCAGGGGAAGGCAGTGTGCTGCCCTATAGCTGCTATACAAGGGTCCTCTGTGCATGTGTGTAGGGTGTCTTGTTAACTCATGAGTTGCAAAAGGTGCTTCTACTTGTGACCTAGAGGCATTTTCTGGCACCTTCAGCCTCCAAAGGGGTACAGACAATTTAGAGAGAGCCTTTGAAAACCAGTACAAAGAAAGCAGGCTTGATTTAAGATGTGACTAACTGTAATTTGATTGGTTAGAGCCAGAGTGCTTTACTGCTAAAAGCCTAACAAGACAGAGGAAAATGAGGACAATAGAGAGAGTGGTCTTCCTGGCTCCTTTTCCTACTTGGAGCTTTATATTACAACTAAGTAGATAAAACCAGAGGTCATCTTTGCTTGAAATGCAACAGTCACCTGCTGCCATCTTATTTATTTCTCCAACCATGGATAGCATATAGCACATTTCTATGTCCTTGCTTGCCTGTCCTTGCAGAATCATAAATGCTTGGATCTTCATGAGAAGTTGAGCACACCTTAAGTTCATGACAGACCCTTGAGAGGCTGACCTATGCTAAGAATTTAATGACTGACCAGTGAATATTCTGCAAAGTAATAACAAAAATAGTTCAGAATCACTGTAGAACAGCTGTAAGGTTTTAAAAAACCAACTTGAGCTTTTATTTCTATCTGAAGAGTTCACAGTAGAAAACTAAAGTGCTCTTCCTTCTGTAATCAGTTGTTGAGATAGCAAGCTCTGGCATATAGTAGTTATAGTCCATAAATGCCCTAGAGACCTCACAAATCCAAATGGCTTCTTCATTTATAACAGTGATTATTACATTCTAGATTCACAGACATAAGTACACAAGTCAACATCACAATTTGTAACACAACTGGACATTCTGCCCATGGCAGCCTCCCCAATTCAGAATGCACATCCACTGGTAATGCTGCCTATCACCATATTAAAATGTTCCTCTAGTGGTACCTGCCTACCTCCATCAAAAATGTGCAACATTTTCCTGAGCTATTTCTAAATAGTTAGAACTATTTCTAAAACCTGAAGCTACTAACAACCCCGGTATCCACTAACAGGGAGATATCTAAGTTGTGCTAAACTGATAATGGGACACTGCTCAGCATAAAAATGAATGGTGATAGATACAAGAATGGATGTCACAAACATTATGTTGTTCCGCAAAAGGCACACAAGTAAAATGTTTGCCTTATGGTTAGTTTTCTAGAAATTCCAGAAAAGATTGATGAGTATGGAAATAGTGATTAATTTGATGGGGTGTAGATCAGGACAGTTGACTAAAGAGTGGTCTAAAGTTGCCCATACCACATGTTCACATTCCTGTAGCCATCACAAAGACAGAGATATGGAAAGTTTCAAGTTTCTATTTCTAAGTCTTATGTCTTAATAAAGAGAACTGTGTGTTTGCTTTGTCTCGCATGAACCTTAAATGCAAACTTGTGTAAGAGTGCTGACAACTCAAAGATCTGGGTCAGCAAAATGGCTCACCAAGTAAAGGTGCAAGCCACTGAGCCGGATGCCCAGGTTCCACACGGTGGAAAGAAAGACTATCTCAGATTACCCTCTGACCTCGGCGTGTATGTCATTGTAAATGTGGCCAACACATCTCTGTACATACAAAGTAGTTAAAATAATTTAAAAGCTTTCTAAGACTAAGCCAACCCATGTTTTTATGTCACCCACCAAGGACTCTGTGTAAGTGTTACAGCTCTGAGGGGAAAAGTTTCCCCAAAGCAAGCGTTGCAGCTTTGAAGGGAAAGGTATTCTGTCAGGAGCCAAGTAAGACAACAAAGTCACACCACAGAACAAACACAAAAGATTTATTTGGAAACACAGAGGGTAGCTCCCTCTGCTTGGGGAGAAGCAGCAAAGAACTGTCAGAGAAGCAGGCTTATGTAGGATTCCTGGAGGGTAGAGTTTTCCAGGGTAGGGATTGGTGGGAATTTGAGTTCAGTGACTGGTGAGTTGTCAAGTCCTGAGTTTGGGTTTTTTATTCTGTAGGATGGAGTTTGGCCACCTGTGTCTGGAGGGGCTGGGTCTGTTCTGTAGGTGGAGCATGGTGGTTGGAGGTCCTCTGATGGGGCCTGTGCCTCAAGGGGCTCATACCCTCTGAACGTTGAAACTGTAGAACACAAAAAGCTTGGCAATCACACTTTTATTTTTCTGAGAAATCTTAAAAGCTGCACCTGTTACCTGTGTGGACTGTTTTATACATGAATTGTTACTAGAATTTCTTGACTCTCAGGTGTACCTTTTTTAATAGTGGAAAGCATCATAGTGAAAGAAATTGAGTTGGCAGCTCTAATACTGGGTAACTTCTTAGTAGAGGAAGTTGGGTTGACAGACACATTGCAGAGTTCAGTCTTATGCCTTGCTCATTTATACTCCTGAGCATTCAGATGACTAGATTAAGAGAGCATTCACAAAGACCAGCAAATACAATAACCAGGCAAGGATGAAGCAAGTGAAAAATCAGTCTGAGCTTGTCTTCACCACAGTCTTCCGTACTGTGTGCATTCATGTGCATTTCTGATTTCCTTCCGTGGCTGCAGACTTCCTGAGGGCAGTGTTGACTAAGCATTCATATGTTTGTCATCCTAATTGCTGTCGTGGCTCTGAACTGTTGTAAGTAATGGACTGTAATGTTTTCTCCACCTAAGTGTTCATGTGCTTTTTATTTTCTGGACCACCTTCCAGCTTGGCCTGGATAGCTGCTAATGCCCCACTTTTGTAGTCAGCAAATTTGGAAGACTGAGCCACAGTCCTCACCTGCAGAGAGTCAAACTGAGCAAACAGACAGACACATAGTCAAGTGTTCAGTTCCGTAATAGAGGGAGGTACTGTGCTCTGAGAGTAGGGGGGAAGCTGGTGATGTTGTGTAGAGTCCCAGCCCAAGGACAGCATCAGTAGATGACTTCCTCATGAATGTGAAGGATCTCTCAGGACAGCCATTTAATCAAGTTCTTAAGCTGTGTTATAGGCCCTACATCACAGCAGCCTGCTCTCCTTTCCCAGTATCAGTCTATCTGCTCAATAAGGAGACACCAATGCCTTCCCTAAAGGGGATAGAGAGAACAGGTGCTGAGGGGTAGAAAGGAGAGGCAGCAGGCTCCCCTGGCTAGTGTCTGGTTATGACCAGAAGTGGGATCATGCTTTTCTGACATGAATAAGGGCTGAAATTTTCTAATTCAGAAGACATAGACTGCTTGGACGGCAGGAACACTGGATACCTAGCAGATAAAGACTAGAATATAGTCCTTTAGTGCACAAAACCATCTGGTACAAATCACAAGGAAGAAAGCACAATCCCAAAAGAGAAATGCGGAATTTGAATGCTCTGCCTCAGTCCAGAGTGATCACCAAAGAGCTTTAAACAAGAAATTTCTGGAAATGACACCAATACCCTAACATTTTCTGGTATAATTTTAATACTTCTGTTTGTGAAACAAAGGTTAAGTAAGTAGGAGATGCTGGCTGACTCTTCATTCACTGATTATTTAGGGCTCCCTAAGTACAGGGCAGTGGCTGAAGATCAGAAGTGTTTGACTTCAGTCTCATCTATTTGCCCCCATGATATCGTTTTTCTTGGAGGAGTAAAAGTGCAGACCACAGTGTCTATTGCTAGACAGACTTTAGTTGATGTTTGGCATTTGCTGGCCAGGACAGCTTTAATAGTTAAATTAGTACTTTACTCCACAAATAATTCTCAGGAGTTATTGTAATAATGTGAAGCCAACTAGAAATGGTCTCTTCTCCCCCTTTTATAACCATAAATCTTGCAATGAGGAGACACAGTGTGGTGGTACCTACATGAATACAATTAACTGAATAGTCACACTTTGCATTTGAAGGGACATCATGAAAATAAATGTTACATTAAAACTGGACAGCACTTAAGGAGATTTAATAATTCATCCCATTGTCACTGCAAATAAATGAACCAAAACCCCTTTTATGCAGTTGTTAAAATATAGTGGATAATGATCCAGTCATGTTTAATATTGCTAATAAATTTGAAAGTTCACATTTTCACTGATAAACATTTTCTTGAAATGCAGTGTAGGAAGATAGATGGTTAAATTTAAGTACTTTATAAATGAGAATTGTAGATAGTTATGCAATTAGTAGCAGTGTTGTGTCAAGAGCCATATACCAGCTTACCTGCATGCCTTCCAGTGCTTAGCAGAGGGTTTCGTATTTCACTTTTATGTGCACCAAATTGCACATGATTGTAGGGGAAAACTAGCATGGTGACGGAGTAATGGTGGTAGTAAATACTGTATTTTTCCTTGTTGACTTAAATTACACATTTACAATATCTCAGAAAAAATCTTATTAATCTAATTTAATATGTTGAAATATTTTAACCTATAAAATTTATGTATAGGAGAAATGCTTAAGTCTCTAAACTCACAGTTGCACATATACAGACCCCTGGGCTTGTATATGCATGCAGTGTTACAGTGTATGATCCAAATAGTTTGAAGTAGAAAGTACTTTTATTAAAGAGGAGCCATACAGTTTTATTATTGATATCTACATAGTCTTTAATAAAAATACTGTATATAGCTCAAGATACCATGGGGGAGGCTGAGAGGAATTAATTCATGCCTTATAAATAATATCCCCAGAATCTGCCTTAAAGCACCATTTCAATATGATGTGGTTTTGTATTGACATCTTTGCTTCATTTGTTTGCAACACCAAAGCCTTAGTGCTCTCACTTTGGGTTAGACTCTGTGTTGACTGGAATGCATGATTTTCTGAATTTTATGACAGTGGTAGACATTATGTCTCATTCTCTTTTTCTATGAAGATTCCAGAAGCTTATTTCATTAGAGACCCCCATACGTTCCTCCTTACAAAGGACTTTATTAAGGTACCAATGTTGTATTTAGTGTTAAAGGTGTTTTTTGGTCTTTAACTGCATGCATGGATGCACAGATTAGCATTTCCACATTTAACCCCAGCTTCTGGTGATGAGAACAGTGCTGTGCTTAACTGAAGCATGATTAGAAGAAGTGAAGCTTGTCCCCCAAAATACTAACACTCGGAGGATTCTGCACCTTAAGGAAAGAGCACTCATGGAACTTTCTAGACTTCTTTTATGGCTGACTTGAGCTACACTTGCATTGTCACGCGTATGTTGACCCTTCTTTTGACACATATTGATTATGACAGTCACCCTCCTTGCCCTACAGGCCATGGAAGCACAGATACAGAATTTTGGACAGACGCCATCTCAGTTGCTCATTGAGCCACATCCGCCTCGGAGCTCAGCCATGCACCTGGTAAGGCATCAGCCTGTGGAGAGATTTTTCTCCCTCCTTTGTACCCAGGGAGAAAGCAAATAAAATGGTATTTCAGTAATATTTTCAGAGGCTTCTCCATTTATCTGTTCACTCTGAAGCTCAAGGGTATACTAGAAGGAAGAGAGATTTCCATTCTTCAGTCCTGCTTATTAACTGAGCCCAGTCTTGGGCTCTCAAAAGCAGCATCTACTTCTCCATAAGCCTATTAGAGTACACACAGGCACATACACACTGGCCCCAAATTAAATTAGATCTGTAAATTACCACACAGTATAAATACAAGCCAGTAGAAGAGTGGCTTATTTTAAGAAAAGTGAATGATTCTAAAGGCAATTTGTGGCTCCTGCCAAGAGGCTGTGGAACAAAACAGGCTGGTTACAAGGAAGGGCTCCAAAGTCAGATATTAACCAAACACCATTTCTGCCACTAACTAGTGACTGTGGCTGAGTACTTAACATCTGTGTGCTGACATTTCAGCATCTGAAGCACAGGGGTAACATCCCTGCACTGACAATCTGAACCTGCCTCTGGCCTGCTTCTGAATCTCTCTTAGGCAAGCCTCTGCTATGTAAGCCTCCATTTGATGCTGCCTGGACTCATCAAGAGCTGATCATGTTAGACCCTTTGTCCTATTTTGCAAGGAAAACATTATAGTCTTTATGTTTTATTCTAAAATTTAAAGGTTCAGTCTCATAACACAGCAATCCCTTTTCGGTTTATTGGCAAATAGCAAACATTCCCCCTTTTATTTAGTTCAGTAAAAGCAAAAAACTTGATAAGGCACTTAGTATTTTTTTAAACTATGATCTTTGACCTTTTTTTTTTAAAAAAAAAAAAGTACAAATGTTTCAAGACAGAAACATTTGCAAATGAATTCTCAAATGATCTATGTGTATCCACCATCTTGGAGACAAGCTAGCTCTTCAGTGGGGTGAAGAGCTCTGAGGAACGACTGCAGTGGGTATGTCAGCAAGCCTATAAGCCAGTATTTCTCTGATGAAAGGAATGTTTATCCCCTACATTTACTTAATTTATTTTTGAACACTCCATGTGTCACATGACTTAACAGTGAGGCACAGCATCAGGTGTGTTCTCCATACTACCAAGAAGCAGCTGGGGAAACAGCTACACTCTTGCTTTAAACTTTCTCTCCACAGCACCCATTCACATTCACATCGTCTCAGTCCAGTAGGCTCAGTGGACTGAGACTTCAATTGCATTTAGTCATTCCATGCAACAAAACAGAAAGATTTGCATGGAACATATGTTGTTCCCAGATGACTCTCAGCCATGGTATAGACCAAGGCTGTAGTCCTAGAGGGCCAAGCTCCACACTGCCTGAAAGAGTTTCTTATACCTGTTGTTTGAAATGGTTTCATGGGAGAGTTTTATCTCATATTGCTTTTCTCTACTTATGATGATGATGATGATGATGATGATCCTGGGGAAATGCCCAGTTAGAACTCATTATCTTCCTACAAGGAATTATTAGATGCAAAATTGGCATAGAACTGTTAAAAGAAAATGAGCTTTCTAAGCACAAGCTCCATAGAGAAAATCTTTAAACATGTATGAAAGCCAAGTAGCAATTATTTCCAGCACTCTTATTTTATGTTTTTGTGTAATAGAATTTATAATGCTCTGTAGTGCTTATAGTATCTGCTATCACATGATATGCTAGATGTTTAAGAAGAAAAGCTCAAAAAAAAATTTAAAGGATTGGCCCGCAGTAAAAATGAACATATAGGAGAAAGAAGGCATAAGCCCTAAACAGTAGATACCCACAGAGCCCAGATATGTGAAGACATTGGCCAGAGCACCAGGCTACTCTGCAGGTGGTTGTGTTTTAATCATTTATACTGTGGCCATAGGTTAGCCCAATAAAGATGACAGTTACCATCTAAATCACTTTATATTTTATGCTAATAACATCAGCCTCTGATTGACTAATTTTCCATTTTTTAACTTCCCTGAAAAATTATGTTGCACCTTGTCTGTGAGCTGACTGCATGACAAACTGGCCATATGCAAAATGAGGCTCAGTCTTAGCAACAGAGTGACTAAGTGACGTAAGAGGTCCTGCTCCCTTTCCTCTGTGCCTTCTTCAGGTGAAGCTGCCTTATCTGAGTGCCCTGGCCAGAGAGACAGTTCAAAAGGCTTAGAGGTCCTGCCTGTGCTCATGCTAATCTGTCTGTCTGCACCTCCTAGCCCCAGACCTTCAACTAACTGAGTTATTCTTTCTGTTTCCTTGTCTCTCCCCTTTCTACTCAACAGTGTTTCCTTCCACAGAGCCCACTCATGTTTAAAGATCAGATGCAGCAGGATGTGATAATGGTGCTGAAGTTTCCTTCCAACTCTCCTGTGACCCATGTGGCCGCCAACACCCTGCCCCACCTGACTATCCCTGCAGTGGTGACAGTGACCTGTAGCCGACTGTTTGCTGTGAACAGGTGGCACAACACAGTAGGTACGTGGGCCTCAACACTCAACACAGAGCTAAGGTAGGAAGGTGGTAGGAGCGGAACAGAGAGCTGCCAGGCCGAGGTGGCAGCTCATGTTGTCCCCTCCTGCAGCCCTGTGCTAGGGCCTAGGTTTGGCTACCTTCTATCTCTGTGCCCCAACAAGCTTCTAAATAGAGCAAGTTTGTCTGGATTTTGTAGGCAGTAACTTCAAAACATCCTCCTTCAGTGTCATTAGTTTATTTAGCAAATATTTCAATGCCCATTATGTGCCAAATAGTTCTAGGCTTTAAATTTTAGCAGGAAACAAGACAAGTATCTCTATCTTTGTGGAGCTTGGTCTGTGAGAAAATGAAAACACTGAAATTGTCCAATGATTTTACATGTGTTTCCTTCACATTCATCTGTGGGAGCCCCAGCCAGCACATCTTGAAGTGATATAATGTCATCACAAACATTTAGATGTACTGATCCTCATTTAACCAGGGCAAACAGGGATGTGACCAAATGATTGAGTTGGCTCGTTCACCACTTACGGTTTCCTGCAAAGCCTCGGGACTTCCACTGTCTCCAGGACTGAAAAGATGAGCCCTGCTGATTTAACCTGGATCTTCTATTCCACTGATGACTGCCTCACTCTGAAAAGGGCAGTGATTTATATCACACTTTATTTCCATGAGTTCATATGTGTCTGGCTCTGGTTTATGGTTATTGGTGATATTATCAACAGGGGGTGGTGCAACCTCTGCTGGCCCAGGAGTGTACAGCAGACATCTTATGGAAAAATAAGACTTTATTGTTCATGGGGCCTTGGCCTCTAGGAATGTTTTGCATTAAGAGAAAGAGAAAAAACTATAAAGGGCTAAATGATTAAATTGTTCAAAAATATCATGTACAGTTATTTCATAACCATATGTGAAAATATGACAAATGAACCTGGTCAGACCTCAGATGTCAGTCCCCAAAGTAGCTTTAGTGGGATGAAAGTTTTAGGTGTGGCTCAACTTACAACATGAGTTGACTAGTCACATTATTGGGAAAGGCCCCTTGTAGGGGAGCCATAGCTTCTACTTGGTCCCATGCCATGGAAGCCCAGCCTTGTCTTGTATTCCAGGTCCACTGGTTGCTTTATAAGAAATTCTCTGATACTCTTTGTCCAATTTACCCCTCTTCTTGGCTTTATACATCTCAAGGAAAACCTAAAGCCACCACTGTGGTGACTTTTTAGGACTCTGTTGTAGAAGATTTTTGGACTCGTTTGGACCTTGCCCACGGCGGCTTTTACCTTTTAAAGAAATGAATCATACACTTATATTAACTTCATACTGTTTGGCCCATGTCTCAAGCACATTATTAGCTAGCTCTTTTATCTTAATTCAACCCATTTCTAATAATCTACCTGCCCCGTGGCCCAGCCCGTGGCTCACCTGGATTCCTTACGTGGCCCTTCTTTGGGGGTCGGATGAAGACTGACTAACCCGCCCTCCTTCTACCTGTCTCTCCTCTGATCCTCCACCCACTTCTACGATGCTCCACATAGGCAAAAACAGCTCCTTTATTTACAGAGAACAGTCCCACCATACTTTCTTTTTTTTTTTTTTGTCTAATCAAAAAAAGAGGTTTTAATTTTTAATATAGCAAAATTATGACAGACAGCTATCAAGCAAGAATTATAGTTACAATATCTAGTCTACTTGTATTTACAAAATTAAAGAGAATATTCTATTATCCATTTTATCTTTGTGATTCTAAAGTTTTATATCTAATATATCTTTTAAACTAACTAAGAACTGTATCTATAATTATTAAACCTTTAAATACATCAAAGACCACAAAAAGATATAATAAATAAACAGGAATGTAAGCAACTTCTAAATCTACAAAACAACAGAGATGACATCTGTCTGCCTGGACAGTCACCCAAAGTTCCTTTGTAACGTTGGGTTATCATCTTTAGCCTATAGGCCCAGAGTCTTTGGCATATCTTTTAGCGATGCAGAAAATCTGGCACAGTCTGTCAGTCATTTTTTTCTTATGTCTTGAAGGATGCCTGGCAAGCTTTTTTTTAAAGCAGGAACTTGAAGGACCGTCTCGGCTTGTTTTGCCAAAGTTCCGAGGTCACTTTCTTATGTAACTTGCATGTCTAGTTTATATAGCATATTATCAAGCAGTCAATATCAGAACAGTTTCTTGTCTAGTGGCTAACTGTTGTTATAAAATATATTTTACATGAAGTTTTTTTTTGCCCGTCATTTTTCTGAAATATATTGGTGCTGCCAGGAGCAGACTTGTCTCACTGTCTTGAAAAGTCTAAGTTTTTAAAATATTTTAAATGCCATATTTTGTATGTCTTTGAAGCATTTGAAGACTATCTAATTGAAATATATCTTTGTATCTCTATAAAAACTTAACTAACATGACTATAAGTTTGGTTATCATAGATGACTATTAATCTGTATTTTTTAATTATACATTATAATTTTAAATGAGTTATATAAGCATCATATTTTAATCAAGAGTAGAAAAATACATACAGCATAAAAAAATTGACCTTAAGTTTGTATCAATAAACCAAAATCTTTGAGAGATAAAAGCCGCTGCAGGCAAGGTCGTAAACTCTGGCCCAAACAGGGCCAAAAATCTCCTACAACAGGACTCCTTAATGAAGTCACATGATAGAACCAAGTTTCAAGTTGGCACCAATTTTAAACAAATGCACATTTTATGTGGGCATCATATAACACCCTTGTTAGCAAAGGCTTTTATTCAGATAACTTCATGGCAGCTTTCTATGCTCACTTCTTTAGGCCTCAGAGGAGCCCCAGGATACTCCTTGGATCAAGCACATCATCTTCCCATTGAGATGGACCCATTAATTGGTATGCTAATGTTTGTTACTTTCTATGGTTGTGGTAAAACACATGACCAAAATCAACCTGAGGGAGGAAAGAGTTTGTTTGGCTTATGATTCCAGGGGGAGAGCCTCTCATGACTGAGAAACATTGTAGCTGCAAGCAGAGCCGGAAGCTAAAAGAGAGACAGAAGTGAGGTGAGGCTATAAAGCCTCAAAGCCAGGGCATTGTGACTTGCTTCCTCCAGCAAAGCTCCTGGCATTTCCACAACCTTCACAAGCAGCCTCATCTGTTGGGGACCAAGTGTTCAAATGCCTAATCCTGGAGTAGTCATTGCTCATTGAAACCACAGCAGCTAACAAAGATGTGTTTAAAAATCTCTTCTGTCTTCACATTCTTACCTGGTTGTTTGGTCCAGCTAAGTGATATAACATTGCCACGAAGGGCTTTGCTAACCTCCACATGAAACCCAAGAAAGCTTTGCTATTAAGCCTATTTATGACATTTTGTTGATGTTTTTAGAAGATCATGTAAGTTGAATAGTAGTAAAAGGCAAATAATTACACATGGCCCTGTATTTGAGCCTCAGATAGTCTTAGCAACTTTATATTATTTAAGGTAAAGAAATTGTTAAGGGAAATTAATACTGAAAAGCACCATCTATAAAAATTTCTATTTGATGGAGCTAAACTTTTTTTTTTTTTTTTTTTTTTTTTTTTTTTTTTTTTTTTTTTTTTTTTTTTTTTTTTTTTTTTTTTTTTTTTTTTTTTTTTTTTTTTTTTTTTTTTTTTTTTTTTTTTTAAGTAAAGGCACCTGAATTGCAAACTCCTGAGCTACCACTTACAGTCATGTGGTCCATAGGCATTCTATTCCCCTTGGTTCTGTATCTTTGAGGTGGTTCATGGTGATGTTTATTCTCCTAGCTCATAGGATTATTCAGCAAATTAAACTAAAAGAAACTTGAAACAGCTATAAAAAGTTTTTCAGTTGTTTATAAGCAAGCAGTGGTATTTTGTTCTTCAATTGATTCAGCTTTCATTTTAATCTGACAGATGGGTCTTGGCTTTTCTTATTCTTACCAACAAGACAGCCGTACAAACATGCAAGCTTTAGGACTAGGGATATTTTTTAGTCTATCATTGCTGTTCCTCTGTCCACCAGACACTGACAATGAAATATGTAGGTAGTGTGTGACCATGGGACAATCAATGGCTCTGCCCTTAGTAACCAGACACCAGTTCTGTGGTTTTCCAGCAGCCTGGGGCATTTGGCTTAATCTCCCCTTACCTATGTTTCTAAATGTACAATTCTCTCTTACTGCTTACCCTAACCAAGTAATTATTTCAGTTATTTTACAGCTTTAGTGGATATCTACAAATAGTATCACTGTGACCTAATTGGTATTAGAGCCTAGTAGTAGTGACCTTCCACAGCTGTACTTCCTGTTTAAGAATTCAGGAAGGGATTTTGCCTGAAAGGGTGCTGCAGCTTAAGGGACAGGCTGGCATCCAGACAGGCACTAGGGAAATCATAGATGTCTCTGATTCCTGGCTGTATTCAGATTCACTCCCAGGGCTGCACACTGATTCTTTGCCTGTCTCTCTCTCCCACAATCGCTTTCCCATCTCTTTTATTGGTCTCCTCCCCTGCCAGCCATGCTGCAAAGGCCTTGTGATTGTTGACAACTCAGGTCTTTAAAGCTACTGACCTGAAGCTCCCCGTGGGCTTTCCACATCACACCAGCAGCTCTCCGCCATCCTTTTTCACATAGATTGAAATGTGCCGTGGGAAAGTGACAGATGGAACAAACATTAAAATAACTTTTTGATTGTGTACAAGATTCACCTCCACCTGGTTCTTACTGGACACTAATGAACTGGAGCATAGTGTGCATATATAAAGCCAAATCCATCATAATACTTTTTAAAATTCATTAACTTGGAGTCTTTATCTGTTCTCATTTGTTGGTGGAAGAATTTCGTTTTCTGACTAGTTTTTAAGTATATGATATAGTTCATGAGTAATTGTTGCTACTAAAGAAATGTATATTTCTGAAGGAAAAACATCTAAATCTTAACAATTTTGCATCATTGAAAGTCCATTGCTATATCAGTGAAACACAAACCTATTTTCCTTCCATAATAATGAAACTCTTTGGGATCTATCTTCAAATTCTTTTTTTTTTCTTTTTAAGCAAATAATTCTGGTGTGAACAAACGGCAGATCACAGACCTTGTGGACCAGAGCATCCAGATCAACGCCCACTGCTTTGTGGTCACAGCAGACAATCGCTACATTCTCATCTGTGGGTTTTGGGATAAGAGTTTCAGAGTTTACTCTACAGAAACAGGTAATCTTAACAATAAGAGTTTATTCTCAATGTTCAAGAGATGGTGGAAGCATGAGGACCTATATATACCACACATGCACTCAGAAAGAATGTATCTGCATATGAAGTCATGATAATGTAGAGAGTCCATGCTGTGCCAGCTTAAAGTGGTTAGGATTCAGGGACCACATTGTAAGCTAACCAGCTAATTCTGCCTCAGAAATGAATTACTGCTTGAACTTACTACTGAGCTCATTTTATACCTCAGTGACCCTATCAGCCCCTCCTCACATTTAAAACCAGAATAAAAAGTAAAACCCTTCATTGTCAGACCCAAATTATGAAGAGAAAATCATGATCATCTCATTTTATAAGACCTGTTGTAGTCTGAAGTTTCTCTGTTCTGCCAGGCCAGTCCCACAGCCATTCAGTCCCAAATAATCACACAAAGGCTTATAGTAATTATAAACTGGTCTATCGCTCAGGCTCATTACTTACTAACTCTAACTCTTAAACTAACCCATGATTCTTATCCATGTTCAGCCATGTGACTTGGTACCTTGTCTCAATGCAGCACGCTCATCTTGCTTCCTCTGCATCTGGCTAGCTGGCATCTGCCACTCTGCCTTTCCTCTCTCAGAATTCTCCTAGTCTGGCTGCCCCACCTTTACTTAATGCCTGCCTTCTGGCCAATCAGCATTTTATTAAACCAATATTTACAATGACAGATATTTACAGTATACAAGAGCATATAATCCCACAGCAACCTTTTCTTAAAGGTCACCTGTGAATAAATTTGAATGTCTTGCAAATTTGAGGGTCTGTGGATTCTTTTTACAAATTAGTAAAATGAAATTAAGTTTATTTACATAGAGACAATGAGTCTAAGTGATGTCATTCTGTGCTGCAGGGAAGCTGACACAGATTGTATTTGGCCACTGGGATGTGGTTACGTGCCTGGCCAGGTCTGAGTCTTACATTGGTGGGGACTGCTACATTGTATCTGGATCTCGGGATGCCACCTTGCTTCTTTGGTACTGGAGTGGGAGGCACCACATCATAGGAGACAACCCCAACAGCAGTAAGTGTTTCCCACAAGGGCTTTTTCTGACAAGTGACTTAAATGTGTTTTGTTTTATTTTCTTCATTTTAATGGACTTTGTAAAGAACTTAAAATATGACCATTTAAGAGGTAAAACGTAGTGTAAAAATGAGCAATTACTGTGACTTTGGCCTGGGAAGAGTCCAAGGTCTTCTCATGATGAAAGCTCACTAATCCTCTCAGCTGTTGTCCCCAATACCCACATGTCCCCAGACTTCAGAAACATTGCCTAAACTATTAAATATCAGGGTTTCTCTCAGCTACATATAATCTCTGACTTCCTTAAAATTCTGTGAGCTTTTATTTGTGCCCCAGTTCTTTTCCTTGGTGTCTGTGACCTTGCCTGGGATGATCTCCTACTTCTGCTCATCTGTGCTCTGTGTGATGGCTAGAACGGCCTTTAAGTCTCACACTTCTTCCAGCTTGTGCGCACTTTATCTGGATTGCTATGAAAACAGAAGATGGCTGTTGATGGACAGGAACTAAGGCCTATCATAGTACAGAAATATATGCATTGAAGAGGTTGGTGTCTGCTCTTAACATCCATAGCTGGACTTGAACGTGTACTGTGAAGTGATACTTACATTTTGGTATGGGGTGAGAAGAGTGTGAAAAATGAAGGCCTCCAGCAAGCCTACATTATGGAATAGGGTGTGACAATGACTCTAGAGTTTCTAACATGTTAAGATAATTTGTTTTACATGGTAGCACATGCCTTTGATCCCAGCACTCAGGAGGCAGAGTCTGGCAGATCTCTGGGTTCAAGGCCATCCTGGTCTACAAAGTGAGTTCCAGGACAGCCAGAGCTATAACACAGAGAAACACTGTCTTGGAAAACAACAACAACAACAACAATAATAATTTATTGCCAATTTACATTATCAATGAACATTTCATGATAAATTTAAGCAGGATAATATCCTTATGTTCACTTCTAAAACCCCCATCTCCTCTATAGCAGAGTGCTATTGTGAGTGGTAAGGGAGAGGGGCTGTCACTCCACACACGAGTGTTGATTTATGTGTTTTATCTAAGCATACCATCTCACTTCCAAATGTTCTGTATCTCTGTTGTACTGTAGCACTCTTAAAATGTCCAAATAGCAGGACTTTGTGTCATCCTGTATATACACTGACAAAATTAGGCATTATAGGAAAAAGAAATTTTAAAAAGCAAGAGAAAATGTTTTATACGTAGTTAACTAACATTTTCAAAATGAAAGTCAGAAGGCATAATCCAAAAGAGTTCCTAGGGCTGTAGGACTGTAGAGATGGATCTGAGGTTAAGGGTCTGAATGCTTTTGCAGAGGACTTGCCTGATTCCCAGCCAACCACCCATCAGGAGGCTCATACTCATCTGTAACTCCAGTTCCAGAGGAGTCTGATGCCTCTAACTTCTGTGAGCATCTACACTCACATGTATGTACCCTGCACAGATGCACATACACATAAATTTTAAAAATAACTCTTTTAAAGGGAAAGTCATATCTTAAGAGCTGAGATAAAAACTGAGATTTTATATTACATACTGTCATTAGGTAAAAAATTTTAAAAGAAACACTAAACTATAGTAAATATCTGTGTTGGCTCCACTATGATCTAAGGTGCCTTTAACCTAAAGATAACAAGTACTGATCCATCATTAAAGGTAAATCTAACAATATTTAGAATAAAGTCCCTGGTAACAGATGCTATGTAAATGCACAATGTCTATGTGAATGAGGTTTTCAATAAAATACTTATTTTTTGAAATCAATATTTTTAGAAGCGGGGTTTAACTATGTAGTCTCAGCTAGCTTGGAGATCCCTGTGTAGAGCAGACTGGCCTAATACTCACAGAGATCCACATGCCTCTGCCTTCCTAATGTTCAGATTAAAGGGATTTATTAAAAGCATTTTATTTCAGCCTTAAGTAAGGATAAGGTTATCCTTTAAAAAGTCAGTTAACGAAATGTATTTTTCAGTATTACTTCCATATATAAGACTTCTAAAATAAATAAAAACTCTTGTCATCATTGAACCTCCAAACTTCTATAAAATGTATTCTGTAGTCCTCAATCTGACATGAAATGTGGCTATGATTGTATGTCTCCCATTGTCCTAAGCCGATGAAAGGAAAAAGCAAGAGGAGCAGATAGATACAGTACAGGTAGAGCAGATGATATGTGCTACCTGCTGTGCCCCTGGGGATCTAAGCAGCTGTGAGTGATAGACAGAAGAAGCCCCAGCCTTCAGGAGTTACGTCCTGCCTCCTGAGTAACTGAGCACACTGAGGACTGTCATGACTCAGTAGCTGTACCAAGTAATATTAATACCATCAATACATGGACACATACGCAGAACTTCACACATTCTAGGTGTGGGTTCTTGAGTTGTATTTAAAAAAAAAAAAAAAAAGCTTTCTGCTTTTTGCCAAATGGATAGCCATAAGATAAAATCATTATCTAGGTAATAATATTTAATATTTAATCAATTTAATAGTTTTATGCCCTTCTCTAGAATAGCCTATGCCCACAGAATATCTATGCCTGACTAGAGCAGCTAAGTCAGTCTGTGTTTTTAAAGGCAGCCACAGTACTCACATAGAATGCCATATCTGTGACAGCCTTGGTACTGCCATAGACATACAGTCATTGTCACCAAAAACTGACAGTGTGAAACTGTCCAATTTAATCTAGTCTGGCTACCAACTCACAAGTCAGAGGACTAAGTTGTACTTTTTTTTTTTTTTTTTTGGTCTCAAAATGTATTATTGTTCAATACCAAAAAGGAAGTTATGCTAAACTGGTAACAATGTGTGAAATGCCCTTGGGTTTGGAGGGTGTTCATACTAATCTATACCTGAAGGAGAACCCTAACCTGGGACACTGTTGCTCAGTAGCTGCTATAATCTGGAGATTCGCCTACTATAGATATTGAAACCTTTTGTATGGCATAGAGACCAAACCAGACTCATTCATCAAACCAGCATCCTGGAATGAGGATTTGTGTCTGACTTTACAAAAGCATTGCTAAAATCTAACCGTGAGGTCAAAGGGCCTTAATGCCCTTGTTTCTTTTGTACTGTCAGCACCACATAATAATGGATGCCTTTATTCCACAAAAAAAAGTAATGTTTGTAGATTTTTAGGCAGCTACAAAAGGTAATTTCATTATGTCAAGTTATGTCAAATTGTTGTGAATGATTTAGACATCTCAGAAGTCTCATGCTGTCTTTTTTTTTAACCATTTCAATGACTGTGTCACAAAGACAATAGAAATTTGCAAACAGATTATGACACAATATTTCAGTTTATAAAGGAACAGGCTCCCTGCTTGTGCTACAAGTCAGATGGTCCTCTTCATTAATACAGTTTCTACTCATGATGCTATTGTGATTTCATGTGGTATTGAAATAGGAAGTCATCGTGGAGAATTTACAATAGGTCCCTGGCTAGATAACAGACTTGTGAAGACATGAGGGACAGGTGCTTTCATCTGAAACAGCCTTACACAAATTCTGAAACTAATTTGGAAGTGATAAAAATTAATTTGCGCACTTTAATTGGAAGCAGCCTCCTGCATGAAAGAATGCAGAGCAGGGCAGGCAATTTGTGCTAGGAGCTGATTGAATTTTTTGTCAGGTGGGTGTCTTGGACTTGGCCGCTTATCCTCTGGAGCCCTTCTTTGCAATATATTACAGCCCGTGTCTGACTGGTGAGCTTTAACCAGATCAATGCTATTCCTATGGAATCCCCTGGGCACAAGTTTCATTGATCTTGGGACTTGACAGCTCTCATTACGTGCTGTAGCTTCCAACAAGATAGTCACAAGAGGAGCGAGTTAACATCGTTGTGTCTTCTTTAGACCCCGAAAATGCATTAGACCTCAGCACAAGACCAGTCTGCAATAAAGAATGTAATTTAAATGTTTATTTTGAGTGATACATACATATGAAAATTTTAAAGCCGTAGCAATATAGAGCCCTGAAAGGGGACTTAGTGCTCATCTTGCAAATCAAATCCAACAATATCTACTGAGTAATATGTGTGAGAAAGTTAGATGCTGTTCTGAACCACTTTTTAAACCCAAGTCTCTCTGCCCATGTGTAAGACCTATACAGACTATGAAAGGAGAGGACTGAAAAGATGGTTTCAGCTGTGTACACACCTTCTCTGGCCACCTATTGCGTCGGACACTGACCCTGCTATCAGTTGCAGCCTTCAGCCAAACAACTACCAAACTGAGTGCAGCTCTTTGTTTGCCACCAGCCTTTTATCCAAAGACAATCCTAGAGCTAGTCCCTCAGCCACCACTAATCAACAGTGTGGTAAGGCCTAGAGCATGGAGGACACTGGCCCAGAGGCATCTATTTGTGTGTGTGTGTGTATTCTCAATCCAAGGAATCTTATCTAGGGTATAATAAATGTTAGAGGTTTTTTTTTTTATTATATGTCAGAGGAAGGATGGGCAGCTTGTGATTCTTTGCAGTCACAAGACATTACGAGGCCACATGAACATGTCCATAATGGATCATCGTAGCTCAGGGGCAGAGGTGGATGAAGCCATAGTGTCCATCTCATCTCTGGGATTGTGACAGGAATAGACTGCTTTCTCTTGTGCTTTTTGTCTTTTCCTTTTATAGGCTTGACACTTGAAGAAAGGTGTTTAACCTGGGTTGGATATAATAGAAAAATCAAGAGTGACTAATTAGTTCTCTGACCAGACACCTTTGGCTTATAGACTGGGCTATCTGAGCATTGCGTGACTGTTTTGTAGAAGAGGAAGGACCCGAAAGATACCAAGTCCTAGAGACCCCTGAGAAAGTGTGCAAAGACAGGCCATCATGACCACTGGGGTGATGTAACCTGTCAGTCATCGTTCTTAGCTATTCCAGGAAATGTCTGATAAATCTTGGAAATCATAGTGTCAATGAAACCACCATAACATTTGATGCTTTATTTTAGAACTTTAAATTAAAATTCCGTCATATTTTGTAAGTGCAAGCATGAATGAAGGTAGTTCGTACCTTGATTCTGTAGTGGCATTGTCAAGGCCATAAATAAAATCTGACTACTGTATGTCACTAAGTGGTTCATCCTCTGACACTCACAGACTGGCCCTGAGGAATGTGGGTCCCAAATCCTCAGCCCTCCCTCATTCCTTAGCTGATTAGAAGGGCAGACTTCCCCTTATTTCAGTAAGAACCATGAACAGTCTTTGTGCTGACCATCTCTCAAAGCTACAGACCATCTTGATGAGTGTGCTCCTGTCACAGCCTTTGTAGTTTTTCATCTGTTTTAAGAATACTGAAATGACCTTTGATAAAGATGAGATGGACTCTGCATATTTTAAGCCTTTTCTGTTTAGAATTCCCAGTGCTTGCCTGTGAGGACCAGATGTGTTTGTTCCTTATCATCCACAGCACTGGAGTGAGGCAAGATGAGGTTTCCTCATCCTTGAGGAAATGAGTGGGGAAGGGTGAAGTGCCATGGTCCTTGGAGAGGAGGTCTCACCTGCATCTCCCTCTGTGCCAGCCCTTTAACCCTGAGCTCCATCCATCAGCTGTGATGTGACAGTGACAGGATATTACCAAGATCTCGAGTGACTGTTGGGGTATGTGACATCTGTCCCTGGTGATGAAATATAGGAAAGGCACTTGTCCTTGCTGCGATTTTCCAACTCAAAAGTCTTGAAGAATGTTTTCTTTATTTTCACAGCTAAAGCTGGAGCAAGGCTTCTGGGGCCCTAAACAGCACTGCTTAATATTTAGGCTCCACCCCTTCATGATCTGAGGAGATCATAATGGAAAGCCATTAGACAAGCCTTCAAAGAGCTTACTACTTGTGCAAAATAGGTCACATAAGGAATTTAAAATTATTTTTGTTCATTTTTCTTAATTTTTTACCATTGAATGATTGCTTTTTTCATAGCATATTAGGGAAATAACTATTTCTAACAATTTATTAAAGATATAATTTCAGGATTTTTCAGTGTACTAATATCTCCAAAATAATCAGGGAGACTAAAAGTATGACTGGGAGAGAAGGCTCAGGGTGTGAGTGATTTAACCAAGTACAAGGGAGTTTGCATTTGGATTTCCAGCACACACTTGGTGATCACAAGTTGACTTTGCACATCTGTATCCCCAGCACTGGTAAGCCAATCTAGCCAAAACGGTAAGCTCCAGGCTCACTGAAACACCCAGTCTGCATTTCAGATATGCATCAAAAGGAGAATTCATATTGATATATTTTAGAAAACTCACCCAACATGGATAATCTCTAGAGAAGCAGAAAAGAGTAAGCCCTCCCAGAGTCACATCAGTGCCAAGGGGTAACTAGGCAGCAGGTGTACATGCCAGGATAGCCCTTGAGCCTTCAAGTCTCTGCACCTGTGCCTGGACAGGTGTGTGTCTGGACAGTGCCAGGGTCTCAGGCTGGGACATGGTTCTTGGGAAGAGGAGTGCCAAGGCCAAAAACACAGGGCAGTTCTCTGAAAGATTAGATGGGGGTACTGGGAGGTACCCATATAGAAGGAATTCATAGAGAAAAGGCAGACATAGAACTCAAAAAACTTCCCAAGCTGAGCAATCTACTCCACCAAAACAAACAATATACAGAAGAGAAAACTTTAAAATATGTGATATTCTTTAGGATGTAAGAAGGGTGTATTAATAGTCTATACTTCTTACACAGGGTTGAGAATGAAGGAATTCATTTTATTTCTTTAATCTTAAGCATATAAATACTTAATATGTAATGAATATTTTAAAAATTCCCTACTTCCAGAAACAAAGACAAATCCAGCTATTAGGTTGGAAAAACCAGCTTTGTTCTTTTTAAATAGAACAAAATTGTCATCAACATCACAAAGAAAGGAAGAGAAGGAGGGTGATTCTCACATCTTGCAAATGTATTCTTGGACCCTTGAACCCTAGCCAAGTCAGAGAAAACCAGTCTTACAATTAATCTTAAAGAAAATTTCCACAGGAAAGAAATTCACAGCATAATTACCTGAGAAAAGTTTTAGTGTCATTGGAATGAATGAAATTTTACACAAAATACTGTAGAATTCTGTGTCCTCAAGAAAATATCTACTGATCTCTTAGAACATAAATTTTCTAGAATTTGGAAAGAGTTTGCTGCAGTCATAAAACCCAGGTTACAGTAAAGCGCTTTATGGTGCAATAGCAATGACAGAAGTGGCTTTCTATGTATGTGCTCTTTGCCAAAATGATACTGTAGACGTCCAAGATCAACCAGTGACATAGACCATATGAGTTTAGTATAACTGCTTTAAAACAAGAAGCAAAATGAGACATAGGTAAATGTAAGCCACATAAGATTTGAACAATTTGTGTTGTTCCTAGAAACAGGTATCATAAGCTATCATTAACATTGCTACCAAATGCTACATGTCCTCACTTTGGATAACTCTGGCCTCAGCTTCTCATTGGTAGAAAGCAGCTGGATAATTGGGGAGTGTGGAATGTGAGGTGATGACTCAGCCTGACTTCCTAGATAGTTTTGTTCCTAAGAAGTGGAAAATTGAGATACTTACCTTTCCTTTACAACTTTGCCCATACCTTCTCCTGCTTCCTGTTTAGGTGGAGACTTAGGACTGTTTTTAAGTGAGTACGAGGGCATGAGATTCATACATGGAAGCTCCCACTCAAATACACCTCTTGTCACATAGACACTCTGGAAGGGGCTAAGTGGCCCACAGGACCTTGTGGAACAGAATGTGGGACAGGGCAGTTACTTAAATCTTCTCCACTTATGACCCCTTTGCACCCATGATATTTTTATGCAACCATAGTTATACAGGCATAGAAGGAGGTGCACATTTATTAAATTTATTTAAAATGCCATTTATTAAAGGAGGAAACAAAGTTCTATTAAGATAATATGTTCATTTTAACATGAAGAATTAACTCTTGGTTAAATACCCAACACTGGAGGATATAGAGCATGTGGACATTCTTCAGAGTCCATGGACATTCTGACTTTATAGTGATCAATGCTGAGAATGCCACTTTATATAAATTCATACTAGAAAATGGCAGGAGCATGTATAGTGCCTTTTTAAAATGGGTAAAAATTCTGTATTAATACCAAGTCAGAGTTTACTTAATGTGTTGTAATAGAAGTCGTGTCAATTGCTTTAAAAATCACAGTGTGATGCAATCCAATCTAAATGTGTATTAAGCTGATACATGCTGAAGATGACAGGAGGAATAGATAAGAGAACCATCACGTGCCTATAATGTGTCTATACAGAAAGACCTATGTGTGCTAACACAACTGCAGTCCCTAACCTGTGGTTGTCTGGAGTCTGAGTCAGGAGCTGCAGGAGGTTGATGTTGTGTGGCACACAGTGCAAGAACACATGTTCAGAACCATAACCCAGGTGATGTGAGCTGCCAGATGCCCATTATCATGGGATGTTGAGTTAATTTTTAGTCACTATGTATTCAAGAACTGTTTACTGTTGCCCAGTGCTCTATAATCTCCCATGTTCGTACTTAAGCTGGAACTAGAGACAGTGAGAAGACCTGACCTCACATGATGTTACCATGACTGTGATTCTACACATAACTGCTGGATTGAGAGAATAGCCACTGACACTCCTGGGCATGCACAGGGATTAATTTCCCTGCTGTCCCCACTGCCCTGTAGCAGGGACAGCTATGCCAGTAGTTATGCCGTGTCACACAGGAGGACACGCAGAAAGGTAAAGTGAGTGGCTCTGGCCATACAGCTATTAATGTCCTTCTTCATCTTTGGTGACTGTTTTATTAGTGGTTCATCATGTCAATGATGACCTACTGCTGTTTCTTTGTAGGTGACTATCCTGCGCCCAGAGCTGTCCTCACAGGCCATGACCATGAAGTTGTCTGTGTCTCCGTCTGTGCAGAACTTGGACTCGTTATCAGTGGTGCTAAAGGTCAGAAGCCATTTCTTTCATGTTCCATCTCTACACAGTGAGCACTTTCTAACTAACTCTGACTGTTGTTGAGTTTTTCCAGAGATTCAACACAGATGTAGAATCTGGGTTCTCTACAGTTGCTTATTTTATCATAGATTAGTAATATTTAGCAGCATTGACATAAAATATGATTAAAAGTTTACAGTGTAGTCACCAGCATTCTAACCCAGACACTGGTACATTTAATTTGCAATGAGTCCTTATGATGTAGCCATGAAAAGATGCATTTAAAAAAGGTGAAGGATATCCCACTAATGCACTGGGAACTTGGGTCAAGTTACTCTCTAGTCTGCCTTAGGACCTCCACTTCCTCTGCAGGTCCTTTCCATGCAAAGCCACCTGTCAGGGAGAAAGAGAGGAAGGAGACAGACTCTGTTTCTTTGCCTCTGTGGAAGAATTGACATCTGAAGAGGAAATTAGGTGGCTTTTCTGGGCTTTTCTGACAGGAATTAACAGACTTCTGTGGGAAATCTCAAGGCAGAAAAATCATGAGGGCTGGAGTGTTGGAAGGTAGCAGAGCTGAGCAGAGGCCTAGAGCCCAAGAGATGGAAGGGCTTAGCATTATTATTTTTAATGGGAATTCCTTGTTGGCTTGTTTGGGGGAGTTTTGCTGTTTTATTTTCATTTTTGTCAAGGTCTAATACTCCAGATGATTCAATAGATTCAATATTATCAAAGATTGTTCACTATGGAGCCTGAATAGTCTGAGGAGAAGAGAACATTTGCTTTGCATTTCAGAACAACTGAGACAGCTCTGCAGGTGCAAGCAGAATGCTTCTCTCCTCAAGTGGTGACAGCACTTACCACAAGTCTCCACAGCCTTCCCATTTTTTTCAGTCAGGGAGAGATTAAGTATAGTTTGATATAGACACCTTTTGGTGTGAAAAAAAATGTGGCTATTCAAATCAATTGACCAATAAAAATATACCATAGCTTTTGCAGGCTTTGGTTTTTGAGTGAGCAAAGAGGCAGGCATATAGTATAAAGTTACAGCATTTATTTCCATGATTACATCAGTGGAAACTTAATATATTTTCTTAATATATTTTCCAAGGCCATGAAACTGCACTGAAATAATATAAACCTTTCTCTGCACCCTTTACACTTTTACCTCACTGTTAATATTGAAAGACAAAAAATATTTCTGTCATCTGAATTAATTGATTAACTTAATTACACATTTACATCTTACATATAAACTACAAAGGCAAAGCCTGTTTAGCAGTGATATGTCTATACTGTAGTGCTGAAATCTGCTGCAGCTGGAGAAATTTAGCAATAGTTGTGATCATTCTCTTAATGAGAACATTCTAAACTGCAGTAGATCACATTTGGTCACACTATTTGCTCACTTGACTTGGGAACTGACCCCTATAGTGATGACCATTATTGGAGGTGGGGAAAGAGCCTACAACTTTAGAGCACTGTGGATGCTGCATCACTGTGTGGGTTTATGTGTGTGAGAGTGTAGATGGGTGTGCATGTGTGCATATGCCTAAGTGTTATAGCCATAGCACATCTCTGTTTTCCTCATCTCCTTTAACAAGCCCCAGGGCCCGCTCAGGTGTGGTTTGGGGTTGGTGGCCCTACTATTCTCTCTAATTGTCCTAGCATCTGTGTTCTCCACTGTAGAGGGTCCTTGCCTTGTCCATACCATCACTGGAGACCTGCTGAGGGCCCTAGAAGGGCCAGAAAACTGCTTGTTCCCACGCCTAATTTCTGTATCCAGTGAAGGCCACTGCATCATATATTATGAGCGAGGACGGTTTAGCAACTTCAGCATCAATGGAAAACTTTTGGCTCAAATGGAAATCAATGATTCCACTCGGGTGAGTGCACATCAGTGCTGAGCAGCAAGAAGCCAAACTTGCTTGGGAGTCAAACTTGCTTGAAATAAAAATGGCTTGGTGTAGAGCTTCCCCAGCATCCACTTAAACACATGCTGGGTTTGGAAGCATGCAAACTCATGGTGATGGATGCTTTGAACAAACCCAGGATTCTTCAGTACTGAATAAGCAGCTCAATAAGTGAGACTCTAGAGACCACAGCTATTTGCCTAGAGGAGAGCATTCCAAACCCCTTCACAAATAGTCATCTCAGCCCTACACTCCCATGGTGTCCTAGTTAGTTTCTGTTGGTGTGCTGAAACACCATGCTTAACAGCAACTTGGAGAAAAAGGGGGTTATTTCATCTTGTTCACAATACATCATGAAGGGAAGTCATGAACTCAAGGCAACCAGGTACTGAAGTCAGACCAAGGTCGAACACTGCTTATGGGCTTGTTCCTCAGGGCTTGCTCAGCCTGCTTTCTTACACAAGTCAGGACTACCTGCCCAGGGGTGGGACCATCCACAGTAGGCTGGGACCTCCTCCCACCTCAGTCATAACTAAGCCTGCCTACAGCCCAGGCTTATGGAGACACTTTTTTCTACTGAGATTCCTCCTCAGATATGGATAGGGTTCTACGAAGATGACAGAAAATGATCAGGACACATGGTACTACAAAGCAAAGAGGCCTGTCCTGAGATGCCCTGACTGCATCTTCAAGTACAAATGAAGTACAATGTCTGGTGCCTCAGTAATAAAAACTATTGTGAAATGTTCTGCTCTTTATGCTAAATCTCCATTATTAACACTCAGAGTTTCACAAAATACAGTGTTCTCTCAGACTGAGAACATCTCACAACGATCTCTAATCTTCCGAGGTTAGATTAACAATATTCTCAAAATGACTTGCATAGTTTTATAACTAAATTAGTTTTGAAGATTTGCTAATCTTGGGTAGTAGAGAGTGTGCACACTTGAATTCAGAGACTAGAAGAGGGATGGTGAATTACAGGTGATTGTGAGCTATGGGTGCTGAGAACCAAACTTATCTCCTTTAGAAGAGAAGGAAGCACTCTTAACCATTAAGCCATCTCTCTAGCCCCTTAAAAATTTTATTCTTCTCAGTTTGCTTTAATAAGATCTTCTGTCTTTGTTGATATTCCTTCTGTATATCAAAGGAATACTTTGATAGATTCCATATGGAAAGTTGTGTGGATTGGATCTAGGGAACTTGGACAGCTGGCTAATAAGGAGGTTGACGGTGCTTTCCAGGTGGTTGGCTGGTGGTCTGCCGGTTTCTTTGTAGGTGGGTGGTTAATTATTGAGTAGTTGGTATTGGTTGGTTTGTGGTTAGTAGATGATATAGTTAGTTGGTTGGCTGATGGTTAGTTGATTGGCTGGTAGTTGGTAGATGATTGTTTGATGGTTGGTTAGTGGTTGGTAAGTGAGTGATTGGTGGTTGGTTAATTAGTAATTGGATGTTGTTTGGAGAGTTGATGCCTGGTTGTTTGATGTTTAGTTGGTGGTTGGTTACTTGTTTTGTAGCTGGTTACCTGGTACTTGTTTAGTTGATGGGTGGGTGGTGGTTGGCTGGTAGTTGGCTGGTTAGTTGTTGAGCTTGCATACACTAGGGCAAATGCTTGACTGTTCAGCTAATTGCTGCTCAGTCATGATCACTGATATGAAACAAATGAAGAGATTGTGGTATCTGCCTTTTCTTCTGAAGGCTATTCTCCTGAGCAGCGATGGACAGAACTTAGTGACTGGAGGGGACAATGGTGTGGTGGAGGTCTGGCAGGCCTGTGACTTCAAGCAGCTGTACATTTACCCTGGATGTGATGCTGGCATTAGAGCAATGGACTTATCCCATGACCAAAGGTGAGTTGTGTCAAGGGCAGTGTGATCACGGGAACAGGTTGGAAGTGTGGCATTCTCCTTATCCCATCAGATTAAGGAAAGAACAGCACAGAAAGGGCAAACTGGAGATGAGTAAGAACCCTAGGAAGGCCCAGCTGTCTACTATTGGAAAGGTTTATTAGAAGAATATTGGACTTGAAATATTTTAACCAGTAACACATATAATAAATGGTAACAAAGCATTTTTACAGTATAGTAGAATGGTACAAAGGACATCAAGAAAAACAGTGTGCAGGTCAAATCAATAAACTGCTTGCTGTGTAAGTATGAGGATCCAATTTAAGTCCTAGAACCCATATAAAGAAGGCAGACATGGTGTATACACTTGTAACCTCATCCCCGGAGAGATAGGACGTGATGATCCCTGGGGCCAGCCTCCCCTAGTCCATGGGCTCCAGGACAGAGAGAGACCCAAGAACAATAGTGTTAGAGCATGAAGCCAAAGTAGTCATTTTCTAGCCTACACACACAGAGAGAGTGAGAGAGAGGGTGGGGGGAAAGAAAAGGAAAATTGACTTGATGCAGACTAAAGAATAAAAGTTTCTATGGAAAGCTTATGATTACCATTGGAGTTGACCAGTAAAAAGGTGTGGCTTATTCCCTGATTATTTGCATGTGCATGAGTGACTTTTTAAACATGTTTTAAATGTCTTCTCAAGCAAAAGAAATATTTGTTCTTCAATACATCCACATGCTTTTTGCAAATATCTGTTACCAGTATATTAGCTGAACTATCCTGCCAAGTGCCGTGGGTACATAACAAGATGACCCACTACATTGTCCTAATCTAATTGCATGGCAGGGGAGCAGGACCAGACCCTAGGAGGAAATGAGTGGCCATGTGGGAGGCTGAGGCACCATTTGTCAGGCTGGGTCAGTGTGGGCATCAGCGAACACATGCAGACCCATAGTACTGTAGGAAAGGTGCCAACTGCTTTTCTATTTTCATTTTAATCTCATTCTTAATTTCATTTATGTGCACTGTGCAAAGCAGTACTGCACCGACCCAGCATGCACAGAAAGTATAACTGGTAAACATATTGGGGAAGTATGTACAGGACGCATTGTCTGATGATGGCCTGTATTAACAGCTAAGCACACTGCTCTATCCAGACAAAATGTCATGAGACTTGAACTCAGTTTGTGGTAGTGAGCTATTACAGAGAAAGGAGTCTCTTATTGGTTAAGAGGCACAAGCAAGAGGAGACAGAGAAGATCTCACCTACATGGTGACTAAATGACTCAGGCTGGATGTGCTAAGTCTAGAGTTTTTATGATCCTACCTGCTGTGTATAGTGGCTAAGCTATCCAGGAGACAAAAGGAAATTGGCACCTGAGGCTTCAGGAAGACTTTTGGTTCATCTATCCAAGGTATAGAGAGCATAGGGTAAAGGATGGAGTGGTTAAAGGACCCTAAGAAACAAAGGCCACAATTCCACAGAAAAGCCCAGGCTGGTCCCAGAGGAGGATATGGATAGACCATAAATACAACAGCTGAAAGGCAGCGGAGCCCAGATCACAGTAAACTGGTTTTATGTGCTTGGCTAATGCTCTCCAGCAGGGCTCTCCCCTAGTTAATAAGCTCCTGGCAGAATCACGAAGAAATGCTAGACCTCTCTCAGTGTGCACAGTTAAGACCCGGGGACTTTTGAGCTAAGGTTTGTGTCCAGCATGAAGTGGCAAGTACGTACTGTTTTTCTGTCTCTCTTCATCACTGTTTCTGCTTTTACAGGACTCTGATCACTGGCATGGCTTCTGGAAGCATTGTAGCCTTTAATATAGATTTTAATCGGTGGCATTATGAGCATCAGAACAGGTACTGAAGAGAAGCTGCAGAAGCCACAGTCAAGTGGGAGCACAAGTGCTCTGTGGAGAGGCAGTATCTCTGGTGGAGACATTCGTCCGCATCGGCTGTTTGTACATCCATCCCACCCAGCAGTCGCCGAACATCATAGTCAGGAGCCATTTCACCCTGTTTTTCCAAGACTGAACACCAGCTGCTGTCAAGCAAGCTCATATCATGTAAATTATCTAAATTAGGAGACGTTTTGGTAATTATTTCATATATTGTCGTTTATTGAGAAAGGTTGTAGGAAGCCTCACAAGAGACTTTTGACAATTCTGAGGAACCTTGTGTCCAGTTGTTACAAGGTTTAAGCTTTGAACCTAACCTGCATCCCATTTCCAGCCTCTTTTCAAGCTGAGAAAAACAAAACCCACGTTTGATACTTTGTACATCATATGCATCTTATTTAAAGGGATACTTTTGTAAAAGTGAAACCTTGTATAAAGAAAGAGCAGCCTTTGTTAATTTATTGTGGAGTTAGACCTGCATGCTCCCTCCTCCCCACGTTTTGATGGAACTGGTGCATTAAGCTAGGAAATGGAAAAGACGCAGCTTGTTCAAAAGGGTTGAATTTGGGCTCATTCAGTAATTTTGACATTTTCACCAAAATATGATTTGCACTTTTTAATCTAAATTCATTCTTTCTAAACTTCACGTTTGCTCATATAGCATTTGGATACTAAGCCATTATTTGCCATATACAAAGGAAATTCAAGCCCTGCCCTTTAGGACCTGAAGATGCAACAGAAACAGAGCCTGGGGGTGAAGGCCTGGTTTCTACTGTGTAAATGGGAGTCATGGTCATTAGTCCCAGTGCATCAACTTCCCAGCCCCTGGCCATCTCTCCTCTGGTGTCAGCCTACTGACTCTGTCTCCATGTCAGGGGAGGAGGAGGGTACTAACATTTTTCCCTCCGTGTTTCTCAACCAGCTTAGTTTAATAATGAGTCAGACTTTATTAGAACAATAACTGAACTTACCCCTTTTGTTTCTTGTGAGATTCTCACCTAAAGCCTCATTTCTATCCTAAGGTACTTCATCTTTTACAATATAAAATGATGGCTCTCAAATGATTTTTCCATCCATTGTCCCAATCCAGCTGTCACCCAGGGGTCTATACATTTTCTTCATGTTTCTTCTTTGTATATTTGGTGACTGTATTGTCATAGATGTACATATCGTGTCAGTAGGGCTATGAGGCATGTTACAGGAATGTAATTTTCTCAGAATTTCACTCACTTGCAGTCATTTATTTCAAAAGCTAAAACAGGATAATGGGTTCTTTGTATTGGCACTTTGCACCAGACACATCTCATTATTTATTGCTGTGATTACTTATTTGTCATCCACCTGTACTAGAAAGTTTTAGCACTGAATTATTCCTTCTTCATTGTTGTTTGTATTTATGAAATTCTGAAATTATGGGGAATCAGTGTACTGATTACGTTATTCATCACCAGGCTGTGAGCAATATCTTGAGTTTGTAGCTTAGAATTGGGAAGGCACTGAACATCTGGAAGACAAGGTCATTTCATCTTGAGATCATGGTGAAATATTTTGGATATATAAATTCCTTAAGCTATTGTAACCATGTTTTATTGCAAAGATGTAAAATATGCCAGATGTGTGTGAGTTGGAAATCAAAAAAAAGAAAAATAAAATATGCAAAGAATTCAGAATGCTTCACATGTTGTCACTGGATGCCTCAGTGACACACATTCATTACACTGGCCCTTGGATCTGAAATATCAGCATTGCCTCATGTGAGGGCCTCACATGCAGAACCATGAACAGAACCCTAATAAAGCCAGCAGTCTTCTTGTCCATTGCCAGGAATATGGCCAATGGGGTCCACAGGGACAGGAGTCAAGTGGTAAAGGAAATGTATTTTTATGTGAATAGTTTTGGTAATGACATTTTTATCTTAAACACACACACATAGACACACACACTTTGTAGAGTTCTTCAAGCCTGAGCAGCTGAGGGCGGGACTGAGGTCTGAAAGAGCTGAGCAGCTGCTGGCCACAGCAAGGTGGGCGACAGGCAGGTAAGACTGCCCTCTGCATTCCTGTTGGAAATGACAGGGGCAATGGAACCCCAAGAAAGATTGGCCTTCTTTCCATCCTACTCCAAAGCCAGAAACTTGTGAGGTGCCACAAGCTCCAGAGCTTTTCAGCCCAGCTGACCTGTCAATTATCCCCACAAGTCAATCACTAAGTATCTGCCTAATATGTCTGGAAACTGCACTTTCCTTTTCTAGCACCATCACCTGCACTGCCTCAAAATTGGCTCACTGGGGCTGGTCTCTAATCTGACTGAGCCCCTCCCCATGTTGTACCCTGCTCAGCATCCTTTAGGTTGTCTTGGGAAGAGGGTTGTGGAGCTGAAGATAGTCATCTGGAAGCCTTAAAGTCCCTGTAACATAGCATCCCCCACACAATCAGACGTAATGCCCTTGGTTTCTTTTTGTTTGTTTAATGTTTAATTTCATCAGCTTATTTTAATTTTTATTTATTTATTTTTCATTTTAAATCCCAACCACAGTTCCCCTACCCTCTTCTCTCACCCCCACCCCCACACCTCCCATTCACTCCTCAGAGAGGGTAAGGCCTCCCGAGGGGAGTCAACAAAGTCTGTCAAGTTGAGGCAAGACCAAGCCCCTCCCCTCTGCATCAAGGCTGAGCAAGGTATCCCTCTATAGGGAATAGGCTCCAAAAAGCCAGTTCATGTCAAAGGGATAAATCCTGGTCCCACTGCCAGGGGCCTCACAAACAGATCAAGCCACATAATTGTCACTCACATTCAGAGGGCCTAGTGGTCTAAGGCATCAAACTCAAGCTCAGCTTCCTCTGATTCCTTCTTAACAACTCTGATTTGCTAATATTCAGGCTGAGTTCTGCAGAGAGATACAATTGGCTCTGTCACTATCTCTTGCGCTCTCTCTCTCTCTCTCTCTCTCTGTCTCTCTCTCTCTCTTCTGAGCTGAGGATGTAGCACAGTTTTCAGGGTGCCTTGTATTCATGCACAAAATGCTGGGCTCAATCCCCAGCATAGAATAAACCAGGTCATCTGTAATTTCTCAGGAAGTCTTCGTAGGAGGATCAGAAGTTCAAGGTCATGATCAGCTACATAGCAAGTTTAAGGGCAGGCTGTGCTGTGTGAGAACAAAACCAAAAAAAAAACCAATCATCACATTTGTAATCTCTAAGAACCCTGCATCCTGTCCCCTGGAGTGCCCAGGCTACTCACATCACACTATTTAATACCTCATTAAAATTTATTCCAACTCACTGGGTCATGCATAGTCTTGTTTGGCAGGCAGAAGTGTCCCCAACCCCATGCAATATTATAATAAAAACAACTTTTAAATTAAGCAAACTTTAACAAACAAATTCATCTCTTCTTTGAGGTCAGTGAAGTCAGAGTACCGTTTTAGGTAATATGACAACCATTTGTACCAGAGACAGCAAAAACAGATGCTACTCACGTGTAGCAGAACCGGATTCTGTAAGCCTTACAACACAGCATCCAGAATTGCTTCACCCACTTTTTTGGGTACCACCACTCTAAGAGCTGCCTAAAGACTTCAAATGAAGTTCTGGTTATGAAGAGAAGCAGGATAAGACTCTTGAGTGAGTGAATTCATTTATAATCAATATATGTCACTCGGTGAACATATAGTCTTTTATGCTAATTTACAAACAAATCATTATTTCACCTCCAAAAAGCCATTGTCAGAATAGCCTATCATGTTATTTACCATGCTTTTTCTGTTCTTCCTGGAGTTGAGTTTGGGATGACAGTTCTCTGATACACGAATGATCTGGAGTGTGAGTGATGATTGTCCACAGGATACAATATAAACCCTTATACAGCATGTCTGTACTGTATGTAGTACTTGGCAGTCACTTGGCTGAGGTGGCTCCTGTGGTGCTTTACCAACACTCACTGTATATATGTCATAAACTGTCAGGGGACTGTTGAAACACACTGCACTTGTCTCCTTCCTGGGGCCATAGGCAATACACTCACAAATATGTGATTTCTGACAGGAAAGAGGTGATTTCAGATCCCCAGGCAAAAATGAGAAGGCTCAGTGGGATGGTCAGGAGCCCACAAACTTTCTACAGCCCAGCACCCCAGCTTCCCACTGCCTTCTCCCACTCTGCACTGTGGTACCCAAGAACCTCATGTTTCTGTCACCATGCAGATCCTGGGCTCTCTGCCCATTTCAGAAAAACAAGTTACGGTAAGTCCCAGCAAGCTGCAGAAGAGGGACCGCTGAGGTGTTTTGAACTGCTTTTAGCCAGAGTCCACACAGTAGTTGGCAGGACAGTGCTGATGGATGATTTGAATGAGAGCATCTTTGATTGGGATGTAAAAGCAAAACCCAAAGCATAGAGACCTTCCTTTGTAAAGAACATTAATTCCCTTATCAGTTAAGATGTGTCCATAGGGATGGCTCTGGCAAGGATTATTTTAAGCAATGGTGTGTACTCTGGTCGAGCCCCTGACCACCCCTCTACACCACCCCCGCTGTCCACACTCAGAATGGATTTTCACTGCCCAACATCCTTCCCTGTCTTAACAGCTATGCATTTTTACCGAGCACAGTGAGCTTTACTCCTAACATGAATCTGTGGAGACACAGTCACAGTATTTAGTCCTTAGGATGGAACTCTTGATCTGAGTGAGACCTTGCCAAGTAGGATATTCAATTTCTGTTACCTTGGTGATATCATCTCTGGCTAAAGGTAGTATATGGCCTGAGAGGGACTTATCAGATCTGGTTCTTAATTTCTTTTTTTTAATCGTTATTAATTTTTATTTATTATTTTGGAATCTCACACCGTACACCCCTATCTCAGTCTTCCCATGCCCACCACCACTCCCCAATGGTGTCGTTCCACAAAAGAAAAAAAAAAAAAAACCTCCATTTATGTTGTCCATATACTCACTGGAACATCAATTCCTAGTGGCCAGCCTCTTAAGGGAGATCATACACATGCCACTCACATCAGCATGGCGCCCCAAGGCAGCAAAGCCTGAGGACATTATCAAGGCCTCGGGCAGCAACTCAGATACCAACATGATCTGCATTGGCATCTCAGACCATGGTGGTCCTTCCAGGAGGCCCAATCCAGACAAGGAACATTTCCTCATCTCCAGCCTCCATTGTTGCCCAGAGCCAGTGGGATCCTGTTGCCCAGCAACAGGTTCAGAGGTTAAGTCTCCATCTGCATAACCTCTAAGATGTTGTACACCACCCATCAGTCCTGCTGTTTTTTTCTATCTTTCCCTTCTCTCCATCACATAGTTGTTCACTGTAGTGGTGCCTGCCTGCCCTAGGCTGCAGGGCTGGGTGATACTTGGGTGTCTTCTCTTAATTTTTTAGTTGTATCCTGAAATAAGAAGGCAAAATCTCTGGTCTGTCATTAAGCAGTCAGAGTTTGTTAGGAACCTTGTTCACATAGCCTAGAGAAGGCCATATGTATCACATGAGAGTGAAGCCTTAAGAAATGCCATCCAGGAGTCCAGGAGACACAAGTTGCCCCAAGTCATGCAGATGTCATAGTTCTGATGTTCATTTCCCTAGTTAGCTTCAGCTGAGAACTTAAGACCACCCAGAGCTATTGGCAGGAATCTCAATTGGGGAGTTGAGTCAGACTGGCCTGTGGGCATGTCTGTGGGGCATTTTCCTGATTACTAATTGATGTAGAGGCCCGTGCACTGCAGGTGGTCCCCTCTATAAATAAGGAAAAATGGCTACTTTGGGCACAGGTATTCCATTCTGAGTGTGGGGCCATGTTTCAGAGCTGGGTGTGCTGCCTAGGAGGACTTCTCTGAGAGTATCACTGAGCAGCCTTGTATTGACTTGCTTGTCTGCATGTGTTACATTTGCCATTCAATACAAATGCACACTTTAAAAAGTTGAAAAAATATACCCCATCTCACCAGCTCATAACCACTGAATGTGCAGGCTCTACCCACTGGTTTCAAGGCTCTCTCTCATTCCTATCCTCTGCAGTGGTTTGGGGTCCATATAGTGGCTGCCCAATTGACACTTTTCTTCTAATGGCAGCCTGGCTTCAGTGCTCCCCTTTCCAGGAAGCCAACCCTCTACCACCTAAGTAAGTATATACACACACCTGAACACACACAACTTTTAAAAAGAAGTTTTCAAAGCCTCAAACCTCCAAGGTTTGGTCAGGTCCCAGAAGCCCTTGAATCAGCCCCTGAGAACTCAGTGTTCACGTGCTAATCTACAGTTTGAAGACCTCCAGAGCTCTGCCGATTGTATACTCAAAGATGCCCCAAGGAGATTGCAGAAATTGTTCCAAACCACAGAGCTGATGAGAAGGGAGCTAGTATTCAAGCCCAACCTCCAGGTTTAAGGTTGACCAGGCATTGACCTCATTTACCAGGACTCAAAAACAACACCACCAAAATGCAGCACTTCAGCCTGCTGATGCTTGGAACTCAAGGCCACAAAAGAAGGTCTTGGATGCAACCTGAGAACCAATGTATCTCTGATCCTCTCGCTTTCTATCACTCATCCTCCCCTCTGGAGCTAGTCATATATAACAGGATTCTCTTTCCCAGGCAGATCCTAGAAATTAGAGTTCCTTTCCCAGAGCAAGACACTTATCCTGAAACTTACCTCAACCATGGTATTTTGTGTAAGAGTTGACTGTCTTAGTCACTGTCCTACCGCTAGAAGGAGACACCATGACCAAAGCAACTCATAAAGCATTGAATTGGGAGCTTGCTTAGTTTAGTCCATTATCATCACAGCCAGGAGCATGGCAGCAGGCAAGTGCTGGAGAGGAAGTTAAGAGCTACATGCTGATATATAGGCCAGAAGAGAGACTCTGGGCTTGACATGGGCTCTTGAAGCCTCAACCCTGCCCCACTACTTCACCTCCAGTGACATACTTCCACCAACAAGCCTACACCTCTTAATCCTTTTCAAATAATATTTCCTGATGAATAAGCATTTGTTGTGGAAAGTTTCTCGGGGCCGTTTGGGCCAGGAGGTTTGTAACCTGGTCTGTGGCGGCTTTTGTCCCCCAAAGAAATAAATCACATTCTTATATCCTTCACACTGTTTGGCCCATATCTTAAGCACATTACTAGCTAGCTCTTTCATCTTAATTCAACCCATTTCCATTAATCTTCCTACCACATGGCTCAGCCCGTGGCTCACCTGTACCTCTACATGTTCCTCCTTCGGGGGTTGGATGGCGACTGACTTAACTCCACCTTTCTCCTACCTACCTGCCCTCTGATTCTCCACCCACTTCTACGGTGCTGTGCATGGACCAAAACAGTCTTTTATTTACAGCATACAGAGAGCATTTCCACCACAAGTATTCAAATATTTGAGCCTACGGGGCCATTTGTTACTTAAACCACTACACTGGCCATAAAGAAATATTCTGTCTACTTTCTCTGATCATTAAGACACTATCTAATTCCAGAAGGGATCATGTGCCATGGCCTAGAGGAAGAGGTGTTCCACCTGAGGGGCACAGAAGAGGCAAGCAGCTAACCTTTCCTCAATGTCTGTGACATTAGATCAGGACAGTTAGGCTCCCCAGCTACCCAGCTAATTCAAGATGAGTATAGAAGACTGGAGTCCCTGGCAGGCAGGGAAGATTGGGTGCTCTTAGCAAGTATTAGCCGGCATTGTGAGCAGGCCTTCCTTTGTGTGTTCATGTGCTGATTTGTTGGTATTTGTTGGGTTTTGTCTGGAGAAATGGGACAGCAGTAGCTCTGTCAGTAAAGGTGAGGTCTAATCTGAACAGGAGGCTCACAGACAGGCATGTAAACTTCACCCAGGAATTTTCAGAGAGCAGAGGGAAACGGCTACTTCAGAGTCACCGTCTGGTGCCACTGCTGCCTATGAACATCCAATGAGCACCGAGCACAATCATGGTGATATGGAGAGCCTAGTGACAGCTCCCCAGGTGCCTCACAGCTTGGGTGACCATCATCATATCCTCCCAGTGTCCATAGAGTTAGCATTATCATTCCACTCATTGTTATGAGATGTGAGAACCAGAGAGCTTAAAGGTCTCCTTCAATGCACATACAGAAATTATCATGATATATAGGACATTCAAGAGTCCAATAAGCAATATTTATCCAGTAAAAGCAAAGTCTGACAGAGCGGCAGTCCCACCAAACCTAGAACAAACACCAGCAAGGCTGAAAAATGTCCCCTTATATTGGCCTTATATGTGAAATGAATAGTATCACAGTCTACCCCTGAGCACTCTTGTGTGATGTCAAAAGCCAGGGTTTCAACTGAAAGTGTTCCCAGTTTGTCCTTTCTCAGACACTTGCAGAAAAAAATAAATAAATACAAATTTGTGTCTGAGAAAAACAGACTTCAAGTCTTCACCCATTTCCCATGGTTAAATGTACATATATATTCTCTCTTTTCCTCTTTCCCTCTCTTTCTTTCAAGGAGAAGAGCTGGAAGAAGCAGCAGCAACAATCACTTAAGATGTCAAAATTATCAAAAGCAAAATGTGTTTAACATGCTGTAAATTCAAATATATTTACATATTTTGAAGTGTTATTGGGTAAAAGAAGCATAGGTGTGGAAGGACAGGGCTTTGTTTTAAAAAGACAAAGCAAATTTAAAAAATAACCAAATCTAATTTCTTGAAATAAAAGAGCTATTAGTAAGACCTGAAGTACTCAGCAGCAGAAAGATTTAGTGAAAGGAAATGTACGTCTTAAAAAATTGTCTGGAATAAAAAGCAAAGACAACAATTGGAAAGTCAGAAAAGAAGGGATATTTTCCATATGTTCAGTTTGAGTTAAAAAGAAAAATAGACAAAGTAGCATTCTAGTATTCGAACATAGCAGATGAAATATTTAGGCCTTCAGAGCAGGAAGCAGAATTTATAAGTAGAATTAATACATACTTACATTTGTAACAATATACACGACCAAAACCAAAGAGAAAGTCCCAGTCCTGAGAGAGGACACTTTTGGTTGAGAAACTACTGTAGATGATCAGCCATCCCTGAGGGATGCCCATGCTCTGGTAGATAACCCTGCACCCGTGTCTGTTCTAACATCACTAAGCAGACTATGTGTGTGGAACAAAGCAGACAGACAGACAGACAGCCATGATGCTGGGAGAAAAAAGAAGGTGATGGGAATGTGGGAAGCACTGAAGGGGAATGGGACGGGTGGCATTGATTAAAACACATTATATGCATGTATGAAATCTTCAATAAAAAAATCATGTCAATAAAACTATCTCATACTCAAAAGATTCTGAGACAGAATACCTCATCCATCATCCTGTACTCCTATCAGACATCTAGATGACTTTTCAATAAAAGAAAAAAATAACTACAAGATGAAGGAGCATTGGTTTTCAGGATCCTTGAAAATAACAACCAATATTTTGTGTTCTTTCACAACACAGTAACAAGCTTTTTAAGAATAAAAATACACTAAAAATATTATTTGTGGATAATCCAAAAATTGAAATAGCCTTTTACAAAGGGACTTCACCTCCCCAGGCAGGAAACAGACACAAGACAGGAAGCTGAAACTGAGTGGGAACCAGGTACAGACACAAGTAATCTAACCAAGCGACTGAACGTTAGCAGCGCTACCATCTAATATGGAAAGGATGAAGATAAAATCATGTTGGACAGTGGTATCTACCAAACAAAGGGAAAGAAAGGGTTTGAAAGAAAGCTTCTGGGAAACTTGTGCCCGCTTCTGGGAGGCCAAGAAGGGAGACTGCCATCAGCTTTCTAACATTTGTTACTGTAAATAACTACCCGAGGTAACTTATAAAGGAGAAAAAATTATTTTGGCTGCAGGCTGGAGACTTCACTTCATGATGCTTCAGGCATCACAAAGAAGATTTTGAGGGGAGCCTTTGGTAGAGGGAGCCTGTATACCTCATGGCAGAGTGTGAAAAAACCAGGGTGCCACCCCCCTTCAAGGATGCTTTGAATGACCTAAAACCACCCATTACAGCCCAGATCCTAAAGATTCCATGTACCCAACAGCATCATGGGTTTCACCACATGGATCTTGGGAGGGCATTTCAAATTCACACCACAGGTGGGCCTTTCATTGATGCCGCTGCCTTTAAGGTAACCCTGCACCTGTGAGTAACTCTTCCCACATATTCCTATAAGCAATCCCAATAAACTCATTGGTCCATCTGGGTGAACTCTGGTAGACCAGTTACTTTGATCTGCCAATGGCTCCCTATCTGGGGAGCCAGGGATGTCACATGACAAGAGAACCAGAAACAACAGGGCTGATTGTCCAAGGAGTAACACCAGAAATAAGGTAATCAAAAGTATTTTCTCCTTTAAATGGATTGCCTTGGGTATTTTGTCTCAGCGACAGAGCCCTAACAGCAAGCCTCGTTAAAGAAAGAGAACCTGTGACACATAATCTCACCTGGGGACTCCAAGTGTCACTTTCTAAGCTGGTCTTGAACGTTTTGAAATCAAGTAAGAGAAAGAAGTTAAATTTATAATTTTGCTGCAATTCATAGTTTGCATCTGATTATGGCTAAATAGCCAAACATCTAATCATTTCTTTCTACCATAAAATCCTTAGTTAGGGTATGTCTCTAAGGGGCTGTGAGTGTAGCTCAGTGATATAGACTTGCTTAGGATCATAAGACTCTGGATTCTCCAGTGCTACATAAAAAAAGGAAGGAAGAGAAAAGAAACTTTTTTTTTTCATGGCGACATTGTTGTATCTGCACAGAATAAAATGAAGACAAGTATCACAAGAGTGTGGTCCTATAAAGCAGCCTCTGGCCAGATATTACAGAACGGAGGCTTAAAAATCTGAAATGTATTTTCTAACAGCTGCTGTAAGGCTGAACTCTGGTGAGCCTCTCCTGGGTGTTTGGAAGGTGCCTCACTGTCTTCACACATGGCTTTGTGCATGTGACTGTAGTGGAATGGAGGAGACCAGATGAGAGAGGGTAAATGTGTGTGTGCTGGTACAAACACCCAATGACTGAGCGTTTGGAGGCCAAACGTCAATGTCTAGTGTCTCTGTCCATTGCTCTCCACCTTATTTTGTGAGGGAGGCAGGATCTCTCAGTGAACCTGAAGATCATCAGTCATCTAGACCGACACCTGTGAGCCCCTGCCGTCATCCCCCTGCCTCCTTCCAGGGCTGGCATCACAGGAACATACAACCATACTTGGCTTTTATGCTGAGGATCCTAACTCGGGTCTTCATACATGTACAAGCACTTTACTCACTAATCCAGCTTCCTGACCCCAAGGGCCTCCCCTTTAAAGGCCCGATCTCTAATACAGTCGAACAGGAAGCTCTGGATGTCATGTCTCAAGAAGAATATTATTTATTGTTTAACAGTTGCTTATGGTGACATGTAACACTATTGCAGAAGCCTACACTTCCATAAGAGAGGATAGAAATTTCCTTTACCTTCACAAATATGTTTTCAACTTTCCAATTTATACCCAATAAAAGGACCTCGGTTTTTCAACTTTCCAATAAAAGGACCTTGGACAATAGATTAGTCAATTGCCATCAATATGGCAAAATATCTAAAAATAATATTAAACATAAAAGAATTTTTTGGTTTATGATTTCAGTCTGTGCTTATGTGGGCCCTGTCATGAAATAAGGGAGTGTTGGAGAAAAATTGCTTACTTTGTGGCAGCCAGGAAGCAGAGAGAAGAGGGAGAAAGGGGGGGCACTCAGGATGAGATACAGCACCCCCAGACCCACCCCATCCTATTATCTATTTTCTCCATTCTAGACAGCCTCCAAAAGTTTCTGGCACCATCCAGTCATGTCTTATCATTAGGACTCTATCAGTGGGTAAATCCTTTGGTTAGGTCAGAGTCCTGGCCAATGATTGTCGAATCCATGAGCTGGAGACCAGGCTGTACCAAATCAGCCTTTGGGGGATTCTTCATATGCAAGTCATTCTAAACCCGTCATGCAAAATACTAGGTGAAATTGATAATTCGGGACCTACACATAGGAGGCAACTTACAGTTCCATATGATTCTTCTTGATATTTCACAAGCCCAGAAAGATAAAACTAAAATGGTATGATTGAGTGGAACCAAAAATAAATAAAATGAGGTGACTACAATTCCAATACTTTTATGACAAAAGTACTTTAGTCTTAGTTTTCCAGGTTAGTTCATTTTCTTATTATGATTCTGGAATGCCAGAAACCCATCATTTGTTCAATCCTCTTGCTTCTAAAAGGATCTAGAAAAAGAAGAATTAAGATTGAGAAACTAATATGTGTCTTTCATAAAAGGGAGCAGAATTTCCCTCCACAGCAGCCTCTACACACACTATCCCTTCGCCTTTCCCAGCCGAGATGGCATCAAGTGTTGTCAGGAATGTTAATTGACACTTTTCTGGAAAGTGTCACATGTTGAAACCCTGACCATGTTCAGCTTGATTATCCTGACTCACAGTTAGAAATCTAGAAACTTCCAGAAAGAGAATACACATGCACACACACACACACACACACACACACACACACACACACACACACTATGTCCTGGCTTTTGTTCTCAGAAGGTCTTGAGGTGGGGGGGGGGAATGGACGAAATTAGACCTGTGTTTACACAGCTCTTCTCATTGGCCAGGACATAGTTTTTGAAAGTTTGTAAACTAGCCTTCCAATTTAAATTGAATAAGTAGGTGCAGCTGAGTAAATGGAGAGACCTGGGTTTGCAGCCATGTGTTTTCACTTTAAAATTACATTGATGGGGAACAGAGGGGGCTAGAAACGAAAATAAGATAGAAGACGGGCTCTTTAAAGGGAAAATGTGAGAAAATGAAGAGTCAAAGCAGAAGTCTTTTTTTGCCGGCCCTGGGGAGGGGAGAGGGGGGAGGGGGAAGGGGGAAGGGGGAGGGAGGCGGGAAAGGACCTGGGGATTTGGATGGGGGGCGGGGCAGGACCTGGGAGGGAGCAGTATTCAGGCTACATGGACAGTCTGGAGAGGGCTGCCTCCTCAGATCTCAAGATGAATGGGAGAACTACCCGGGGGAAAGACTCTTAACACCTAGAGGCCAGGTGCTGGGGCAGGACTTTAAAGCATCCTCAGATGGCCTAGAATTTTTGCCACAGCCTTCCCCCCCACACACACCCGCAAGAACAACTACCTAGTAAAAACAGTGATTTGTTCAGTAGCGTTTGTCAATCAAATATCCCCACCCCATTCTCCAGTGCTCCAGAGCAAAACTCTATTTGGAGATTTAGTCCTTAAAAAAGGCATTGGGTTAAAACTGGGTAACTGGAATCTGCAGGGGAGTTAAAGGGGGGCACCACTGTAAGGAAGGGGAAGTGGGGAGTCCATGATGGCCCTCTTCTTGCAAGAAGAAACCAGGGAAGTATGGAGGCCAGCATCCGACCAATGCGGGCAGGGGTGGGGGGTGGGGGAAGACCCACAGGCTTCATAAAATACTCACAGCCTGAAGGGATTAAGACATTACTTTCTCTTTCTTGGGGCTTGGTTTCATGTCTTATACTTTCAATTATTAGTCTATACCAGGGCTCAGCCCCTGGGGCCAGAGAGGTAGTAGGGATGCTTTGATCTTTTATGACTGGAAGGCGATTTCTCTGAGGGGAATCTCGGTGAGCGTTTAGTCCAGCACTCCTAAGCCAAGAAACTGGGCAAATGTAGACCCCAAGGAACTGCTCATCTGCTCAGGAGAGCGAGGCTAGAAAATGGTAGGCTTTCCCACTCATACACCACAGGGATGGGCAAGCCTCTGCTTGGATGGTTTCCTCACCACTTCCGGCTTTTGGGTCCTGGGTGAGTTGTCTGGGGGAAGGGAAGACAAACACCCCTCACCACACCCTGTGTGGGAAAGCTGGTGACATCCCCACCCTGCCCAGGAGCTTTGGCTGTTTGTCTAGAGCCCACAGGGCAGGCAAAGGCTTCCTTCACACACTCCTTCCCTAGCTCAGGCTTTCCCAACACTGGGCCGTGCAGGCCCTCAGCTGATGAGGAGCAGAAAGACACGGTACTGGGGACGACTGTGTGGGTGAGGCCATAGAAGGCTTCTCTGAATGCAAAAGGCGCTGGGTTCCACCCCCAGCACTGCCATGGTCAGTCCCTAGAGAAAGTAGAGAGGGCCCTTTGCTTCTGGACCAGCTAGAGGCAAAGAAGGTCCACCCTGCCTGGGAGGGAGGCAGCCCACGACTCCATTGGGTTTTAAAGTCTGCTCTTTCTGCCTGCCACAGCCACATTCAAATCTTTTTCTTCAATTCTTCTCCTTGTTGCCTGCTTTTTTGCCTGACCCATTGCCCTGGGTAACCCCACTTTGTTTTCCGGTTGCTATGACATTGGTAGGCTGAGGGAAAAGATCGTTTCACATTCTCTAAAACTATCATGCTTGCTTATTGGGAATTAAGGTCACAGGGTACCCAAAAGTCACATAAAACAAATACTCTTAAGAGGACGCCTCCTTCCATGGCTGCTATTAATGAAGGGGAGGATATAGGTACCTGATAGATTCTACCGAGGCTCTCTAGAACGGAGACAGAGATCTGGAAGTTTTATCCAGAGATCCGGCAAGTTATCAGCAAAGGCTCCCTGAGACTGTGCCAGGTGGACTGAGGTATGTTTGATCCACGAGCCTTTAGAAAGGAGTGCCTTGTTTTCCATACTGCCCTAATCTGGATATAAACTAGAGGATGAAAAGTACCCTTTAATATCAACGATGTAGAAAGTCTGCAGAGATGTGAAAGATCCTGGCATAGGTTAAGAAATTAGATGTGCCAGTTTCTCACTGAGTGATGGTGCTCACAATTTCGAGTCAAGTGTTGTCAATAAAGGAAACATTACAGGCAGCTAGCTCCCAGCAGCAACAGAGGGAATGGGCATAGCAAAAACCACTCACTGCTTTCGGCTCAGGAGAACAGGCAGGGTTAAGCTCAGCGGTTCTGAAGTCAGATGCCCGCTCTGAACATCTACTATGATTCTCATTCAAGGATCTTGGTTAAGATGAATATACATATTCACCTTCCTTTCCTGCCTCCCTTGTTGCTTTTCACCCAGGATACCACCTCCTTGGCCTGTCACTAGCCTGGTGCTCTATTGTTATTCCAGCGGTCAAGGGTGTCCTTGTAGACGTCCATCTTTCACCCCATAGGTCCTTCTGTGTCGGTTAATTTTGTTGTCAACTCGACACAAGCTAGAATCATTGGAGAAGAAGGAGCCTCGGTTGAGAATATGCTCCCACCAGATTGGCCTGTGATGGCCATGAAACCCTGGCCTTGCTTCTTCCCAGGCAGGGCTGGAGTGACTTTCCTTAGGACCACCTCCCGCCTGCCTCTCTGCTTTCTCATCTGCTTTCTTTCCATCCATCTCACCCTGTTTATTCTCAGGAAAAAACAATAGGGCCACATGGAACTTCAAAGAACAGCAAGAGGCTCTTGTTTCAAAACTGCAGAGGCCTCTGCCTTAGGAGAGCTTTGTGCTTCTGGCTCCCCTCAGCTCTGGGAATCCTAGGGGTTACGGTGAGGTCCTGTATAGATCTTATCTGGAATGACACAGGACTGATGGGAACTTCATGAGTGTCCCTGCTCTGGAAAAAAAAAAAAAAAAAAAAAAAGTCTAAGTTTGTAAAGGGATGTGGGACTGAGATCCTGCATAGAAAAACTGCTCCCACCATAAAGGGGTGTGCTGTGGAATAATCCTGCACACTGTGAAGACCTGTTGCTCTCACTGTTAATAAAAAGCTGATTAGTTAGGCAGGATTTTTGAGGTAGAAAGAATGTTGGGGAAAAAAGATGTGTGGAACCAGAGGAGACAGCATGATATGCAGTGTGAGCAGGATATGAAAATACATACATGAGATAAAGGAACCTCAGGTAGCACACAGATTAATAAAAACAGGTTAATTGATGTTATAAGAGCTAGCTAAAAAACAAGCCTAAGCTATTGACATATCATTTATAATGTTTGTGGCTATTTGGAAAGTGGCTAGCAGAAAAGTATACCTACAGGGGTGGGATTCAGAGGATAACTATGAAGCCAAGTGGCCACAGGGTTATCTTGCACAGATGTGCACTGAAGCTGGGGAACAGCTGACCAGCTGATATCCATCTCACCCTACATCCAAACCCACAAGAGCAGCACCCCCGGACCACTCACCAGCAGATAATAAATGACCACCTTCCCATCTGCTGTATCAGAACTGAGGCTTTCCTAAGTTTGGCTCATTCTACCTCACCTTATAAGGACTGGAAGGCACACAGTTCCTAGTTCCCAAATGAACCCCAAATGTGTTCTTTTTACTTCTGTCCTTCAAGTACATTCTCTCACTGTACAGACCGACCCCACCTTCTTGTGTAATATTCAGGCCTTTACTATTCACACACCAGAGAAACCCGTGGGGAAGGCAAAGTGCGATGATGACTGGGCTCCTGGGCTCTGCCACTTAGACACTACCCCTGGCTGTGCCTCTGTGAATAAAATCCCCAAGATACTCATCACACTTCGCTATGGGGGGGATGAAGTGGGATAGTCACCGTGCAGATTAATTGTAAATAGGAGCCTGCAAAAATGAAATAGCTGGTGTGTAATCAGGTATTCAGTTAACACCTAGTCTTTTCCTCTCAGGCCTCAGATTCACACAGGTGGATGAGCTGGGATCTTGGTCAGAGAAAGGACAGGAAAAATGGCAACTAGAGATATCTGTGCAAATTCTTATCTTGTATTTCTGATGCTTTCAAATTCCACATCCTGCACCCAGGGCAGCTAAGGGACACCCTTAGCATGGGCGCCCCTGAAACATGAAGTCCCCTTGCTGGCTCCTCCAGGTTGCACTGGATCACCACATCATGAAACGATTTCCTTCCCTCTTTATTTCCTTTTTCACCCCCCCCCCCCTTTGCTTCTGAGACAAATGGAAAAATAATTTGATCTCCTTGATTCTGTTCGCTCATGGTATTCTCCCCCTTCGCGCCGAGTCCCGCCCTTTGATAAACGAGAACACATGTGTTGAAATCCTGGCCTTCACCCACTGGGCTCGGCCCTCCTCCTCCACTGGGTGGGGGTGGGCTCCTTTCCAAACTCGGAATTAAATTGATCACAACAGGAAGAACATTGATTTCTTTAAAATTTGGGGGAAAAATTCTCAATACTGATTCAGAGATACAGCTTTGCCCTTTATTCTAGAAGTTTCCTCTCTCCAGCTCAAGCTCCCTGATGGGGGCATGCAGCAGACCCAACACAACTGCTTTTGCCAGGTCAGCGCTGATTCATTATGCTGGAAGCCAAAAGGTGACGCGTGCATATCTGGGACATTACCCTATATGTAGACTTCATCCAGACCGGACTTAGGCCCTTCTGCCTCCTGATGGAGTCACACGTGGACACTCCAGTGGGTTTTTTCGTTTTCCTTTGGAAACTGGCCCTCTGTCTAATTTCTTCACATGAAGGCTAAATTTCCCCAAAACTATATTTATGTTTGATTATGACTCTATCATTGTTCTTTAGTATCCTGGTCTCTAGGCAAACAAATTTACCTTTTCTTTTAAAAGCAACCCCCAGTGACAAACACTGCAGAAACTAGGTTTTGGTTTGTCATCTCCTGTAGCTAGCATCCGAAGTAGGATGCCTTCTTGAACTGAAAGGCATGCTGAAGAGTCCTATAAACCTCCTTACACTTCAATTTAAAACCATCTTACAAGAGGGATACATTCAGCCCCTTGCTGCCAGTACACTCTCTGTTTATGTGGCCTTTGTTTATGTATGCCCCTGTTAATAAAAACCTTAACAGATGCACTCAAGCACCTCCTCGGAAACTAATTTTTTTTTGCTATCGCAAGAGCTTTCTGGGAAGGAATAAAAGAGGAGAGTGGGGTTGGCAACCCTCCATCGTGTGGCCGTTTATTGTCATGGAATGTAGCAGAAGAAGGCTCCCGCTAGTTCGTTTTGATTTTGGTGTGTAAATCTGCTCTCACCTAAAGCTTGACCACATGACGGTGCAGACACATATTAAACTGATTATTTCAGTCTGAGCTATGTGTAGACAGTGCACTCTAAATTGCACATAAAAATGTTCTCCTAAACCATACCACCTGCCTGTGCAAAGATCATTTTCTTTCATAAAGACAGACTCTAATATGTTTCTGAGATGCTGGCCTCCAGGCTCGAAAAGATTGTCTCTCTGCAGGAACTGGTTCGGGGCTGTGGCTTCTCTTGGCTACTTGGTTTCCCTTCCAAACAGACAGGGATGCCATTTGGCAAGATGATGGCTCGGCCTCATCCCCATCCCCTGCCATCAAAAGTCTGTCATACAACAGGGTGGTCCCTAAGAGTGTGATACAAAGAAGTAGGATGTGTGGGGACAACACAAACCATCATAAGCTAGGGAAAAACGTTGAATTAACACCACTCTTGTCTACTCTTCATGCCCCTTGCAAACCCTGCTCGCTGGCCCCATGGCGATTGATGTGTATGTGGCAACTAGACTGGCCAACAGAAGGCCCAGATATTTTGATCATAAATCATTCTGATGTATGTGTGAGAGTTTGTATGCAATGAATGCTGGAATCAGTACACCAAGGGTAGTAGAGGCCCTGCCCCTGCAGGTGGGTGTCACTCATCCTTTGAAAGGCCCGACGGAACTAAAGGTTAGATAAGGGAAATCTACTCTGTCTGTCTGATCTGTCTTCTCTGTCTGTCTGATCTGTCTGATGGTCTTCAAGCTGGGTGTCATCTGGTTTGGCCTGACACCAGTGGGTTTGCTCCTCAGTTCATCAGACCACAGACTCCCGAGACTTGTTGGCTTCTGTCATCCCAAGATGAGCTTTTTTGCTCGTTCTCTTGTGCTTAGGACAGAACGCAGAGGATCACACAAGAAGAGCATATAATACACCCAATCAGAGCAAATTCTTTTTAAACATGTACGTAGATCATGTCTTGTGTGTGTGTGTATGTGTGTATGAGTGTATGTGTATGTGTGTCTGTGTGTGAGTGTATGTGAATGTGTGTGAGTGTGTGTGTGTATGTGTGTCTGTGTGTTTATGTGTATCTGTGTGTGTGTCTGTGTGTGTATGTGTGTGAGTGTTTATGTGAGTGTGTGTTTATGTGTATCTGTGTGTGTGTCTGTGTGTGTATGTGTGTGAGTGTTTATGTGAGTGTGTGTGTAGGTGTGTCTGTGTATGTATGTGTATCTGTGTGTGTATGTGTGTGTGAGAGTATGTGTATGTGTGTGTGTATGTGTGTCTGTGTATGTGTGTGAGTGTGTGTGTATGTGTCTCTGTGTGTATGTGTGTCTGTGTGTGTATGTGTGTCTGTGTGTGAGCGTGTG
>PVIH01000185.1:412555-442686 GCA_004025045.1 Sigmodon hispidus
TGTGTGTGTGTGTGTGTGTGTGTGTGTGTGTGTGTGTGTGTGTGTGTGTGTGTGTGTGTGTGTGTGTGTGTGTGTGTGTGTGTGTGTGTGTGTGTGTGTGTGTGTGTGTGTGTGTGTGTGTGTGTGTGTGTGTGTGTGTGTGTGTGTGTGTGTGTGTGTGTGTGTGTGTGTGTGTGTGTGTGTGTGTGTGTGTGTGTGGTACAGCATGTGTATGAAAGTCAGAGGACAGTTTGAGGGAGTTGATTCTCTCCTTCCATTTAGGAATTGAGCTCAGGCTACTGAGCTTGCTTTCCAGCACCTAAACAGCCCAAAGTCAGTTCTTTATAGTAAATCTACGTTTCTACGTGCCTGCCTGTGAGTTCCACTTTTCTAGAGAATTCTATTGTGAGCCCATTCCTATGCGTTGGCTTTTATTCCTACATCTCCTTCACAGCCTTAGTCTGCTTCCTACAGCTGCAGTAAAGACCATGACCAAAAATGACCTGGGAAGAAAGAATTTATTTGGCTCACATATCCCAGTCACACTCCATCTAGGGAAGCAAGAGCAGGAAGTGAATCAGAAGCCACGGAGAGGATGCTGCTCACTGGCTTGTTCAGCCTGCTCTCTTATACAGCCCAGGACCATCTGCCCAGGCCCACAGTGGGTTGGATCTGCCCACATCAAACATTAATCAAGAAGATGACCCATAGACTTGTCCACAGGCCAGTCTGAGGGAGGCATTTTCTCAACTGAGGTTCCTCTTCTCACATGACTTTATCCTATGCCAAGCTGTCAAAAAAAAAAAAAAACCTAGCCAGGACAGTTTCAAAGGAGCCATCCAATCCAGGTCCCCTCAGTGGATCTCAATGAATCAACAAGCCAACCCCAGGACTTGTGAATATTTATTTAAGTGGTAAAATTGACACTCCAGAAGGGATGAAGCCAAGCAGAGGTGTCTGAGCGAATTTGAAATGCTATCGTAGTGTCCTCATGAGAAAGGCAACAGACTTGATACAAACTGGCCTAGCCTCCCATTGCTGTGCCAGAATACTTGAGACAAACCATTTAAAAGGAGAAAAAATATTGGCTTATGGTTTCAAGAGTGAGGTCAAGGCTGGTTGACTATTGTGCTGGGGACTGTCGGGGGATGGGGTACACATCATGGCAGGGAGTATGTAACAGAGAAGAACCGCTTGCTTCAACCATGTCAGGAAAAGGGAGAGAGATCAGAAAAAGAGGAGAGGAAAGGGTCCCAATGTCTCCTCAGGGACACAACAATAATGACCTAATCACTGAACTCTTAGTGTTTCTAGCATCTCCTGGTAGCTCCTGCAGACTTAGGACCAAACATTGAACACATGAACTTTGGGTCAGGGGGATTGTGGCCCAGTGGCAAACCATCTGAAAGTATGTTTCAAGCCCCTGGTTCAATCTGCAGCAACACACACACACTTAAAACAGGCGACAAAAGAATTTAGGATATTCCTGCATGTTAGAGGAAAAGCAATGTGACCTTAAGTTTGAAGTGATGAAACCATGAGCCAAGAAATGCCAGCAGCCTAAAAGGCTAGAGGGACAGATTGTCCCACAAGGTTCCAGAAGAAAGCAGGCCTGCTAATCCCTTGTTTCTACCTAAGTGAGACAGAATTTGGACCTCTGTCTTCCAGATATTTAAGGAAACACATGTGCTTTGCTTTAATGAACTGAGTATGTGACAATTAGTTACAGCAGTGCTGTGGGATTACACTCTTGTACATTGTAAATATTTGTCCCTCCTACTGGTTGAATAAAATGCTGATTGGCCAGAAGGCAGACAGGAGGTGTAGATGGGGCTACTAGACTAAGAAAATTCTGAGAAGAGGAAGTACAGAGCAGAGATGCCAGGCAGATACAGAGGAAATATTCATCACCTCCAAGGCAAACCTTGCTCCATTCACCTATGCTGCTCTGAGAAAAGGTTCTAAGCCACTTGGCTAATCATGGGTTAGTTTAAGAGTTAAGAGTTAGCAAGTGATATGCCTGAGAGATAGGCCAAACAGCATGTAATTAATATAAGCATCTGAGTCATTTTGGGAGGCTAAGCAGCTGCAAGTGGGTCTGGATCTCGGGCTAGACTAGGCTACAAACTTATTACACAGCAGCAACAGGGAAACTCATACACTCCTGGTGAGCATCTTAGCATGGGCAAGTCCATACCTCCAAGCAGGAGGGTTTGACTCTGCTACAGAGGATCTTCAAAGCCTTTTCCCTTCGATTCCAATTCTTAAAAACATACTCGCCCTTCTGTTTCTCCAATCCAACACCAGAATATTCCTCAACTCAATTCTCATGATCCCAAGGTCCCACTTTGCCAAGCAGGCCCTGAGTTCAGGCCCTCATCCTCTCTCACCAGCATTATATCTTTCTTGGTATGTATCTGGTCTCTTAGACATCAGGTTACTCAGCACCTTACTGGAGCCAAGGAATCTTCACTGAGAATTAACCTGACCACAGCCCTCCAGGATTAAATCCTCAGGTTTATTTTATCTTTTCTTCTTATTCCCAGTACTCCCTTCCCACCAACCTTCCCAAATCTATCCAGTCAGGCACACAGGGCAAGCCCACACCCTACACATGTTTAGTGGGACCAGAATAAGGTATGGTTTCAACCCACTGATACTGAAAGAAAAAAATTGTCTTAACTTATGATGTTTAGACACATTTAAAGTCCAGATTTCAGTGGCTTAATTTAGTAAGACAGTTCTACAGCCATGGACTATATTCATCACCTCCAAGGCAAACCTTGCTCCATTCACCTATGCTCTGTGTGTGTGTGTGTGTGTGTGTGTGTGTGTGTGTGTGTGTGTGTGTGTGTGGTGTGTGTGTGCTTGCCTATTCTGGATGTTTCAGGTAAGTGGAACAATGTGGCTGTCAACCACTCTGTGAAAGCTTCTCAGAATGTTTATCGTCTTTTGGTTCATGCCTGGCAGCAGATGCCAAGCTCACAGGGGAACTCAGCTTGACCATTTAAGGGAACTGCCAACCAGTGGCATCACCTTGGGGATGAGGGCATAGAAACACTGACACCATGGAACCACCTTAACCCTTTGTACATTGAACAGTGCTCAGGATATTCACACTGTTGTGCAAGCATGCTCATACCACTCCAGAATTCCCTCCCCCTCCCTCCCTCTCTCCCCTTCCCTCCCTCCCTTTCGTCTTCCTTCCTTCCTTCCACATGTTTATGTGTGTGGTTGTGCATGGCTGTGTGCATACATGTTCATGTGCATGTGAAGCCCTGAAGTTGGCACTGGCTGTCTTCCTAGGTTGCACTCTGCTTTGCTGAGGTAAAGTCTCTCGGTAAACCCAGAGCTCACAAATTCTGGGGTGAGATTGCCCCAGGGACACTCTGTCTTTGCCTTCTAAGAGTTGCAGTCAGTCATACCAAAGCTCTTTTCATCTTGTAAAACTGAAATTCCATACCCACTAAACATTAACTTCTCTTTTTCCCTCCCTCCAACCTCTGCTAAACACCATTTAACTTCCTTCCTCTATGAATGTTAATATTAAAGGCAATTGACATCCGTTAACTATATGGTATTTTTCTTTTTATGCCTCTTTTGTGCCATTTAACATAATGTCCTCCAAGTTCATTCATGGCATAACATAGCCAAATCTCCTTCCTCCTGAAGGCAAGCAATATTCCATTGTGTATATGTGCTACTTTAACTACATCCATCCAATGGATACTTGGCTTGGTGTCCATTTTAAAATATGATTAGCCATAGAAAGGTTAAATCACATGCTGTGGTTTCCTACAGACCGAACGGTATAGCCTGGCTCTCCTTCTTTTTGCCTAGGGTCTTGGACTGGCTTACTTGTGCAATGAGAGGGATGATGTCATTAGCGTCACTGTCATTATTCTGTCAACTGAAGGTGGTGTCCAGTGAGATGAAGTAAAATGAGTATGGTAGAGCCACCATACCTGGATTTCTCATGATGGTGTGCGAACATCATTGAGTTCTAGGGTCAAGAGGCACATTTCCAACCCTACACTTACCGCTGGTGTCACCTTGGAATTATGGAATACCTCAGGTCCACATTTCCTCATTTGTCATAGAATCCTCAGAAGACACAAAGATGAAATGAGTCTCTCTGTGATATGCAGGGCTCAGGCAGACACCAGACTCCACATAGTGGCATGGACTCAGGACTCAGTGGGTTATGCATGCTGCACCCACCATACCATTTGGTCTTTAGCCTCAGAAATGAATACTGTTACATCTGAATTTTAGTTGTTCTGGTGAGCCTTAGAGAGATTAAATGAAGTGCCTGAGGTTCCTAACACCCTCAGATCATTGGAGGGAACTCAGGGCAGACAGCTGAGCTCCTCTGTGATCCTGTTGGCAGGAGATGACCACATGACAGGACCACACCCTAGAGAGTGCTTCTTCCATGCTCTCTAACTTTTTGGATGTTGGGACTGGTGGGAATTCCCTATTGAAAAACCTACCTCCTTGATCAGTGTATTTAGGGCAGGCAAAGGAGAAACTGAATATATAAAAACAAAATGGAATCAAGAAGGAATTTGGGTGAGGCTTGATGGTATATGGATCAATTTGGAAGAGTCTCAATTTTAGGCTTCTTAAAATTCTTACATTAAACACATGAACTCACTTGACGATCTTATCTGGCACATGTGCGTGTGCACTCATGCACACACACATTCATAATTATGCAAACATTTCATAAGGAGCAGAGTGTGCAAGTTCATGTGGGCACTCTTTGTTTATTTAAGGAGATTTAAAGAAAGTAGTTCCCACCTGTGAAACTCTCTAAGGGTTGGATCTGGAAGGGCCCACCATTCAATCCTGTCACCCATTTCTCTTCACATCTGTTGTTCTCTATTTGCTTCCTGTTTCTCCCACAATTCTCATAATGGCCTCCATGTCCCTCCACCCTACATAGACAACATTTTCTGTCCATCTTTCCTGAAGGGTCACATGACAATTCCCTCTCCTGAGTCTTAAAAAGTGGAATCTCCAGGCTCATTCATTAGATCTTCTGAGCAAAAGGGAGCTCCCAATGTCAGCTGACAGTGTTAGTTTTGCTCGTGAAAGGAGATACACACTACCAAGGCCACACGAGAGTTTATTTAAGGGAGTTCCCAGGCCGGTGCAGAAGCAGAGAAGCAGTACAGAAGTCAGGGGACAGAGAGAGAGAGACCCCTCAAACGTGTGGTCTCTTGTATGCTATCTGCCTCCAGAAAGGTGCCTGCAGTGCCACAGGGTTTACAGAGCCACGCCCAGGGGCGTGCCTCAGTACAAGGTGCATCCCACCTGAGCCTAGAATGACAGAACCTTTCAAAACCAGGAACAGTGTGAAATTAAATAATGTCAGCCCTTCCCCAACCATTGAGTAGCTCAACTTACTTCCAGGGTCTGCTGACTGTTCTCCTCTGCTGTGCCCTCTACAGATAGGATTTGGTGATACAGGAAAAACAAATCCCAAGGTCAAAGATACAGGAGAAAGAACTGGAAGGCCAGATGGAAGGTGGAACCTTAAGAGAGGGTCCATGAGGCCAAAGGGAAGAGGCTGAGACAGCAGATGCCAGGAAGCTGAGGTAGTGTCTTGTATGGGGGGAGGGATGGAGTAGGGGATTGTATGTGCTGGGAGTTGGGGATCCTGGACAAAAGGTATGGGTGGCTTCTTGCTGGGTGGTTTTCAGGGAGTATGGAGGAAAGCCTGACTGTGAGGCCCCAGGCAATCCACAGGAAAGAGCAAAGGAGGCAGAGGAGTGGACATCCCAGTGGGTGGCATGAGAGGAAGCTGAGATTCTGAGTTGTGGGCTGGGGGCAGTAGGGGTGGGGTGGGGATCCTGGACTGGAGTCAGGAGGGAGTAAACAGATAAGCAGGCTAGTGAGCAGCAAGTATGAGGATAGTGGAGGAAATCTACAGGGAACATCTGAGCCACAACACAGTCTAGGTGTAGGCGTGAATGGCTGAATTTCTGCTGAAGCCAGCATGGACACAGGAAGTGGGGGACATCCTAGGGATGATGCTGGCTAAAGTAACACTACAGGACGTCCAGGGTCAGAACACAGATGCGGCAGTGGGTCAAGAGAGGCAGAGGTAGAAGGAAAAGTAGCCCTAGGGTTAGCTGGGAGAAGGGAAAGGTACAAGACCCTGCACAATGTGTTGATGCTTCAGTAGAGAACACTGAGAAAAGCAATGTGCTACCTGTTCCCCTGTGGCTTGGTGCTTGGCTTCTCTGGATGCAGTTAAGAACACTAGAGGACCTGGGTTCAATTCCCGGCACTCATGCAGCAGCTTGCAACTGTGCAGCCCATAATTCCGATGCCCTCTTCTAACCTCTGTGGGTAGCAGGCGACAGGTGGTACATAGACATACATATGGGCAAAGACACTCATAGGCATTAAAAAAGTCTTTTAAAGAATAAACTACAGAACTCTTGTTTTTCCAAAATTCAAACTTAACTATATACCCCATATCTTAATCTGGTGACCTTCCTTCATAGGAGTCCATGAAATGAAACTTCTACCCCCTCAGATACGGTAGGAGAAGCGGTCCAGTGGTGTTTGTGGCTGTGAAGAAGCACAGAGATCACCAAAGGCATAAGCCAGGGGCACTTTAGGATCTGGACAATAGGCACAGGAAAGATGTTGCTGATAGGCCCAAAAGCCTCTTGGGAATGGATAGGAAATGGTGAGCTCTCCAGAAAGAAAGTGGAGAGCACTTCCTGGGAAAGGAGGGCAGTGATTGGGAGATGTCAAATGGTTTCATGTTTCTATCCTCTGAGTTCTGCCTCTGGTAAATCACTTATCAGACAAAAAAAGTATCTCATAGCCTGGCACTGAGCTTGGTTCCCCCTCATCATTCAAGCTGCAGCATCAGGGTGCATTCCTGCTTGCTATGGGGACCCTTTTGCTCCAATCAGGTACATCTGAGGACCCATCTCCACCCGGAGGACCAGTCTCCACCCTCTTTGTGATATTGCCTGAGCTCGGTGGTATGAGATGTCCAGCACAGCTCTCTTAGAGGACAGCCATGTATGGTGATATGTCATATCACCACGGCCATGTCCTCATTGGGTTGTGACCTTGTGCACAGCTCTGAGTCTTCCTAAGCCTTTTAGTATCTGAAGTATACTTCCCCTGGAGATGACATTTGTCCTTGTCTTTTCCATTAAGAGCCCCCCTTCTTTTCTCAACCTAGGAAAGGTGATTCTTTGCCAGGATTCCAGTCTCATTTTTTTTAATCCTTATCTGTGTGTGCGTGTGTTAAAGAGAAGTGGGGTATGAGTTTTTTTTTTTTTTAAATGAAATGGCATTTTATATTAACTTTTAAGGATGATTTAAGGTATGAGATATTTTAAAGACCTAAATACAGTCTTTACTTCAATAAACTTCCATCCTGAGTGACACCAGAGCTTACCCCAGAGGATGAAGTAGAAGCATCTTGAGATTTTAGCCAGCCTGGGCTGTATAAGGAAGCTTTGCCTCAAAAAAATAGTATCAAATATAACTATCAAATTTCGTGACATTTTCATTATCTTCAAAGGAAACTGCATCAATCAGAATCATCTGTCACTGTGACAAATGCCTGAAGAAATTATCTATTTTGGAGCCAGGCATGTGGCTCATGACTTTAACCCTGGCACTTGGCAGGGGATCTCTGAGTTTGAAGCTAGCCTGGTCTATGGAGTGAGTCCCAGGACAGCCAGGGATATACAATGAAATCCTGTCTTGAAAAAATTGGCTTAAGGTTTGTCTGTGGTTGTCTGGTGCTTTTGTTCCCAGGGAAGTAGCCACGCTGCTCGCCTTGTAGTACAGGAAGGAGAAAGTCCAGCATTGGAAGGGGCTAGAGTAAGGTGTAGCTCTCTAGGACATTTCCTCTTTCCAGCTAGGTCCCATCAACCAAAAAGTCCAACACCTCTCTAAAAAGCATTATCACCTGAGCTTTAAGTCCCTCACACAAAAGACATCCTACAAACTACAGAACTACACGTGTTGGTGGTCCTTCTGTACACCCCTTCTGCCACCCCAGACCCTGGAAATCTGCCATGAATTCAGGCCTTCAGGCTAGGTTTAAGTTAGGTTTCTTTTTACTATGAGTCAAGTCTCTTCCCAGACCACAGGTGGCTCCCTTAGGCAACTGACTGATAATAGATAGATTTCCATAGTAGCACATCCTGCTTAGCAAAACACCTTTTAACTGTGGAATTTCCCCCATCCTATGTGTCTACGTGCACTTCCCCCATTTGAGTCTCTATTTAACTGCTGGCTGAAAAGAAAGTTTTAGAGTTTGATCAGAACTTCTGTCTCGTTCTCATTTCTTTGTGTTTCATATCTCTCCATTTGCCTGCCCCTACTTTAGGGCCATGTTGAAGACCCTGCTGGCTGGGACAGAAATCTACCACTGGTCTCCATGGATTTTCCTGTTCTGGACATTTCAATGAAATGTTCTCCTACAACACATGGTTCTCATGTCTGATTTCTTAAACATAATGCTTTCAAACTTCATTCATTCTATAGCATAAGTCAGTACGGCACTTCTTTTGTGGAATGATGGCCTATCAATGGATGCATGGGCTTGTATACAGCTGATTCTGTTCATGCATCCATCACTTGGTGATCACTTGGGCATCTTTCCACTTTAAAGCTTCTATGAATGAATGCTGCCATGGATACTAAATGCCAGCTCTTTTGTGGATGTGTATTCTTGCTTCCCTTGGACATACATCCCTAAGCATGGCATTGCTGAGACATATGGTTCCACATTTAAGATCTGATAGAGCTACCAGACTGATCTCTTAAGTATCTGTACCATTTGGCATCTGTACCAACAGTGTTTAACTGTCCCAGCCACTTGACACCTTTGCGCACACTTGCTTTATCTGCTGCCTGATTGTTTCAGCAATAGAGTCTTCCCCTGCAGTTCTGACTTTATATTACATGGTGTTGTTGACAATCTTCATAGATACTCATTGGTCATGCGTATGTCTTCTTTAGAGAAATGTCTATCCAGATTCATTGCCCAGGACTTTGTTAATTAACATATTTTTATCTTGAATTATAAGACTTAAATAATTAATAAATCAGCTATGAATATCCATGCATAAACCTTTTTTGTAGATGAATGCATTTGTTTCTTTTTGAAACCCTGGGTAGTAATAAAACTGGTTGAAATTTAGAAGTTATAGTATAATGTGAGAAAAGAATAGACTGTCATGATATTCCAAAGGGCGAACCCTGTCTATTATGAATGAGCCATGATTCAGCCAGAAAACAGGACACACACACACACACACACACACACACACACCCCTCCTGAGAATTTATTACGAGGAACTGCCTGGCTGCACAAGTCAAACTGTAGACAGGTGAGATTTCAGGGAATGAAGCTTCAGGCAGTCCCTAAGACAACCATGGAAATATATGTTATAAAGGGTTCCCCTCTCCCTTCTAACCTTATAAGTAGAAAGAAGATCATTTCTGAAAACATGCCAGAAAGATTGTTTTACACAGAGAAATGCAACCCAGCATCATCATCCCCCGCAAAAACATCACACCTAGCATTCTCAATTTAAGATCTAAGTAAGTTTGTAGTTGATTGAACCCAGTTCATATGACCATTGCAAACCAATGAAGTGGTTGAATGGTTGCTTCTTTCTCTTGACAAAGAAGGTAAAAACCATGTTGAGGATCTACAGTGTGACTTTTCTGAAATGGGGAAAAGCTGGATCCCCAAAGGAATTCAGGAGCAGAAGCCAAGCAAAGCCAACTGTCTTCTTTTGATAGCCCACAGGACAGAGCACCATGCCCAGAATTCAGAAGTTGTTCAGTAAGGGCAGCTGAAATTGAAGACCCGAGGTGGGACTACAGACCACACAGGCCCTCTGCCTGTGCCCTCTCTGTGACACAGTAATCATGCAGAGTAATCTCTGACCAGTAATCATGAGGAATCTAAGATGTTAGTCCTGTGCTCCTGGTGTGGACCCTGGATCCACACATCAGCATTGGCTTTTCAATTTTCAGGAGTATTTGCTGTTTTCTAAGACATGTCAGATATCTGGCATCAAACTCTGCTTGTTTCCACCCCATTCCTTCCGCAAACCTCTGGTGAGAACTTTCTTTATTCATGGAGAGACTGATGATGGCTCTTAGGTTGTTCCACAATCTCTTCCTTAGGGAGTTTTAACCTATTTTATCCCTCCAGCTATCAGCAGCCCCACGGTTAAGCCACAGCTTGCAGCCTGTGCCCCGAGTCCCCAAAGGCACCATCACAGTGGTGAATCTAGGCCAACAGAAATGGTGCCTAGCTAAACACATCATCTTCTCATTAAAATGTTCTAGCAGGAAGCAGAGCTGTCATTGTGCTCATCCCTGTCTAGCCCCTGGGCTGCTCAAAACAGAAGTAGCATCTTGCTGCTTGCCTTGGGTATCTTTGGTGCTTAGGACAGCAGTGTGTAGTGGGATTCATAGGTTACCCTCAAAAGCACTTATAACATCAGAAAATCCAGACCCTGATGGGGCATAGCCAAAATCATGAAAGACACAAAACCCAAAATCGCCTTCCTGTTTGTTTCTAATTTTCTCTAAAAAAAAAAAAGACCAAACATCCAACACAAAAGTTCCAACTCTCCTAAAATTACATTAAAGCTACCTTATATCCATAAATGTTTGTTTAGCCCTTTAATAAATATTAATCTTTATATAATATATTACATTTAAATAATTTCAGCAAAATCTGGCATCTAACATGGGGTGCCATCTGTGGTAAAGATTTTTGATTTTGTATGGGCTAAAGATTTGACTTGTTTGTTATTGTTGGTTTTTTTTGAAAATGACTTAGACTTTTATATTAATTTTATTTTGTTTGGCTTATGTCTTAGGCATATTGCTAGGTTTTTATTTTATTTTAATTTGTGTTTATTAATTTGTTTTTTTATATGGCTGTGCCATGGCTCACCTGGGTCTTTTATCTATCTATCTATCTATCTATCTATCTATCTATCTATCTATCTATCTATTTATTTATTTTGGCGGCTGGATGGAGTCTCTCTGCACTCCTCCTACCTGAACCTCAGTTTCCCCACCTACTTCTTCAATGGTGCCCAACACAGGCCAAAACACTTTCTTTATTTATAGAATAATTTTTACAGCATACAGATGAGCGTTCCTACCACAGCAGTGTGACTTTGAAATGGCACCAGGCAAATGTTTGTAGATGAAAGGTAAATACAGACAGAATTATTTTCTGCCACTAAAGGAGGTTAAGAGGGGCTGGCCTTTGCTTTCCTGTGAACAGAATCAATAACTGAGCTAAAGTTAGACATAGCGCAGGGCAGTCCTACAGAACTGGTAATGTACTATATGTTGGTTTGGAGAGAGGGTTACAGGACTATCCAAAAGGACACTGTGTTCACTTACTACCTCTCCTGCCAGGGGCTCTGTGGGAGCCAAGATAAGCCGTTCTCATCTGGCATACAGCAGGCCCAGAAAAATCAAGTGACAAATAAGAAGAGAGGTTCTTTATGCCATTTGGTAAGCATATTTAATTTGACACCAGCTTTTTAGAAGACAGATGAACTGTGCCTCTATTTCTCTTCCCTGAAGTGCTAGTTCTGACATTGAACCAGGATACATACAGGTGTTTCCTGAATTCTGGGCTGGGTTCTACATTCCTGTGTGAACTCATCAAAGGACTGGAGAGATCTAGAGAAGACTCAGGCTCAGTTCTTAGCACCTATGTAGTGTCTCACATCTCTCTGTTAAATGTCCTCTTCTGACCTGAGGGAACTGTATGCATATGGTGTACATACACACGCAGGTAAAACACTAATACACATAAAATAAATCTAAAAAGCCATTGCAGCATCTCTGTGAAATAGGTTCAATTACAGTGTTCCTTTACAGCAAGGAAACATGTGTGTGGTGAGCAACCATAGAACTTGGTATCTAGTGGAGTTTTTGACCTATCGCTGATGTCTAGACTGTTAACAGAGACATTAATAGGTACTCACTTGCTAGCTGCCAAATCTGGTCAGAGATGGTGGTAAACTATGAGGGATCCCAGAGCTGAGAAGTTCTTCCTTAACTAAACTCAGCAACCTAATACTCAACTTTCTGTTAAACTACCCACTGAACTTCCTGAATGTCTCTCCTCCTCTAAAAGCTTCTCGTCATATACCTGTGAAGAGAACCAGCAATCCTTCTTTGGAGCATTTACCCAAATAAAAACATGTGCCCTCACAAAAGCTTATACCAACTCTGTTATTGACAGCTAAACCCTGGAAACAATCTAAAAACCCATTGACGGGTGAAAGGATGTGAAAGTCACATCCCCCAAAAAACAGTACTGAAGCAGAGGTAGGTAGGCAATAGCACGAGCAGAGATGGCTCCCAAGGCTGACACATGCAAGGCGCGTTCATACAGTGACCTGCAGAACCAAAGTGCACTCATACAGAAGGTCAACCAGACACTTTGGAGGGTTCCAGAGGCCACAGGTGAATAAGAAAGTACATGACAAGGGGACACAAGGAACTTTTAGGGGAAAGGAGCTGGGAAGTTGGACCATGGATGTTACCAAGATGGGCATCTGCTTCCATGTCACACGCTTAAAAGGGTGAGATACCATATGTAAGTTATATCTCGGCAAATGTCCCCTTCCCTCACTCTGGAGAAGGAACGCATGGCTTCCCACGTGCTGGGCAAACACCCAATCACTAGACACATATTCAGACCAGCAAACTCTTTAAAAATAACGTTTCTCTCTTACCCTAACATAATCTTTCTATTTATTTATTTAGTCTATTCATTTTCTGTTTTTAGACGGTTTTACTATGTGACTGAGGCTAGTCTCAGACTCACTAGGTAAGTGTGGAACTCGAAATCTTCCCGTTTACCATCTCCCCCATGCTAGGATCATCAGTGTGTGCCGGTCATATTTGGCTTTCTTTCCTTTTTAAAATCAAGTTAAGAGAAAAACACTTAGGATACCCTCTTCTGGGCACCAGGCACACATGTGGTGCCCACACATGAATTCAGGCTAAACACTCATGCGCAAAAATAAATTTTTCTTATGTGCACAATTTAAACACATCAGTCGGTGAGGAGACTGGCAAGCCAGGTGGGAGCCACCTCTTGGGAGCCTTAGGAAGCCTTTCCACACCGGCTCTGCTGGTACAGCAGCTGGTCTGAGGGCAAGGGGATGAGAAAGCCTCAACCTGGCTGTGCACAAGGGCTTTCTATTAAGCAGATCGCACAAGGTTGCTTATCCTTTGTTTCTCGCCTGGTGGAATCCCCAGCGTTTTAGAAAACCTGACTGCTCTTAGTGAGTCTTGCGGGGGACAAACTGTTTATTATCTACCCTTCCCAGCTCCCCCACCTCCCCCAGGATTCCGATAGGTCTAAGACAACTGGGAAAGGTTACTGGATTGGTGCAGGCCAGGGTCAATATTGGGGCTAGGTGATTGGCAAGAGAGCATGTGGAGTCCCCTCCCCCAACCCTCAGCCTCCTCCCCTCCTGGGGTCTGGTGCCTTGGCCCCAGGCAACAGAGGCAGCAACACAAATAAATAGAAAAGCTGTTTCATTAAAATCTTTCTAAGACGTTGTGCACTCGGGGCTCAGTCTCCTGTGACCTCTGGAAGAGAAGAGGCGGGGGTGTTAAAGACAGGATTACCCCTGAGGCTAGTCTCCAGAACAGACAGGGACAGGGCAGCTGAGGGTCAGCCAGGGCAGCTTCCAGCTGGAGGGGGACTTCACGTCCCAGCAGCATCCGCAGGGAGAGGTGGCTTTAGCAGCTGGGGCAGGTGGGGACTTGGTGCAAACAGTGAGCTGGCAAGCCTGCCTGCAGCACACACACCCCCTCCCACAGGGTGTGAGAATGCAATTCTGAGGCAGGTTATTGCAAAGTGAGTAGGTCCATAGTTGCTTCCATTATAATGACTTCATATCTTTTCCACATCACCCAGCTGCTGTGTGGCTGGCGATAGCACCGGCTGTAAAAGTCACTTATAGATGACACCAGATTCTAGGTCCTGTCACAGAGATGGACAGTGCATCTCACTTTCCATCTTGTGGATTTTTCTTTCTATATTACACAAAAATCTAAAGATTTCTTTTAAATGTCTCCTCCAGGGCATGCATTTCCGGCAACTAACAGAGCATCCAGGCCTGAGTAATTAATAAAGCAAGTATGAACATCTGTAGTCGTTCCAAGCTATTACTAACCACCCCTGTTTTACATGGAATTCAGCCTGTTAGCACAGAAAACGCAATGATTCACTGAACTGTTTTCCACATTTCCCCCCTTTAAATAGGAATTGTTTTGGCGAAGACCTTCAGGTGTTTCTGCAAATCTTTCTTGCTTGCTCCACTTGGCATCTGAGTCACCCCGTGCTCACTGGCACCAAATGAAGCCTAACATTTCCGGAACGAGTTATGGCCTCAGGTCTGTTGCTCTGTCTCTTGGTTTTTCCACATTTAAATGAAGATAATAAAGCACTTGCAGGATCCAGATGAGGGTTAGACATATAAAACATACAATACCTTCTTCTAACCCTGGGGAGAAATGGAGGTTTGCCTATGAATCCCAGCTCTAATACTATATTGGTTGACATCAATAAACTCTTGAATTCTTTAACTTTCTACTTTCTTGCTTTTATTTTTCTTTTTTGTTTTGGTTTTTTAAAGACAGGATTTCTTTGTGTAATGCTGGCTATCTTGGAACTGCCTTCCTAACCGCTCCCAATTAAAGGAGTGCACTACCACGTGGCCAGGCTAATCCTTTAATTTCCATTTTTAAAAAAAATGAAAAAAATAAAAAGAAAAAGGAAATACTGGTACCTTGCAAGATACCCTTGTAATTTTTGTGAACAATAATGAAATTATGTAGATTGAAAGTAAGTTGGCAGCAGGGGCTGTTAGTCCTCTTTTGCAGCTTTGGAGTCATTCATTCCCAATTGTCAAACTTTGCTCACTTTGGGTAAAGACTGTACTTACTATGGAGTGGGCAGGCATTTCTTTAAGAGCTCATGGACTCATTGACCCACCTATGCCTTCATCTCAGCTTGAAGGTCAGCAAGAGCATTCCTGAGACATTGGGGGGTCTCACAGCTCTGCTGAAAAAATGTAAACACACTGTGTCCATAAATAAGCCCCGTGCTCCTTCCTTTTCCCTTGGAACCTGACACACGGCTTCCCTTTCCTGAACCTTACCCTATTTGGAGAGCATTACTGTATGTTTTGACTGATGGTTTTTCACACTTACTCCTTTTCTCCAGAGGACGCCTTCCCTCTCCTCATTTCTGGAGCTGCTGATCTGCATAGCATGAACTTGGGGGAAGGATGAATGTCACTGGGAAGGACTCCCGGTTTCTGCAGCAAAGCACGCAGTGGTCAGAGCAAACATCTGTGAAACTTGGCGATCTGTAAAAATGTGGATTTGATGAGCTCAGGGCTAAGACCTGGATGGACCTTGAGGTCCTCAGAGAACACTGCACAAGGAAGGTTCGTGTGGGGATAGGGTGGGGTGAGAAATACCACTTTTGAACTTGAGGTCCCAGGTAGGAATTGATCTTTATAAGGAAGTTCAAATTACTGCCTAGCCTCAGTCTTCACCTGTGTTGACTGCCCTACCCAACTGGTCCTTGTGATGGCTTTAAAAGACACTTAAATCCAAGATTGGTTTTTGAAATGCTTTGAGAGCAGGACAGTCTGGGCCTGCTTTGAGTTCCGGGCTCCACAGACTGGTCTGACCTCTCTTGTGGCATTGGGGTCTGTGTCACATGCTCCTAGTACCTGCTGGAGATGAAGTTAGTTGAACTGTTCTGTTGTTTTTGTTTGTTTGTTTTGGACTCTCTGGTGCCCCGGGGCTCTTGTATTCATCACTTGCCCTGTTGATTTTTTGTTTTTTTGGCTCTGTGTCTCTAAATAATGAGAGAGAGAGAGAGAGAGAGAGAGAGAGAGAGAGAGAGAGAGAGAGAGAGAGAGAAAGAACACATGCTTGTGGACACACACACACACTACTTTCTCAGTGTAAGAGCCTACTGATTCCAAGGTAAGGAACCCAAAAGGATACTGTTTGGAACTTGTATTTGTCACATTTCCATTGCTGTGAAAATGCCTGATAAAACTACTTAAAAGAAGGAAAAGGCAGAATTTTGGCCAACAGTCACAGGCTGTGGTTGGCTGGTTTCATTGTGTTTGACCTTGAGCCACCAATCAGCACAGCACCTTAGGAGGGGGAGGAAGAAAAGGCTGATTACTGAATAGGTGTGGTGACAGGGTCAGATAGAGAGAGGGGAGAACTGGGTACAGAATGCATTCTTCAAGGACCTCTAAGCAACACCCTTCAAAAGTTTCTGTCACCTCCCAGTATCCCAAGAGGCTGTGAATTCAGTGTATTAACTCATTGGTGAGCTGAGAACCTGGAGATGCAGATCTGCACTGTTGAATATTCTTGCACTGAGTCCAAACTGGGAAGAGGCATGTCAGGCACCAAGTCTTTGAAGGGGAGACTGGCATGGGGGTCTTTCTTTTTCTCCTTTTCTTTTCTTTTTTTTTTTAAAAAAACTTTATTTATTTATTTATTTGCCTTGGTGTTTGCCTGGAACTGGAACTACAGACAGTTGTTAGCTGCCATGTGGGTGCTGGGAATCAAACTTGGGTCCTCTGGAAGAGCAGATGGTGCTCTTAACCGCTGAGCCATCTCTCCAGCCCCCTCCTTTTCTTTTAAAGGCACCATATTCATCATTTTCCTTTGAAGCCTAGCCCCTGAGATGTTAGATTCCTTTGTGACCATTGGGTTTCAAAGCAATGACTTCCGAATATATTTTATCTGTATAAAATCTTATCTGCAATAACTGCCAAATCTTTAGCCTTTTGTGATAGGGCCACTAGACTTCTCTAGGCCTTGGGCATTCTGTTTTCATGGGTTCCTTTATTAAAAAAAGTAGCAGCAAATCATTTTTTTTAATGAACATGTTGACATAAGACAAATATCCAGGCTAAGTTCATTGCTATATTCATGATTTCCTTTGATTTTAATAGAATATAGAACCATTTTCAGTTTCCCCATAAGTTTGCTGGTCCCAGACTTTGCCTGGTCCACTTCATGGCTATGTCACCGCCGTGTGAAGCCTGCTGTAGGCTGGGCTGGTATTCCATCTTATACATTACCCTAATAGCCTCCAGAGGCACTTGCCTCCTGTGCTGCAGCTGGAAACTAGTCTCTCTTGTCTCTCCATCCCTCTTTCCTTTTGCCTGAGAAGGCATTTGCCAACCCAGGGAGGGTCTGGATGATGGATCACAGAATGGCTTCATCAAGTCCAGCTTGGAGAACCAGCAGATTTACTGGGTTAGTTACAGAAGCATGAGCAACTCTCAGACAGGTGTGTCACCAAAGCTCATTGGCCAGCACTGCTGATAGCTCACACAGCTGCCCAGCTGTAGCTCCCTGGGCTTCTAACTTCTCTGAAGAGTCCCCTCTTATCTGCCACTGTTTGCTGTGTATATAACTCGAGGGAGGGGCATCTGTGTCTAGTTAACTTTCTCATGAGTTTTCTCAGTCTCCCAAGCCTCCTCCCTTTATCCAGAAGGAGTCTTTGCATCATTGAAATGTTTCCTATCGATGATAGGTAAACATTTTCATCTGCAGGAAAAAATTAGAAGACTAGCAACAAGTTTCCCCATTTGTAATGATTATGTAAATTCTTCTATTATTAATAATAGCTTGGGAGTCAGATAGTAGGGAATAAACCTGGCAGATCCAAAAAGTGATGGAGAAAAGCCCAGCTGACCCTCCTGTCTGTTTTGCCAAGATCCCCCAAAGCCTCACCTCCTTCCTCACTGGGTTCCTTGCACTCCCCATATGGGTCTGCAAAAACAAAACAAAACAACAACAAAACCTCTACTGTTTATTCTAGTCAGCTGAATGCAAACTCTGTCCTCTGAATCAAGTTCAGTTTATTGACAGTTTCAGGGGACAGAAAGAACAAATCTCCGGAAATACTCGGTCTAGTTTCATCTCTGTTGCCCTAACAAGTACTAAGAACAAAAGCCATTTAGGGCCAAGAGGATTATCGAAGCTCATAGATCATTGTTCATCATGGAGAGAGGTCAGGAGAGGAGCTGCAGCAGCGCCTTGAAGGCAGGCCTGCTTGCATTTCCATCAAACATTACTCCAAGAAACTCACTCCAGCCAGTGAAGTAAAACCAAACAGAAGAAACCACAGGGCACTTGGTTTGCTGGCTCACAGGCCGGCATATTGCTAACTAGCTTTCTCACACAGTTCAGGAATACCTACTCAGGGGATGGTGCCGCCCATTGTAGGCTGGACCCGCCTAAGCCAGTTAATAATCAAGGCACTCTACTTCTCATATGACTCCAGGCTTCCTCACAGTGACAGCTAAAGCTAAGTATCACAACTCCTCTGCATCTGAGTGGATAAAATACTCCTCTGGAGGTGAGAATACCCCAGGGTGACTGCCTGAAAGGAGGCCTTACAAATGGAACACCCAAGAGAGAGTCACAAGTCCAGTTGAACACAAGAACTCATTTCTTCTCTGGGCAGTCTTACGATGAGGGGCTGTGTGACCTTCATGAACTTCTCAGGAAACTCTATTTGTTGTTGAGGGCAGGGTAGTATTGTTCCCTGGTATTGAGGCTTTCAGTCCTCATTCCTCTCAGATGCCACCAACCAGATGCTCTATTTTTCAAGACAGGGTCTGAAACCTGGTCTTAGTTTGGAGGCCTTCTGAGCTATGTACAATCTTCTTGCTCCATAATGCCCTGCTTACTTGGTTCTTTCCCTTCAAGGCCAGGTACATGAGACACACAGTGCTGGATGACTTGAGAGGCATTGGCCCACAATCATTACCGATGAACTTGGCTATCAAGGTCGGGCAAGAGCAGTGCAAAACACACTCCTCGTCACAGAGTGGGTAGGTTGGCAATTTCTGACTGAGCTAATTTTTAATAAGGTTCTTCCATGTTTACAAATTAAAAGAGTCCAGCACTAGAAGTCTCCAGCAGAGCATCTCTTTCCAGCAGAAGGATCCCCTAGACCTTGTCTAGTAGTGATGGAATCCATGGGTCTACTGTTCACTAAGGTGCAGTTGTTGGAAAGGGAGCAGTCTCTGATTATCTCAAGGGATGCTGAGAGCTAAAGGGGGAATCTCGAAGCTTAGCAAACAGAGCACAGCAAAATAGATTATCTAGAGTTGGGTCAATTGTCTCCTTGGGGTTGGATAAAGGCCTTTTCCCTAGGGAATGAGATAGTATACAAGTACCCCCTGATGGCTTTCCTAACTAAACATCCAAGCTCTGAAAATAAGTCTCAGGTGGAGCATGGCTTGTCCACAAGGAGACTAGCAACATCTGTTAGGCAAAGCAAAGAGTCAATGGGGACCAGCAAGGGGTGGGGAAGAGCACCTTAATTAAGTACCTAACCTTGTGGGATGACTTCTTCGTAAGTCTATGCCCAGGAAGTCTATATGGATTGATTTTGTGATTACTTCCTGAAGTCCAGCCGCCAGGAGCCGTGATAAAATCTTTAAACATGGAAACCAGGTAAGCTTCTCAGAGAGTTTTGCTGGACACTCCAGCAGATGAAGGACCCCATGGAGAAGACCTGTGTTTTTAGGGTCAACTGAATTGTCAGCTTCAGCGGCCAGAGGGCAGAGGCAATGAGACTGGCACAGACCTGCTGGGGAGCTTGCTAAGAAACTAGCGGGCCAGGAGCCGTGGAAGGCTATGAATTTTTCATCCCTGAGCCCTTGTCTTGTGGAGCAGAAAGCTCCCACACCCAGTCCATGACCATTTGGTACTAAAGATTATTAGGACTCTCTCAGTCAGGCAGGAATTATTCTACAGATTAAGATTTAGCCACTGGAGAAAGCCAAGCTGTTTCTCACTACCATATACAAATGAATCAAATCAAATAGGACATAAGCCATCTTAAATTGCAGGGTGCATGGCTCATAGGTGGGCAAGGCTTGTAGGCACGTCATTTCTTATATTATAAAACACATGGCTTAGAGTAATTCTAAAATGGCCATCTTATGTTCTGGATCTTTGCTGTCTGTTAAGTCTCACCATGGTCCCTTACATTACCCTTCCTCTAAAGTGCTCTGACCAATGTCCCTTCTGTGTCCCTAGCCCCCTACCAACAGTTAGGATGACCTCTGGGAGGGGCAAGGGGAGGCACTAGGTGCTAGATCAATCCTCTGATAGGCAAATAAGGAGAGAGGCCAAGAAGATGAACTTCAAAGAGAAAAAAAAGTGATTTCACTGAGGGGTGCAGCTCAATGGGGGAATGTGTGCTCAGCATGCTTGGGGTTCAAGGTTCAACCCCCACACCAGAGTAAAAATGCAGTGATGATGATGATGAAGATGGTAAATAATGAGTTCATCAGTCTTTACACATCTAGAGAACCTAATGAGTCACCAAGAGCTAAAATAATCACATGGTTTTAAAAAGCTTCAAAACTAAATTCTAGCACATACAGTGGATTTTGTGGCTGTTGTGCCTTTATAAGTTACCAAGAAGTTGTTTAAATATTGGGGGACTGGACAGGGAGATGGCTCTGTAGATAAGGCACTTCCTGTCAAGTTTGGTGACTTGACTTTTATCCCTGGAACTGCATGGTAGACAAAGAACCAGCTCCCACAGATTGTCCTCTGGAGGTCGCAGACATGCTGTGGTACATGCTTGTACACATATGCTACACACAAGTGAGTTACAATAGCTTCAAAGTTTGAGATGTGTATCCTAAGTTTTATTTTTTTTCAGAAGTGTATACTGGTTGCTAAACTGAGATTTTAAAAGTCTGAACTATGCTGTGGATGTGTTACCCTGGGTTCAATTGCTAATGCCCACAAATAAATAAACAAACAAATCTGATTATTTTACTAATCACATTTAATGGGTGACTAAACTGAGGTTTTGTGATCTTAGAGCTGTTTCACAACTGAAATGGAGAAAGAACAAAAGGAAGCCTGCTTCCACCCTCTGTCCTCCCTCCCCCTCCCTCCTCCGGGGTGCGCATCCGCTGGTGGGACTCTGGAATTCAGTTTCACCCTTCACACTTTCCCTGGCTTCCTGGGGAAAGTCCTTGAGACATGAGTCTTGAAAACAACAATACCCCATCCATGGGAAGCAGGTCATAAAACAAAAGAAGGGCTGGTATCCTCACCCCAAAATGATGCCTGTCCTATAGATCCTGTCTTCCAAAGGCCTCATCGGACAGAGGCCACACTGGTAACATTTGCCTAACTGAAGCAAAACTGAGCATTGCCAGGATCCTTATGGACCTTATAAATATTTATATGCAATAACATCTGGGCCTGAGCTGTAGTATCTGAGCTCATGTTTGCCGAATAGTCTGGTTTGGCTTTGTTTCTTGAATGAGAAAGGAGCCTGTAGAGGATACGTTCAGTTTTTTGAGTCAGCATCCATGCTCATTTTTCTGAGTGTATCTCATAAGTGCCGAGCCAAAGTCAGGTTGATTTATTCTTCTTATTAATCAGGAGGCACAAGCAGGATGGGGGAAGAGGGGGTGGAAGGTGGGGGCCCTCTTAGAACTGGCTTGTACAGCTGAGGGTTGCACAATTATCTGCAAATGTCAGGTCCCTAAGTCCAGTTTTGCCTGAGCAATATGATTGACCGTCCCAAAGGCTTCGAGTTTCCTCTAAATAATTGCATAATGTTCTCACTTTGTTTTAGCTGAGGAGACTTAGTCATGAGAATCGAACAAATGCAGCTCTCTTCAAGTTTTCCAAAAGCTTTTCAAGGGCTGATTTATTATTTTTGGATAGGTCAAAATGAGCCACGTTTGCATAGCCAGAAAGTAATTATGTCTTTTGAATTCAAAGGACACACACAAAAAGTGCGAACATAAATGAAGTCACTCCTCAATTTTCTGTTCTGGAGGAAGAGAAGACTGTTAAAAAAAAAGTCTCTTGTTTTTTCACTTGAAAAACAGATCTGTGTTTTTACTCTCGTTCAGTATGCCTAGAGTCCTTTCCCTTCAATAAAAGAAGGATTTTTTGCCCTGAAAACTTTGAAGAACTACGAGCTTTCCTATCTCTGTACCTGTTCACTCTTCAATAAGACCTGGGCAGGGATAGAAAAAGGAACTTCCCAAAGTTAAGAGAGAAAATCGAGAAAAGCTGACACTGTTAACATATTGTGAAGCTTCCAGGCTCCCCTGCAAAGGGGCTGCTAAGAAGGTTGGGCCGTTAAGGTGTTTGTCATACAAACCTGGGATCTGAGTTCTGGTCCCCAGGATGCACACAAACACAAAGGACTGGAAGTGGGGTTCTCCAGCTCCAGCTGTAATGGAGCAGAGGCAGGAAGATTCCCTGAGCTCACTCACCAGCTACATCTGTGGTCTTCAGATTCCCCAACACAACATGCCTCATAAAAGTAAGACAGAAGATGATTTAGAGAGACACTCAGACTCTGACCTCAGCTTCCTAAATACGGCACACATGCTTGCACACTCACATAAGCACAGAAACACACACAGAGCAGAATATTATATGCTAATAAAGGCAGGATTTAAAATATGTCTGCTGTCAACCCAAGACAAATGACAAGTGCTGTCTACAGATTGTAAAGATTGTCCCTAAGCATGGACAAATGGTACGCAAGTGCCCCCTCCCCCCCACACACAGGTCAACAGGAGAAAGTTGTTTTGACATAGGGAAGCAAAGGAGATGTTCAAGGTTGATGCCTGCGACTCAGTCTCATAGTTGTCTTCTTGTTTTGCATGAGTTGCTGAGTATTTTTCTTGTTTTCTGTTCACCAGTGGAAACATGAAATTTTAATCATTTTTAAGGGGGTCTAAGGCTAGGGGATGCTGGGAATCAAACCCATTGACTCCCAAATGTTAAGCATAGCAAGTGCTATAGATTGAAGTATACCCCCAACCCTCTTCTCATTCTTAAGGTTAGGCTTTTCAGAGCTGAGGCCCCTTTGGGTGACTACATCGTCTCCCTTGAAAGCCAACCTGAGTCTTTAGTCTCCGATAAAAGGCAAAGGGCTTGAGAAAGGGATTCTCAACTCACACTTCCCCCTTACCCAAGCTCATCAACCCAAACATGACAAAGTGTAGGAGAAATGTTCTCACTCTAGACTTGGAAGCTGTTTTTGTGCGAAGATTGAAGCAACTGTTTACACGAGACAGAAAGTATAATCATACCCCTTTTCTAACGATTACACTAACTTCAGTAAAGAAATCTTCAATATGATCCCCATAGGAATATATCTAATATGTAATTTGAAATCATAAAACAGTCTTGCTGCAGGGAGCACAAGGGAACCGGTGAGGAGATTAGATTTATTTTCCTGAGTTTTTTTGTAAGTTATCAAGGGACAGGGAGAAGGGCATCGCCTATTTCATACTAATGCTCTGACATTGTGTGACTATGTTCTTAGGCCCAGGTCCAAACGATCCTCAGGCCGAAAGAAACCAAAGATGAAAGCTGAGAACTATCCATCCCAAAGCTGAGCGTTCTCAAATGCTTTTTGAAAACTGAGTACTCACATGATGCCCAGAGCCTCCCATGATTTCTAAAGGGAATGTGCTGATGAAAAGAAATCTCAGGGGCAGTTGACAAAATGTAGCCTTTGAAACAGAGACTCGGATTTCAGGGATAAAACAAATGATTTTGTTTAGCCTAGTCAGGGGAAAGCGAATACTATTTAGAGGTTTGAGTTTGCAGACCTGCTTATGCCTGACAGGTTTCCAGAGGACATTTTAATATGATAAAAATAATACTTGTAAGATATGAGCCCAGAGAAGCTGGCCAAGATAAGAGTTGTACAAATGCTCTGCACTAAGTGAATAGAACTGTTTAAATGTTGACGGTTCTGTTGGAATCACTCCGTTAGGATGATAGCTGTCTGGTTATTGTGTACTTGTTACCTGTGAGACAGTAGAGAGGGAGCTTTGTAAGGAAGATCTTTATTAATGCTCAGGACAAGCATACCAAGTGGCCATTCTTTCTTAGCAAATAGGGAAACTGAGGGTAAGCATTGCTTCCGAAATCCTTCATCTGGAATCGGGCATAGCCATGATTCAAGCCCAGGTCTGTGCTCCTATTAATGGGCTGAGCTGCATCCCGGAAGTCCTATCTCTGATCATTCAGATCCTTCTTCTGAGGGAGGCAGGGAGGAGAGGGAGCCCTGATGAAAACAGCATTTACCTCAGTGCTCGGCGCCAGAGGAAAGCTGGGCCCATGAGAAACCTAAGCTGACTAGACATGTGGTACCCCATTCCTGCAATATAGGGGAGGAGATATAGGCCAAGCTCTATATGTTGAACAAAACAGGTGTTTCAAGGGTCCATCAGAAGGTAGTGGCATGTGGTCAATCTGAATAATGGTTAGATAGCATCCAGAGAGGGCAAGGGAGAAATTCTTGCACTACATTACCTTGGGCTGAGGAGGTGTGGAAGTGAAGTGTGTAATTAGGAGCAGCAAGTTCACCTGGGGAGAGCAAAGGGGAGCATTTCCGACAAGTCTCAGTGCCAAGATCAATATTATATTTAAAAAAAATAATTGCAGTTGATACGAGGGTCTTTCAGAGGCAAATCCACCATAATTAGGAGACGAGCAGGGGGTGGAGCCAGCAGATGAGGGTAGCAACTGTGGGAGGTGAAGGAGAAGACATGAAATCCAATATTCCAGGAGTTAGAGCCCTGCGCTTGTGGAGAACAAAAGAAGCAGGCCTGCTGGAGTAGAATAACGCAGCGAACACTTTGCACTTAGGAGCTATTCCGTCCTTCAGTGATCTCTGCAAATGGTCCAGGGGAATCTATGGCTGTACACCTGTGAGGCATTATTACTTACAGTTTGCTCTGTGTGGTGAGCCCGGCCCCTGACAATGCTAGGAGAGTGGCAACACCACTGATGCTTGCATTGTTGGCCTTGAAGGGATTAGTGTCAAAAGCTACCACCTGGGAAAGGGAGCAGTATTGCTGCTTCCATCCTTCCTCCACCTGGGTGCTCTTTTTGCCATTTGGTGTGTTCTCTGGAGATATAAGTTTACCATTCTTGTCTTGCACATTCATACTGCTAATCAAACAGATGGCTGAGGTCAACATTCTGACTCTTGGCATGACAAATGGTATGTGGGTATCTTTTTACAGATAGCCAGTTTTTCAAAGGATAAGAATAGGTTAAAATGACAACTTTGCTTAGATGCTCTCTAAAGTAATTTTGAAAATCTTTGTACCTGTAGCTTTCAGTTGATCTCTGTAGTGGTTGAAATGATACATGCCCGCCATGGTTCAGGTACTGGAACATTTGGTGCGTAGGTGGCACTGTTTGAGGAGGTTATAGAACCTTAGGAGGGAGCTGTGGTGGAGGAAGTATGCCATTGAGGATGGACTGAGAGTTTTATAGTCTGCTCTACTTCTACTTCCTCTCAGCTTCCTGTGTGTGGCTGAGATGTAGCCTGCTCTCATGCCTTCTCTGCCGATATGGACCACAGGCCTCTGGGATTGTAAGGCAAAGGGAATTCTTTCTTGTCGCCTTTGGTTATGGTATTTTATCACAGCCTCAGCAAATGAAACTCATGCAACCTCTAAAGTTTTGTTTGGAGCTGAGTTTAAAATACCAAAGCAAAGCACCTTACCCTGGCATAATTGTACAATTCAAAACATGAGTTATCAGTGTTTCTAAATGAATCTAATTAAATAACCCATCATCATCTGTTTTAAGAATATAAGAACAAATCCACTTTAATAGAAGGCACCACATGTAGTTTCCCTTTGTTCTTGACAATGATGCCCTCTCCACATCTCTTGTATTGTATTGTGTTCTTGTATTGTGTTTGGGCTTTTATGATTGTGCTATCACATGTTTCTGTGATAGACACATGTATGTGCATTACTATATTTAAATGTATAGGGTTGGGAACTAAAGATATGAGCATCAAAGAAAATAATAGATTTAAAATGTTCATTTTTTTTATTTTCAGACAAGGTTTTATTATATAACATAAGTCATTCCAGAACTTGCTATGTAGCCCAGGCTAGCCTTGAACCCAAGAGCCCCCTATATCAGCTACATTTTATTCTTTATTGGTCTTATAATAAAGAACAACCTCAAAAATGCATAAACCTAAGACTTTAAATTTTTTTTTTTTTTAACCATGCTGGGGTTCCATGCCAGGGCCAGATCATACAAGGCAATCACTCTAGCTCTGTGCTCCAACCTCAACAAACAAACTAAATCCTTTTTCATAGACCTAGGCCTTCGTGAATGAAAGGAAGTGGTTTTTGCTTTTAAATTCACAGCAATCTATCTGCTTCATTCTCTCAATGCTGGTATTACAGGTGTACACACTATACCTGATTTAGTGGCTGGGACATATACTGCCATGTTTGTTTGTTTCTGGTTAATTGTGCCTTAAAAAAATGGGTGAGGTGGCAAGGGAGAAAAAAGAAAGAAAAAAGTCTCTTAAGCCAATCAGCATTTGGGAGAGAGGACTCTTAGACACTAAAGAGCTGGAAACTGATACTTTGAAAGTTGTTCACAAGCAGGTCCCAGTGGTGGGAAAGCCGAGGTGTGGAGGTTGAAGGGAGAGCCGGCTGGTCTGAAGCTGTGGTTCAATGTGTTCTTCTCCTCAGAGTCACAGAAGCCTCCCACAGCCCTACAGGACTAGTCAGCCTTGCTACTGTGTGTGCGTGACTCTTGACAGTGATGAGCCCTTCAGGCCGCTCTGCTTAGAAGGGATCTACTAGGTCCCAGTCGTGGTGAAGGCACTGTGTGTGTGGGGGGGGAGGGAGGGTGCTGCTAAACATCAGCACCGATGTGGAAAGTGATTGTTCCTTGCTTACTAGTTTTCTTGCCCCTAAGGAGATGCTCTGATTATTCCTATTTAGCTACAAGAATGTTTATTACATTCTTCTCAGTTCTCAAGACAAACTCCTGAAAATGGTCCTTGACTACTATTCTCTGTGTTGGGTACCATCAGGAAAGAGGAAAGTGATCTGTATCTTGGCTCCCCCACCCTCTATTGGACATTGACAGGAGAGCCAGACCTGTCCGCAGCACCCTCCACTTGGTGTTTTCGTTCATCTCTGTTTTGATACAGATTCTGCTTGAGGCCGTAAAGGGAGGAGATGCTGCACACATGGAGGCATCCTGACATCCCATTTGACATTGCATCTATTTTCTTGGCAAGCCAGCCTCTACTTGGATTACTACACAAAAATGCATGTATAAATTGTTACTGTGCAAATGATTTGGGTCTTCAACTCTCTAGGAAGGTGTGTGGGACCGTGCACCCTGTCCACATTTGAAGGATCCTGCTAAACTAAGATCGTTCTCTCCTGTAGTCAGACAAACACACCTCTGGGCTGTGTAACCAGGCACACAAACACTGAAGCCCAAGTGTAGCCACACTGTAGCGGGGAAGCTTCCATGTGTCATTTCCCCTCTCTAAGGCCAAATTAGCAACCACAAAATGTGGGCAACATCACCACGTCATCACATGGCTGTGGGGAAGATGTAAAGAGACAAAGCAAAGGCAATGCCTGGAGTCAATATGCAGACTTCAAGCCAGGAAAATTAGCAAACAAGATTTAAATAAAAAGCCAACCATAGTGGAAAAGAAGACGTAAAACCATTAATGGATGTAGGTAGCATGACTGCCTCACGACGTCACTAGAATTAACCTTAATTGCGATGATACATTCTAGAGTGTAAATGTCAGCACTGAAACATTCATTGTCGAATTTTCAGCTATTAAAACCGTGTGTGCCCATTTTACATTTACTGAGTTGCTTGTGAAAGGGAGGCCTGCACAGCAGGTAAATGATGGTCACAGGGCCCCGTGCAGGGGTCAGCTTTCTCCTCTCGCCATGTGCACTTAAGGACTGGAACCCAGGTCATCATCTTAGTGACAAGCACCCTGACTCACTGTGAATTTCAATAAATGGTCCAAGTTCTTACAACCGGTCTCAGAACTCTCAATCTGCCAGTTCTGTGTGGTTCCAAAATCCATACTGGAGTAACTTGTGTCCAGCTCTAGCTCTGTTTCCATGGTTTTCCATGGTGCACTGCTGTTAACGGAGACACATAGAAGCCCTTTGTGGGAATGTCTCCTGCTTAGTATTTCCAGTGGTTGGAATGACAGTGTCTTCCTGTCACAGTGTATTTTTAAGAGGTAAGCAGGGTGATTCATCTGTAAATCTTTGCCATGTGTTAAGAAAAAGGGGTTGGTTCTTTTATCTTAAGCTTCTAAAATTATTATTATTATTATGCTGTGTCATATAAGGCCATTTTCTACGTATACATGGCTATGCAAGGTACTTTGTGCATACCCCCACACCTACCGCTCCCCCTGTTAACCCTCAGCTGTTCTGCGTCTACTCTGCAGTCATATGTACATACATAATTTTGTTTATGAAGTCTAAGTTCTAAAAATGAAAAAAAAATTAGTCATTTTGAGACTGATTTAATTTGCTTAATATGATGACCTTCAATTGCCTTCATTTTTCTGCAAATGGCATGGCTTCATTCTCCATGATTGAAAGAAACCCCATTGCTGTGTTGGTTTGAATGACAATGGCTTCCATAGGATATTATACTTGAATGTTTGGGTCCTAGCTGGTGGAACTATTTGGGAACAATAAGGAGATTACAGACTTGTTGGAGGAGATAGATCACTGGGGGCAGGCTTGGCTTTGCAGTTTTAAATGCCCATGCCATTACCAGTTAGCTTTCTCTGCCTCTTGTTTGTGGCTCTAGGCTACTACCTGCTGACCTGATGCCATGCTCCCTAAACTGATGGTCATGGACCTACTCTCTGGCACTGTGAGACAAAAAATTCTTTCTTTTATAAGTTGCTTTGGTCATGATGTTTTAGCACTGCAAGTGAAAACTGTATAATTGCACACACACACACACACACACACACACACACACACACACATATACACCATGCTTTCTTTATCCATTCCTCTGTTGGCAGACACCTTGACTTAGCTATTGTGAATAGGGTTACAGCTGACATTTATGTGCAAGTGTCTCTGGCATGGGTGACTTGGCATCCTACTGAGAAGAGATTGCAGAAGAAACAAAGCTCAGTAAGCAGTATCATTCTTTCAAAACTAGCATCAATTCTAGGAGCCAACACCAGCCTGTGGTTCCAGCAGAGATGTTTCCTTGGAATTCAGGATCTTGTAAACAACGTCATGAGGTCAACTCAGTATTCTGAGAAAGGAATTCAGGATTATTACTGTACTAGGGGAAACATCTGTTAATATAAAGGAATATCCCTTCCCGATAAAGAGTGCATTTTGAAATTTAAAGGACAGAACCTAATAGGGCAACTTGAATGGGGATTCTGGATAGCTGTGCTTATGGGAGAGTTGGCTTGTAAGTGGCACTCATGTTTCCTTTTCTGCATGAAGGCACTCGGGAATGAAGCCCTGGTCACGTTCTGCCATCTCTTAGTAGGATTTAATTGAAGCAGGGTGACAACCTAAGATGCTCTTAGGGGTACAGAATCCTCACCACTATGGCAAGAAGAGATAGCAGTCCCAGGTCATCTGGGGATTGTCACAAGTCAATCTGCACTCCTGTCACTGATCTGCCAGATGGCTTTGTGGAAGGGTAGTATACCCATAGCTTCCGGCTTTCTTGGTGCTGACTTGTGGGACCCAGAGGCACAGATCCTAGCTGTGCAGACATCTCCTTGCTAAAACAATAGCACTGTTTGGCATAAGAAGACATGTCATACTGTGACCTTTTCATGTCTGGGCTCAGCAGTTGGGAATTTGGTTTCAAATTTGGTGGAAGGAGGCTTTGATGAGACACAGATTCTCATTGACTCTGCAGACACATCAGGGGCAAGCATTGTGGGTCCACTTAGCACACATATACTTACCTTCAGCTTTGTACCTACAAGTGATCCCACAGGCTCAATAAATTGTCCCAATTTAATGGTCACAGAGGTGGCCTTTTGTCACAAAAGCAAACCAAATTTGTGAACCCATTGGGGAAGGTCTAGTAAGGATGTGAGAGGGTAAGGGTGGGGATGAGGGAGGAAAAGGACGGGGATGAGGGAGGACAAGGGTGGGGATGAGGGAGACAAGGATGGGGATGAGGGAGGACAAGGATGGGGA